>CAUDMG010002285.1:0-460000 GCA_958450375.1 Homarus gammarus | reverse complement strand
TGAGTTCTTAGTCATGTACGGTCACTAACGCGTTGGCTTCTTTACTAAATACTGTTAACCTGATTAATTAATGCTGGTCTTTGTCACCATCTGCTCTTCCCTTGTGTCACACGGACGAGGGCTGACTCAAGGGGAACTAACACAATAGGTGTCATGGGAACTTTTATTTAAATACTGAAGTAAATTAATGTAAAATGCATAGACGAACTAAACATGTGACTGTCCGATCAATGTGCAGTGAACTTTGAATTGAATTAAAACAGTTTATTTAGCCAGAAAAACACAGATACAGAGTGGATAATAATAACAATATTAACATGGCTGAGCCAGTTGAGAACCTGAGCTCTCATTTTATTACAAAGAAATAAAGAAATGATATACTGTATTTCGTATATATTGTGAATTCCCAACAGGTACTGTGGTAATGAGAGGTGCACACCTACAGTAAATGTCCGAGTCGGGTGGTGTAGTGTGAGTGCTACGCCCAGCTTGTTAATTAAGTGTCATGTAGTCCCCGTGTGAGTTATGTTAAAATAAGCTATTTTTTTAAGTTAACTGTCTGTCTTACCAGCTCCAAGATGATGTAACGTGTAGTTTGTGCTTGTCTGAGTAAGTTATGTATAATTTTCCAAGTTAAAGTCAACATTCTGTGAAAAATAGTAAACGTGGATAGTGGCGATACACTGCCTGGTAAACACCTTTCATTATCAAGGTTATATATATTCACGTTTTATCAACACAGTAATAACTGGAAATATTCTGTTGTTGACAAGTGATGAATATTAACTCTGTAATTATTTAACGTTTAATAATAATAAATCATGATAATGGTTATTAACAAGTTCCTCAGTCAACACTAAAACATGCGGAATAGTTTGTTGTAATGGACAAAAATGATAAATTAATTAAATTATTAACTCTTTGATTGCAGTAAATTTCTTTCCTATTCGAGGAGAAATTTGTCGTAAAGTTTCATTACAGATTACATGATAAAGAGTTTGTGAATAAATAGATAAATTACACCACTACACCATCTGATAATTTGTTTGTGACAGACATGGTGGAGTGTTGTGAACTTATATATAATAATACACAAGTTACCTTTGTTCACAAGTGTCTTAGATGTGAAGGTGTAATAAAAAGTGAGAGTAAAAACACACTGGACTGTAGCAATAGTGGTGATGGGTGTGAAGAATTTGGGGGGAAGGTCAAGTTAGTATTGATAGGTGAAGGTCTCTGGCGGGTTACTTCAAACACACTACACATTTATCTACAGTTTCATGGATGTTAAATATTGAGTCTTACAGTTGCTGGTGTAGGTGGCCTTTTATTGTCACCTAAGTAAGTATATTAGATGTACTTACTGTGCCTCCTGTTGTGTCGGTAGGGTTGTCAAAATCCGTCGTCCGGTGCGTCATATTTTATCAACACAATTTTGTACATTAATTTTATTGGTATTGTCTGTCAGATCACATACGACTTCTGTGACCAGTAGTGCTTTTAGTTTGAGCCGCTGACAGGTGTTGAGGTGCCTCGTCCCTGGCTATTGGTCCGGTGGTCATTATTATCAGTAACATCACCAGTAGCTACACACTCACGGCACTGTGTTGTGACTGACGTGTGAGTGAAATGTATCCATGACAACTTTGGCTTCACTACAGCTCTTGAAAGTCATGACCTGAATTTATTTTCGCTCCCAAGCTATGACGAAAAAGTGTTGTAGATTATTACTAACATTCTCACAGTCTATTTTCCGATTATTTTATCTCCTCAAGATCGTTCCTCACCTTGGCGATATATCCGTCTGGTTTATCCATGTCGAGTGAGGGAAAAATATCTCCTCAGTACGTTTTAGTTAGAGAAACATGTCTTTCTCTTTGGTTCACCTCCATGACAGGTGAGGGAACACGACGACTCAGTCACAAGTCCTCGGGGAGGTCGTGTCTCTCTCTCTCTCTCTCTCTCTCGACAAAAACACTTTCTGGTGGCGAGTGTTAGAGGGTCAAATCGCCATCGACTCGCCTTTCTGGGTTAGGTCGCCGCTCGTCAGTCCCATCACGTTATCTCCATCGCCGCTCGAGTTAAAAGCTTTAGGGAGGCCGGCGTTTTGGGGCCTTCTTGTCGGGGCTCTTACTAACTCGGCGATTAAGGTAAATGAATAGTGGTGGCTTATAGGTCGCGTGTGTGTGTGTGTGGTGATGGTGGTGTGGTGGTGATGGTGGTGTGGTGGTATGTGTGGTGACTGTAATGTGTAATGACTGTTGCTTATGACAGATTTATTATTATTATTATTAATATTATCATCATCACCATCGACCCCCCTCTCCTCTCCTGGTGGTGGTAGGGGGGGGGTGGGGGGGGGGCAAAACACGGAAGTCCGGCACGGGTGTCATACCAAGGTGTAATTTCCGGGATGATGGTGATAGTGGCTGGTGTCATACCGGCTGGTGTCACGCAATCTTCCTCACCACCACCACCATCCCCCCCCCCCCTTCTCTTTCACTTATCTTCCTTTCTTTAAATTTGTTTTTGCCAATACTCCTCCTCCTCCCCCTCCTCCCCTCTCCTTCCTTTTCTTCCTCTCTTCTCTGCTGCGTTTCTGCCTGTGGACGCGTTGTTTGATCTGCGTCTCATCTTTTATTTTACATCCCTTTTCGTGTGTGTGTGTGTGTGTGTGTGTGTGTAAGAAATCTGGTACACGGCTTTTTCCTAATACTCAAAATTCACTGAAGTTTAAATAACACACAAATAAGTAGGATATTGGCTCCTTGGCCGCCATCATGTCACCCCCGGACTCTTTCCCTGTATATCCCCCCCTCCCCCCCCCCCCCCCCCTCTCTCTCTCTCTCTCTCTCTCTCTCTCTCTCTCTCTCTCTCTCTCTCTCTCTCTCTCTCTCTCTCTCTCTCTCTCTCTCTCTCTCTCCTTATAAAAAACAAAAACACGACACACATGGACGTACTTTATGTGAGTGAGGAGAACCACCGTCTGAACAGCTAGGAAGACTGGTGCTACAGTGTCAAGGTGTTGTAGTATTGACTATGACTGTGGACTGTACAGACTCACCACGAACGATTTGACATTTCCAGCGACGTGCATGGACTGGTGTGTTCCCAAAGGCATCTAATCTAGGAAAGTGGCTGGTTAAATGTGTTGGATGTCTGTGAAGGTTAGGTTAGGTTAGGTGATATGGAATATTCATCGTCAAACACCTGGGCGCTTGATCTTTGTATTGAGGCCATCGTCAATGTGATTTTTAACATAAGGTATTGAGAGTTTTTTGCTGGTGCCGTTTGTCGTTTATGGTGTGTGTGTGTGTGTGTGTGTGTGTGTGTGTGTGTGTGTGTGTGGTTAACATATTAAACTCAAAGGATTAATATATTATACTCAGACGTCAAAACATCGTACGGAAGGGGTTACGATAACTTACTTTGGGCATTAAGTCATCCTACTCCAAGGGTTATAATTGCAATCGTTCTTTTGTAACCCCATCACTGACTTGATTGTAACAGGGATATAATGACGTCACAAGAGGTACACCTTCGTTACTTTCCAATAACATTTTTTATCACAAACGTATCAGTCGTCACTTGCTTTTATTATTTATACTGCAAAAATATTCCGTACATGTACCATCAATCACATCCCGAAATAGCTTTTGATGGGTAGCGGCGGGTTATTTGAGAGAGAGAGAGAGAGAGAGAGAGAGAGAGAGAGAGAGAGAGAGAGAGAGAGAGCAAGTTAATATCAATACTTTACTCCCCGTGTACACTGATTGGTCCCCCTTGTGTAAGATAAAACCCTGAATACGATGACTTTCTCCCTTGATCATCGTCGAAAATGTACTCTTGGTTACGTCATCGTGTACTCTAAGGGTTAAGTACTCAGGAAGTTAACAGTAATACGAAAATATATCGTGTAGTTTGGGCTAACATGCAAAAAAAAAAAATTACCATTATAACCAAATGCAGTGTGTGTGTGTGTGTGTGTGTGTGTGTGTGTGTGTGTGTGTGTGTTTTGTGATTCATTAGGATATACGTTAATGCAAAGGTATATAGGGGGTATTAACTGTTATGGTATGTATTACAGCTCTTACAGTACGTATCTTTATGTATTTTTTGTAACTATGGATCGAGTTGATGAATACAGCGGTGATGGCCTGTGTTTGTATGTAGCACGAGCCATAGTGAGAGTGGCTGAACCAGAGTAAGGGTAATGGTGTTGAGAGAAAGAGAGCAACCTGTGTAGTGGTGGTGGGTGAGGCAGGTGTGTGTGTACCATCTGAGTAATGACAGCAGCAGTAGGTGTAGGAGTGGTGGTGGTGGGTGAGGCAGGTGTGTGTGTGTACCATCTGAGTAATGACAGCAGCAGCAGGTGTAGGAGTGGTGGTGGTGGGTGAGGCAGGTGTGTGTGTGTGTACCATCTGATTAATGACAACAGCAGCAGGTGTAGGAGTGGTGGTGGTGGGTGAGGCAGGTGTGTGTGTGTGTGTACCACCTGAGTAATGACAACAGCAGCAGGTGTAGGAGTGGTGGTGGTGGGTGAGGCAGGTGTGTGTGTACCACCTGAGTAATGACAGCAGCAGCAGGTGTAGGAGTGGTGGTGGTGGGTGAGGCAGGTGTGTGTGTACCACCTGAGTAATGACAACAGCAGCAGGTGTAGGAGTGGTGGTGGTGGGTGAGGCAGGCAGGTGTGTGTGTATCACCTGAGTAATGACAACAGCAGAAGGTGTAAGAGTGGTGGTGGTGGGTGAGGCAGGTGTGTGTGTACCACCTGAGTAATGACAACAGCAGCAGGTGTAGGTGTGGTGGTGGTGGGTGAGGCAGGTGTGTGTGTACCATCTGAGTAATGACAGCAGCAGCAGGTGTAGGAGTGGTGGTGGTGGGTGAGGCAGGTGTGTGTGTGTACCACCTGAGTAATGACAACAGCAGCAGGTGAGTTGACACCAGCTGTACCAGGCTAACCCTAGGACCTGACTGCCAAAAAATCCTCCTCCCCTCACTTAGGCTACGACAGAGTCACTTAGGCTACGCCAGAGTCACTTAGGCTACGCCAGAGTCACTTAGGCTACGCCAGAGTCACTTAGGCTACGACAGAGTCACTAAGGCTACGACAGAGTCACTAAGGCTACGACTGAGTCACTTAGGCTACGACAGAGTCACTTAGGCTACGCCAGAGTCACTTAGGCTACGACAGAGTCACTAAGGCTACGACAGAGTCACTTAGGCTACGCCAGAGTCACTTAGGCTACGCCAGAGTCACTTAGGCTACGACAGAGTCACTTAGGCTACGACAGAGTCACTTAGGCTACGCCAGAGTCACTTAGGCTACGACAGAGTCACTTAGGCTACGCCAGAGTCACTTAGGCTACGACAGAGTCACTTAGGCTACGACAGAGTCACTTAGGCTACGACAGAGTCACTTAGGCTACGACAGAGTCACTTAGGCTACGCCAGAGTCACTTAGGCTACGCCAGAGTCACTTAGGCTACGACTGAGTCACTTAGGCTACGCCAGAGTCACTTAGGCTACGCCAGAGTCACTTAGGCTACGACAGAGTCACTTAGGCTACGACAGAGTCACTTAGGCTACGCCAGAGTCACTTAGGCTACGACAGAGTCACTTAGGCTACGCCAGAGTCACTTAGGCTACGACAGAGTCACTTAGGCTACGACAGAGTCACTTAGGCTACGACAGAGTCACTTAGGCTACGACAGAGTCACTTAGGCTACGCCAGAGTCACTTAGGCTACGCCAGAGTCACTTAGGCTACGACTGAGTCACTTAGGCTACGCCAGAGTCACTTAGGCTACGACAGAGTCACTAAGGCTACGACAGAGTCACTAAGGCTACGACAGAGTCACTTAGGCTACGACTGAGTCACTTAGGCTACGACAGAGTCACTTAGGCTACGACAGAGTTACTTAGGCTACTACACATAGGGAATGAAACGGCCGTCCAAACCTGCAAAGAGACCAAACTGTAACCGGGCCGTGAGTGGTTGGGCCATCGACATCCCCTCACGTTTTTGTCCACACTTGCTAATATGTCCAAGTTGCGTGTTGACCGTGTGTGTGTTTTGCCTGTGGTGTAATGTGCACATGGCTCAGGGCTTGAAATAAAAGTAATGGAGGTTGTTTGGCAGTGCTAACAACACACCCAAGATAAACGATGGGTGATTATCTCTTCCCTGTATATGGTGCGTGCGTGCGTTAAGTGATATTTTCGCATAGACGTAAATTCACAAACAGTTTGGTGTATCAGCGTTAAACTTTATGTAGAAATCCACTGCGATAAGTTCTTAACCTGAAGTAGTATATACCACTTGTAGTTTTTAAGATATAATGTTTACAGTCCTGGTGATTCCAACCGTCCCTGTACGTAGAGGATATGTAAATAAATCACCCGTCTCTCATCTGTTGACACACACACACACACACACACACACACTAACTAATGTCTATATGTATTACAGATGTGTTTGTTTTATTTGTTGTATACTTAAATTTTGTTTGTTGTGTTTGCAGGGAGGCGGGGAGGTGACATGGGTGCTGGAGGATTGGTCAGGGGCGGGGGCGGGCGAGCTCACCGTCACCCGCGGCCAGCAGGTGGAAGTCCTCGAGCTGCCCCACGCCCACACCCACTCCCGAGACCCCGCTGACTGGGCCTATGTGAGGCTTTCCCACGCCCATGACCAGGAAGGCCTCGTGCCCCTCTCCCTGCTTCGCCAGCCGCCCAGGCAACACCCACGCCAGGACCTTGATCTAACAGGTGAGTCGAATCTGTCATTGTCTCCTGCCATCACCGGTTCTGTTTCTTATCCTCTCTTTAATAGTCTTTCCTGCTCCCTATTCCACCCTCGACTATTCCACCCTATTCCACCCTCGGCTCCTAGGTGCCAATTACACCCTGTATCTCTGCCCCCCCCCCCCCTACACCACAGTATCCGGGTAATTATCGGATTGTTACCTTATGGGTGAATTAGTTTGTTCGGTCAATCGTGTCCTCTCAGATTCCCCTCTTTGCTCTCTTCCACTTCTGTCTCACTCCTGTGTTCCTCCCCTCTCTTCATCATTCCTTCCCTCGCTCCACCATCCCTTCCCCCAGTTTTCCGTCCATCCCCTTACTTAACCCTATATATTTCCCTCTCTCATCTCAGTTCACAGCCTCCCTCTTTTTCCCCTCTCACCCCTTGACATCTGCCTGACCCATACCCTCCCACTCACCTTTCAACCCACTCTTTCCTTTTCTAACCTCCCTAGCTCACCCAGCCTCTTCCCTCACCATTTCACCCCCTTCTTATCCCTCACCTCGACCTCCTCCCCTCTAACACATGCCCACCACTCCTATACTAACCCACGTCTCCCGAACTCAATCCTCCTCCCCACTCCCTCACTAACCCAGTCCTCCATAGGCATTCTTTACCCCTCTGCCGACCACCCCTCCGTCGCCCACCCCTCTGCCGGCCACCCCTCTGCCGACCACCCCTCCGCCGACCACCCCTCCGCCGCCCACCCCTCCGCCGACCACCCTCCGCCGCCTAACCACTCTTCTCCCAAATAACAGTTGAAAGCGTAGTAAGGTTTTTTGAGTGAGAGTGAGGGGCAAGCAACGAGGAATGTGAGGGAACGTTTGGCAAGGATAAATATTATGACAAAACGTTTGACGAAGGAAACGTTTGGTCTGGATCAACTTAATGTGGGAAAATGTTTGATATTCATATTTTGATGAGGAAAAATTTGATTGGGATAAACTCTATAGGGAAAGTGCTTAGTGCGGGTATGTTGGCTGAGGAAACGTTTTGATAAGTGGGAGGAGGAGTGTGGGCGAGATCCCTCATGTATGTGGTGTGGTGGGGAACACCGATTAATTGACAAGTAATCCTCAGAGAAGGGAAACGAGAAGTGGGGTGCCCTGAGGTAAGCGTGGGTAGGGACGGCGTGTGGCTGGCTGTGGTGATATAACATGTGGAAAGAGGAGGTGTGCAGGGGCAGACTATGAATCGCTTGACCTTGAAGAAAAGCCAAACCCCAATGCATGTTTTCCGTACTGTAGCTTTTCTTGTAGTAGCAAAATATCGAGAGAGAGAAAGTTGGATTATCACTTAACTTAATACGTTGAAGAAAAAAAATCCCAGTTGAGATCAGGGGGAGACACCAGGTACAGATACAGGTATATAAAACCTCGTGGTTCCTTAATTAATTGTTAGGTTGTGGAGTAGGTAAACAGAGGTCGCCGCAGAATTGATTTTTCGCGAATTTCTCCAAAAAATTCGCCACGGTTCATCTGGGAGGATGCTATTGAGAGCCGGAATTTAGCGTGAAAGATTGAAGCGGGCAGCTTAAAGAGGCTGAATGACCCCTGACTCTGGGATCCTGGCGTGCACTACTGGGGGAGGTGTGTGGGAGTATACTAGTGAGGGAGGTGTGTGGGAGTATACAAGTGAGGGAGGTGTGTGGGTGTATACTAGTGAGGGATATGTGTGGGAGTATACTAGTGAGGGAGGTGTGTGGGAGTATACTAGTGAGGGAGGTGTGTGGGAGTATACTAGTGAGGGAGGTGTGTGGGAGTATACTAGTGAGGGAGGTGTGTGGGAGTATACTAGTGAGGGAGGTGTGTGGGAGTATACTAGTGAGGGAGGTGTGTGGGTGTATACTAGTGAGGGAGATGTGTGGGAGTATACTAGTGAGGGAGGTGTGTGGGAGTATACTAGTGAGGGAGGTGTGTGGGAGTATACTACTGAGGGAGGTGTGTGGGAGTATACTAGTGAGGGAGGTGTGTGGGTGTATACTAGTGAGGGAGGTGTGTGGGAGTATACTAGTGAGGGAGGTGTGTGGGAGTATACTACTGAGGGAGGTGTGTGGGAGTATACTAGTGAGGGAGGTGTATGGGAGTATACTACTGAGGGAGGTGTGTGGGAGTATACTACTGAGGGAGGTGTGTGGGTGTATACTAGTGAGGGAGGTGTGTGGGTGTATACTACTGAGGGAGGTGTGTGGGTGTATACTAGTGAGGGAGGTGTATGGGTGTATACTAGTGAGGGAGGTGTGTGGGTGTATACTAGTGAGGGAGGTGTGTGGGAGTATACTAATGAGGGAGGTGTATGGGTGTATACTAGTGAGGGAGGTGTGTGGGTGTATACTAGTGAGGGAGGTGTGTGGGTGTATACTAGTGAGGGAGGTGTGTGGGTGTATACTAGTGAGGGAGGTGTGTGGGTGTATACTACTGAGGGAGGTGTGTGGGAGTATACTAGTGAGGGAGGTGTGTGGGTGTATACTACTGAGGGAGGTGTGTGGGTGTATACTAGTGAGGGAGGTGTGTGGGTGTATACTTGTGAGGGAGGTGTGTGGGTGTATACTACTGAGGGAGGTGTGTGGGTGTATACTACTGAGGGAGGTGTGTGGGTGTATACTAGTGAGGGAGGTGTGTGGGTGTATACTAGTGAGGGAGGTGTGTGGGTGTATACTAGTGAGGGAGGTGTGTGGGTGTATACTACTGACGGAGGTGTGTGGGTGTATACTAGTGAGGGAGGTGTGTGGGTGTATACTAGTGAGGGAGGTGTGTGGGTCCTTAAGCCTAGTGGGAAAATATATATCATATTGACACCTTCAGTAATCACAAGAGGAAGTGTAGACGTTTGATGGCGAGGGAAAATATCCACTCGTGTTAAAGATTTACCATTGAGGGAACTTAATGATAAACAATTATATAACTCACTGGAATATTCATTAGTCAGGTACGATTCTTGCACAGGGTAATATTTGGTCATAAAATAAGTTAATTGGCACACACACACACACACACACACACATGCAAGTAGAAGTGTACATTACAGTTATTAAAGTTGGTCTGGTGGGTTGTGATGTTTTGCACTGTTGTAATTTTTTTAAGTACAATTTCTTCTCTGGGTTGTGAGATTTTTGTTTGTGTTGTGAGGGCTGGCTGGTGTTGCCTGCCTAGAAGTAGTTTGCTGGCTGAGGCATGAGCTTGGTGGTGTAGTGTTGTGGCTGCACCTCATCTTACCTTCCGCTCGTTAACCTGCTCACGGAGTTTCCTTCGCGGGAGTCACTGTCGTTTGGTGTACCGGGGGAGGTCGTTTGGTACACAAAACAAAGATTAAATTGTCTGGTGATATAACTTATTATAATTAATGTATTATAGGGTAGCTCAGGTTAACTCAGCTGAGGTTAAGAAATAAGTTAACTTGGGTTAGGCTTGGTTAGCATAGTTTGGTAAGGTGCCATGTGATATAGCTAGTTTAATGTGATCATGCACATTACCTTGAATGTCTGTATGAAAGGATATTTTGTCTGTGTACGAAACTGCATCAGTTACCTCTTGACCTCGTATAAGATAGGGATTAACTTTTAGGTTAACTCTGCCATGTCAAGGTGAAACTTCCTGTACCGTTGTCTTTGAATTTTGTATTTCTAGAGTCAGGTGCCACCGTCATGGCACTGTCACCTTCATGGTACTGTCACCTTTATGGTGCTGTCACCGTCATGGCACTGTCACCATATAAAATGACTACATGTGATTACGCTTCCCTATAATATCTATCCGACTGTTGTAAAGTGGACGGTGTGTGCCACTCCGGGCTGCCAAATACTATATTGACACAAAAAGTCATCAAATTTCACATGAATATACATTATCATCCACTGCGTAGGTTTCAATGTCAGGATGAAAGCGAAAGTCTGAGATCAAATTAAACGATGGATAACAGTATTTTGATTTGAATTCGATATTTAGCTGAACAGGTATAAGTGACGGTCGTGTGTAGGATAGTTGAGACATCCTTCTGAGGGCAGCAACGAGGGAGAATGATGTAGGTGTAGGATAGTCAAGACATCCTTCTGAGGTGCAGGAACGAGGGAAGATAATGTAGGAGGTGTAGGATAGTTGAGACATCCTTCTGAGGGCAGCAACGAGGGAGAATGATGTAGGTGTAGGATAGTCAAGACATCCTTCTGAGGTGCAGGAACGAGGGAAGATAATGTAGGAGGTGTAGGATAGTTGAGACATCCTTCAGAGGCGCAGGAACGAGGGAAGATAATGTAGGAGGTGTAGGATAGTTGAGACATCCTTCAGAGGCGCAGGAACGAGGGAAGATAATGTAGGAGGTGTAGGATAGTTGAGACATCCTTCAGAGGCGCAGGAACGAGGAAAGATAATGTAGGAGGTGTAGGATAGTTGAGACATCCTTCAGAGGCGCAGGAACGAGGGAAGATAATGTAGGAGGTGTAGGATAGTTGAGACAAACTTCAGAGGCCAGCAGCGAGGGAGGAGGTCGTGGGGGATGTGGATAAGGTCGTCACGTCTTGGCAGAGAGTTGACGCCCAAGTCATCATCAAACTCTTACTCTGTGTCGAGAGAGGCCAGCGGCGCCATGCAATGCCTAGCTCTCACCCTCACACACCTGAACCTGACTTGTTGATTTTCTTAATAATAATAACAAAGTAATAGTAATAATGTTAACACTAGTAATTGATATTTTATTGACTAGCCTTATCATTATACTCAGTAAACGTTTTAAGAGACAATGTCGATCATATATACCTTCCGCCGGGAGATTAACTTGTACAAATGATAAATTATTCGACATCATCATAACGGTAATTATATTTATTAGCCAGCAGAATCATTGTGTGTAACAGTTAACCCCGTGAGCTTTGAGGGACTAGTGTGGCTACCGAGATAAACAAAATATTAACCTTTCATAGTGGCTGATAATAAATGAAGTGGTAATTCCGTGCGTTTTAATTGTACAAGTTAACATGATGTACAGTTCCTGCCGAAATTCCCTCGACACTTGGCAGTATATATGTTACGTTTAGGTTCTAGTCCTATTATGCTCCACCAGTCCTAACCATTAGGATTGGGGTCTATCAGGTCTGAACTTCCTAATACTGTGATTAGGTAAGGTTGGGACCTAACTGAACTGGGGCCAAAGTAGTACTGGGGCCTATTAGTACTAGGGCCAAGTAGTACTGGGGCCTATTAAGACTGGGACCAAGTAGTACTGGGGCCTATTAAAACTGGGACCAAGTAGTACTGGGGCCTATTAAGACTGGGACCTATTAGTACTAGGGCCAAATAGTACTGGGGCCTATAAAGACTGGGACCAAGTAGTACTGGGGCCTATTAAGACTGGGGCCTATTAGTACTTGGACCAAGTAGTACTGGGGCCTATCAGTACTCGGACCAAGTAGTACTGGGGCCTATTAGTACTAGGACCAAGTAATACCGAGGCCTATTAAGACTGGGACCAAGTAGTAGTGAGGCCTATTAGTACTAGGACCAAGTAGTACCGAGGCCTATTAAGACTGGGACCAAGTAGTACCGAGGCCTTGTGGTATATAAGGCCCAATTGACCAGTGGGGTGTTGGGCTGACTCCGTAGTGTGTCCTTACGGAACACGAGCAGCAGAGAAGGAAGAGAGGAAGAGGAGGAGGAGGAGGAAGAAGAAGAGGAGGAGGGGAGGAGGAAGAAGAGAAGCAGCATAGGAGGAGTAGGAAGAGAAACAGCAGAGGATGAGGAGAACGAAATGAGAAAAAGCAACAGAGGAGGAGAAGGAGGAAGATGAGGAGGAAGAGAGGAAGATGAAGAGGAGGGGGAGAGGAAGAAGAAGAAGAGGAGGAAGAGAGGAAGAAGAAGAGAAGCAGCAGAGGAGGAGGAAGAGAAGCAGAAGAGGAGGAGGAAGAGAAGCAGAAGAGGAGGAGGAAGAGAAGCAGAAGAGGGGGAGGAAGAGAAACAGCTGAGGAGGGGGAAGAAAGGCAGCTGAGGAGAAGGAGAGGAATAGAAGCAGGAGATAAGGAGGAAGATAGAGAAATTAAGGGGAAGGGCTGGTGACGGGAAGAGAGAAAGAGAGAGAGAAACATGATTGGAGGAAAATGAAGAAAAGGCAATGGAAGAGAAATAAAAAATAAATAAATATGTAAAAGGAAGAAAGTAGGTAAAAGAGAGAGAGAGAGAGAGAGAGAGAGAGAGAGAGAGAGAGAGAGAGAGAGAGAGAGAGAGTTTTGCTGGATAATATAACAGACTTCTATTTTGATGGTAAACAAAAACTTGCATGAAATTTAATTGTATTGTGTGTGTGTGTGTGTGTGTGTGTCGCCGAGTCGTTTTGTCATGTGTGAGCGAGCGCCAGGCAGTAAGCTCCAGGTCCAACGTTTCTGCTGCAGGAAGTCAATATTCTACAAAAAGACGCCCGTTTTCTTTGGCTTGGCTCCCCCACATAGAAGGAAAACCAGGCTGCCATTGAGTTACGGAAGACTAATGTATTTAACATGACTTTAATTACGTCTTTTATGAGTATTTCTTACACAATTTGGGAGAATTTTATTAGTATTTGAGAATTGAGTTGTGGGTTTCAGTAGTTGTGAGTTTAGTATTTTTTTTCTTTCTATGCTTCTATAAGAGATCATATGTGTAATTTAATGGCACGGCTGTTCATTTTATTTTCCTATATATTTATGATTAGGATAATACCAGGACGTGTTTCAGTAAGAATTAGATGACGGCCCGAGCATAAATTATGGTAATTCTTGGTTTAATTAACGCCATTCTCTGAAGATTGGCAATTAACACGGCCTCTACCTTCTGTAATTCATAGCAGTGTCAGCTCTCTCTCTCTCTCTCTCTCTCTCTCTCTCTCTCTCTCTCTCTCTCTCTCTCTCTCTCTCATATATCGTTGTCTTTCGAGTTTTATAATTGTCATGGTGTTTCTTTTGTTGTGAATGTTATCAGAAAGTCGTCTATTTATTTTTTAAGGTTTCTACATTAAATTCTTCCTCATTATACCGAGACACACTGTTAACTAGATACATTATATTACCCCAATGTACAGTAGATAATAATAATAATAATAATAATGATAATGATGATAATGGGTGCTGCATGAGACTGGTGTAGGACAACTTGCGTACCGTGCCTGACTATATCCATCCCTACGTGTGTATTATAAAGGTATGATAATAAACGGAGTTATTAAACCGTTTATGCTTGTGAATCAAAGTTGTTTGTTTTCATGCGCGAGAAGAGAGTAATCAAGGAGGCAGGCCAGTGAGAGGGGAAGGGAGTCAGGACAAGGAGTGAGAGAGGAGGGAGCATGGGGTGAGTGAGGGCGGGCCAGGGAGTGAGAGAGGAAGTGAGGATTAGGGAGTGAATGAGGGATGGAGCACTAGGGATTGAGTGAGGGAGGGAGGGGCCAAGGAGTGAGAAAATGAGAGAGAGGGTAGGTCAGGAAGTGAGGGAGGGAGGGGCCAGGGAGTGAGAAAGGGAGAGAGAGGGTAGGTCAGGAAGTGAGGGAGGGGCCAGGGAGTGAGAAAGGGAGAGAGAGGGTAGGTCAGGAAGTGAGGGAGGGGCCAGGGAGTGAGAAAGGGAGAGAGAGGGTAGGTCAGGAAGTGAGGGAAGGGCCAGGGAGTGAGAAAGGGAGAGAGAGGGTAGGTCAGGAAGTGAGTGAGGGAGGGAGGGGCCAAGGAGTGAGAAAGGGAGAGAGAGGGTAATGTCAGGGAGGGAGTGAGGGAGGGAGGGGCCAAGGAGTGAGAAAGGGAGAGAGAGGGTAATGTCAGGGAGGGAGGGAGGGAGGGGCCAGGGAGTGAGAGAAACAGTAAGTAAGGGAGTGTTAAGCAAGGGGACAGTGGTGGTTGGGTGGTGCTATTGCTCCCTGGGTGGATGTGTCGTCAAGTGTGTGACCTTGTCTGTTTATTCCATTGTGCCAGTGTCCTTGTATTGTATCGTCGTTAACTGTAATCTACCCTGACGAGTGATCACTGTAATCTATCTACCCTGGCCACTGTAGTCTCCCCTGATCACTGTAATCTATCTACCCTGGCCACTGTAGTCTCCCCTGATCACTGTAATCTATCTACCCTGGCCACTGTAGTCTCCCCTGATCACTGTAATCTATCTACCCTGGCCACTGTAGTCTCCCCTGATCACTGTAATCTATCTACCCCGGGACACTATAATGCATCATAATTCGTCCAATGTTGTCACTGTAATTTCCACTCCATCATATGTGTGTAGTGACCTCGGGTTCACCTGATGTTGGTGTCCGGATGAGGGAGTGAGGGAGGGAGGGGTCATGTTTACCTTCTCAGTCGGGTATTTGAGGAACTACCTGATTGGTTCTCGGGTTTCTGAAGGTGGATTTAGCTGACGCGTCACAAGCAAGCAAGCAAGCACGTCCCTCACCGAGATGTACACACTGCACGTCTCTCTCTCTCTCTCTCTCTCTCTCTCTCTCTCTCTCTCTCTGTCCTCTTCTCTTCCTCTTGTCTTTATTAGTCCCTCTCTCTCTTCCCTTCCAGCCCCTTAACGCCAGTGTAATCTCTTGGTTTCTTTTTTAACTGTTCATCATCTACAGTACACATGAATAGGTGGACGTGGATGAAGATGTGTGGTGGACGTGGATGAAGATGTGAGGTGGAGATGGATGGATGTGGATTTCTCGTGAACATTATTGTGGTAACTCATCTGAGACTACCTCCCCACCTTCCCTTCTCCCTTCCCTCCCCCCTCCCTCTCCCTTCCCTCCCCCCTCCCTCTCCCTTCCCTCCCCCTTCACTCCCCTCCCCTTTCCCTCCCCTCTCCCCTACCACTCTCTCTCTCTCCCTCTCCTATAGAACCATCTCGCCCTCCCTGTCATCTAAGGAGGTTCCCCGAATATTAATCCTGGTACTGAAGGAGCCTTAATGAGCCCAGCCTGTGGCCGTAAGGTGACAAGTGGCCGTGGAAGGGAGGGGGGGAGAGAAGGGAGGGGGGGAGAGGGGAGGGAGGGGAAGAGAAGAGAAGGGAGGGGAGGGGATGGAAGGGGCCTAGAGGGCTGCTACCTGTTGGCTCACATGCATCAAGAGTTCCGGCCTTAGTGTTTTGACTGATGGAATCCTAAATGCCTGTACCATAAAAGAGCGCCAATGAAAGCAGAAGGAAGGAGCTTGCATTCGTCTGGCGTTGTAAAGTGGTGTTATATTCATCTTGTGTGGTTGGTCAGACAGTGGGTTATATCAGTGATGGAAGTAGTAAGTTTTATGATTGAGTTAGGTTAGGTTAGGTTAGGTTAGGTTAGGTTAGGTTAGGTCTATACTCTATAGCTTGTAATTCTCTCTCTCTCTCTCTCTCTCTCTCTCTCTCTCTCTCTCTCTCTCTCTCTCTCTCTCTCTCTCTCTCTCTCTCTCTCTCTCTCTCTCTCTCTCTCTCAGCTTCCTAATTAATAACACAAGTCAACATCTATTGTGGATTTTCTGTAATGAGGACCAATGGTACGAGGAGTTGAGGGGCTGGAGAGAGAGATATTGAACTTCTAATAATGATACTGTGGAGAAGGTAATACTGGAATCCGGAACCTAACCTAACCTTAGTGTGAGATCCCTGAACTTCTTGAGTACAATGACATGTACTCAAGAGCTTAATTAATGTGTCAGGTACAGTAGAGTATAGCGTTTTCTTATATTAACACAATCCGGGATACTTTAACCTTAGGTACAATATAATTAAGCTTACAACCTATACACCCTGTATACTGGAGGGCCTGATAATCACCTCACTCTTAGGGAACACAATACTGTATTAATGACTCGTGACTGGTAGCTGGCGGGGGTAGTGAGACTGTCTGTGTGCGCACGGTAGTATATGCGTGACTAGTTGTACATAACGTGTGTGTGTAATGAGCGTGAGGCATGGTAGAGATTGGTGTTTTAACTGCGGGGAGTCCTGGGGGAGGGGCGCCTCTACTAGTTGGAGTTCGACCGCCCCGGCTTCTACCCTACCCCGACCACTACCCCGTTTCTGCCCCGCCTCGCTCCTGGGCCCCCCCCCCCCCCTCTCGCCACACTGTTTATTGTTGACACATACTCCCACCTCCCTCCCTTCTGTCCTACCACCTTCGTCCTTCTTCCCTTCCTCTTCCTCTCTTCTTCCTCCTCTTCCCTTCTTCCTCTTCTTCCCTTCTTCCTCTTCTTCCCTTCCTCATTCCGACGAAATAGTTAATTATCTTTGTTATATATTTTTTAAACCTGTGTACAAATGTCGTTCATAGGTTAAGAACATACATTAGGCCTTAGTTCTCCTCCACAGTATCTCGTGTCATAAACAGTACTGTGGTAACAAGGTCATTTGAGTTATGTTGGTACTGCTTAGATTTTGTTGTAGCGTTACAGGTGATAATGTGTGCTCTTGTTGTGTTGCAGGTATGTGTCAGGACCAGGTGTGTTGCAGGTATGTGTCAGGACAAGGTGTATTGCAGGTTTGTGTCAGGACCAGGTGTGTTGTAGATATGTGTCAGGACTAAATGTGTTGTAGGAATGTGTCAGGACCAGGTGTGTTGTAGGTATGTGTCAGGACCAGGTGTGTTGCAGGTATGTGTCAGGACAAGGTGTATTGCAGGTTTGTGTCAGGACCAGGTGTGTTGTAGGTATGTGTCAGGACCAGATGTGTTGTAGGTATGTGTCAGGACCAGGTGTGTTGTAGGTTTGTGTCAGGACCGGGTGTGTTGCAGGTTTGTGTCAGGACCAGGTGTGTTGCAGGTATGTCAGGACCAGGTGTGTTGCAGGTATGTCTCAGGACCAGGTGTGTTGCAGGTATGTGTCAGGACCAGGTGTGTTGCAGGTATGTCAGGACCAGGTGTGGCGGCTGGAGGTAAGGTTACTTCTTTGCACTTCACTGAGTCACTGATTATATTCGGTGATACAGTTTATTCCACAAATTATATATTATTTGTTGTAACCAGTCGAGCGTGTTACAGCAGTCAGTAATCTGCGGACTGTAGTAGATAAGTACACGTGTAGGAGGTTACTTGTGCACACTGCTCGCCTATGTATGTTATGTTCTTCAGTGCGGTTTCAAAATCCAGTGGCGTTTCATCGTGACCATTATCTCCCGCTTCGAAGGGTGGGTAATCTAGCCATTGCGTTGTTGGTGTGTCAGCTGTGGTTAATTTCTTTGGCAGCTTCTCAGTATCTGCCAGTGTTAAACATACACAGCCATACGCATGTCTACAGGGGTGTTTAGAGCCATGCAAGTAACGCTAGACATGATGCTGTACGGTTGGTGAAATTAGGGTTGCTATTCCGTGTGTGGTGGTCACTGGGGTGTGGAGGAGACGGTTCCATCTTAGCCACATCTCTCGTTGTATATCAGTAGTAAGGTGGGTAAAGGTTGGTGGTGCACCAGCCTCCTATAACCATGTGATACTGTGTCTGCCATATAGGGGACACTGTATGTTCCTTGGCTACTGAAACAAAACTGACAGATTTCGAAAGCAGAAAAACAAAGAGAGGTGTTTGGAGTTCCTAACCTAACCATTGTGTACATGATCGATTTTTGTTACACATGGATTCTGGGATGGTGTACTGTCTTAAATATCCTTGGTCAGAAATTATGTAAAATATATACATGGTGTAAATATTCACATAAGATTCATTTCCGCCAGCGGCTGACATGTGTTCTATAAATATACACCGTCTGGTTCAGGCAGCTTTAAAGATACTTTATTAATACCTATCTTTGGTAACTTTTCACTTTACCTCGATATATACTGTATATATAAAGTTAATCTCTTTCCTATTCTGTGTAATATAGGGAGGATGGTGCTGTCTGTGTGTGTTTGTATGTGATAATTGATTTCCTCACGATAACCTTCCATGAACCTCAGAAGATTAAGTTCAGATATGGTTGTGAAAGTGTATTATGATAGGTCCTTTCTGGGAGGTGTTGGCTGGCTCCAGTTAAGTAAAGGTGCAGCCATTTGTGGCGGGGAGGAGTGTGCTGCCCCCGAAGCTCTCCCTTGGGTGCACTTAAACTTAATTTTTATAAGTAAAATGGACTTGTCGAGGAGTTATTGAAGATCCGTCTGAAAAAGGTTTACGGTTAATGTTCGTTAACATCAGCAGCTGCGGCCATGACGTGTGGAGGAAGTTCTACTGCGTGGTAGGATTTTGTCCTGTGGGGGAGTGTCTGATATGATACTGGTGGAGCGGGACTTTACTCCTGCATCCTGGAACACTGGCATCCTGAGACGGGTCGAGTTAAATGTGAAGTTGATACCACCACTGTTACTCGCTACCACCAACACTACTTCTACCACTAACACTACTGCTACCACCAACACTACCAGTGGTACCACCACCATTAGTGCTACTACCACCATAACTACTACTATCACCACTACCACCACCACCAGTGCTTCCACCACCACTACCACCAAAGTTGCTACCACCACCACCACTACTTCTACCACTACGGTTACCACCACCACTACCAGCTGCCACCACCACCACTATCAGCTGCCACCAACACCACCACCTCCCCCCCCCCCCCCTCACTGATACAGGACACTGCTGCCTACCCCATCATCCCGCACTGACACTCCCAGTTTGACAATAAGCAAAATTCACATGTTGATTGTTTACATTCGTCACCTCCCCCTCCCCCCCCCCTTCCCTCTCACCACCTCTCCCCCCTCCCCCCTCTCCTAGTTTTGGCCGGGAGGGATATTTTCATCACCCGGGCAGTTGTTGTTATTGCTGTCGCCGTTGGAAATATTGGTCCCTGAAGCGTCAATATCATTTCCGTGTAATGTTGAACGAGGTATTCCAGAAGTGCCTGATGAATTGTGGGTAACTAGGTCATAGGTCAAGGTGTCTGGTGATTATCGTGTGAGGAGGCCAGTTGGTGTGTGTAGTTTATGTCCTGTTGGGGGTGAATATAGCCACGCCATCCGGAACCACAAGGTCTTTCACCCGGGGTGTGTCCAGGGTGGGGACTGGACTCTACCAGATTTAAGTTGTCCCTTTACTGGAGGTGTGAGAGCACGTCTGTTTGTCTCGCATAAGTTGCCACATGGTGTTGACTGTCCAAATAGCCTTGAAATTACACTGAGGTTCCCTTAAGTAGATGCGTTTTCTCATTCTTAGTTAGAGGAATAAAATGAAGTGAATTTTCACGTCTCAGGATTGTGTGCGATGGGGAGGACGAGGGGATGTAGAAAGACGTTATTACTACTGAGAAGTATGACTGGGTGCAGGTGATGAGTCCGGTGTCAGTGGTAAGATCGCGGGGGTGGGCGATGCTGGGTCTCAGGCGTATAGGACGTCCAGCAGCGCCCTAATGTGCCAGCAGGAGTCCTGGGTCATGCGATGGTCATCAGGAAGGGATGACAGAGCAAGGAACAGGAGGTTGTGGTGAATCCTTTGGGGTCAACGTGCCTGGGGTTAATTACAGTGTAGAGGTCCATATATAGGACGTCTTCCAGTACCAGAAGTTGTAAGGAGTTCACCAATAGTTATGGGCCAGAGACGATAGTTATTAGGGAGGAGGAGGAGGTGGACAGTCGTGGTGTGAGGATACGTCGGCAGGGGAGCAGGGGAAGTAGCCCCTTTATAAAGACATTACTCCAGTGGGGCGGAGGTATGTGTCCACGACCGACGCTGACTGGCAGATGTGGTCATGACACAGCCCATGAGTGTGTGGTGTGAAGGAATGACTGTCAAGTGTAAAGCAGGAAGTGTGTTGAGTGGAGTAAGTGTGTTGAGTGGAAGCAGTATGTTGCTCGGAGGGGAGTGTGTGTGTTTTTAGGGGGTTATTAAAAGATTTGAGTCGGTCAATTTAGTTGTTCCGTGACTGAGTTGATGTCGCGTGGGTGTGTGAAGGCGGGGAGATGAGGGCGGTCTGAATAGTAGAGTTGGTGACAAAAACTAGACGGGTGGTAGTGAGGCCGGAGGTGACACCTTGTGTGGTTTGCCCCGTCTTGTGTACTGTGCAGGTGTGTAGCACAATTAGTGTGGGTGTCGGTAGAGTAAAGGTGGGTGTAGGGGTGTTGTGTGGATGAGGCGCTAGGTGTGGGTTGAACCCCGCGGGTGAGACATTCCACCTGTGGTCTGGCACTCATCACACCACTGCAGGGGGAGTACCCGCATCCTCACCCTCCCTTACCTCTATACTTTAGTTCTCTGGTCACTGCTGTTCGGAGGGACGGTCTCTGTAGACCTAGACATATTTGTATGTACAAGTAAGTTAGGAGTTAAACAAGTCTGTGTTTAAATACATGCGGAGGGGAGTGGATGACAGGTTGCAGGTACAAGCAACTGCGGTGTAACGAACTGGAGGGTGACCCCGCTGCTGCTTACTAGAAATCATCTTATATTTTCCACTCCGTGACCTTTCTCGTCCATTTCACCACACCTTAGACACTGGCCCCTTTTATCTCGGTTTGTTGTTCACGCCGCGCTATCTTGACCTGTATCTAAGATCTCTTATGTTAGGCGGTGTGGTGAAGAAAACTGACGCGTTGTCTTGGGTCATAAAGACGTGGAGGGTTGGTCGCACCTCATGTATGACACAAATTTACCAACCGTATGGTGGACTGTAGGTGCTGGTGGTTATTTAGGTCATGGGTCATCTGTATGGTAATCGGCTCATTAAGCATCGGTTCTCATCGTTTCATTACTGCCTCGTTCATTTATTAGTTATAGCACGTGTTTGTGTACGTAGTGCTGCAGGTGTTGTAGTATTGGCTAAGATAATACAGACGACACAAGTCAAATTTACGGACATGAAAAAACAATATATTTTTTTCTCTTTCTCACATAAATATTAGTACACTACAGTATCCTGTGGTTTTCATAGTTTGAAAGGTATTGTTGGAGTTTAATAGGGCACGAGAGACGACCAGTGTAGAGCTGTAAACATGGCATCATTTGTACAGGTAGAAAAGGGCCACCTCGAATTTTTATGGAAGAATGAAGGCCGTCCAGGTGACTGTGATAACCCGCGTATATTTTGTTCGAAAGACACAGTCATCATCAGTGCACACACCTGGTGACATATCTGCCTCACTTATGAGTCTCGTGTTCACAAGCAAAACACGTTGGTTAAACAAATGCTGACCGCTCCAAGCTAAGTTTTTACCTCTGTCATATTTAACCACAAGAAACGACCAACTTAGTAAACAAAACACGAGATGTTTTCCACCACCAACTGGTACCGTTATTATGTTGTTGCACGGCTTATTTGCATTGTATATGTCAGGTGGGTGTGAATGTGACTCACCCTGGATCACTGTGCCGTCACCCAGTAGACAGCCATTTGTTTTACGACCTGCGAGCTTGCAGCCCATTGACTCGCTTGCTTTTATTGCCAAGATTAGGTTGCAGGATTGCAGCTGATTGTCTGGTTGTGTATGGGGGAGATTTAGTGAGAGGTTGGTGGATGGTGATGAGCCTGTGCTCGGGGAAGGGGCGAGTGACTCACCCGGGCCTTACTGGGTGAGTGGTGGGTGCTTCCTGCTGCCCCCTGGCCCCCGCTGCTGTTGCTGCTGCTCCGTAGCCAGCTGCTGTTGCTGTCCATAGCCTACAGCTATTGCTCCCCGTGGCCTGCAGCTGCTTCACCCCGCTAGCCTCCTCCTGCTGCCCCCCTCCTGCTGCCCCCCCTCCCCCCCCCCCCCTCCTGCTGCCCCCTTGGCCTCCTGCTCCTTCCCCTCCGTGTACTCCTGCTTCACCCCCGTGGCCTCCTGCTGCTCCCCCGTGGCTCTTCTTGCTTCACCCCCGTGGCCTCCTCCTGCTGCTCCCCCGTGGCCTCCTTCCGCTGCTCCCCGTGGCCGCCTCCTGCTGCTCCTGCGTGGCCTCCTCCTGCTGCCCCCCGTGGCCTCTTCCTGCTGCTCCCCCGTGGCCTCCTCCCGCTGCTCCCCGTGGCCGCCTCCTGCTGCCTCCCGTGGCCTCTTCCTGCTGCTCCCCCCGTGGCCGCCTCCTGCTGCTCCCCGTGGCCGCCTCCTGCTGCCTCCCGTGGCCGCCTCCTGCTGCCTCCCGTGGCCTCTTCCTGCTGACCCCCCGTGGCCTCTTGCTGCTGGTTAGAGAGATCTTAGTGTGGGTTATGGTCGTGGGCTGGTGGGTGCCTGACCAGCGGCAGTCTGGTGTTGGTGATGGATGATGCAAGTGTGTTTTGTCGGAGCTGTAGACGAGTAAGTTGGTCACTCCCCCACCCACTCTCCCCCATCCCTCCCACTCACTCCATCCCCCTCCACGCACCTCACCCCCCTTCAGTTCCGCCACCCAACCCCACTCACTCCTCTTACCCCATCCCCCTTCAGTTACCCCACTCTCCCCACATTTCCCCCACTCCCCACTCACTCCTCTTTCCCCATCCCCCTTCAGTTACCCCACTCTCCCCACATTTCCCCCACTCCCCACTCACTCCTCTTACCCCATCCCCCTTCAGTTACCCCACTCTCCCCACATTCCCCACCCCCCTTTCACTTCAGGTCCATCAAAGTATTTGCTTCTCTTCTTCTTTTTTCATATTAATAAATGTGGCGTCATTGTTAGATCTATTCACTGGGGCGCTCTTATCAGGAGTCATGGTTGGGGGGGGGGGGGGAGCAGGATCAAACCTCAGCCTAGTAGAATGGGAAATGAATCACGCGTTAAATAAGAATTAAAATACTGGAATATTGCTGGCCAGGTCGTCTGTTCAAGCTGTCGTTATGATACAGGTTTTGTTTTAATGATCGTGTGTTGTTGAACCATAAATTGGAGGTAGAATGAGTGTAATGATTTGTTGTTGCAGGTGAGACTGTGTGTGTGTGGGAAGGGGGGAACCAGGTGTGTGTGTGTTGGAACGTGATAGTTGACTCATTAGAAAACAAAAAGTAATAAAAGAAAAAGATACATAAATAGATAGACCAACTGACGTGTGAAGAGATAGATAGGTAGACTGACAGCCAGATAGATAGGTAGACTGACAGCCAGGAAATGGAGAGGCATGATAATCGTACGGGTCGGGTGTCATAGTATCATTCAGGAGACACCGCCAGTCCGTCACAGCCGCCTTCTATTGTTTTTATAAAGACGCCTCCAAATGTGGCTGTGAGCTGAGGACCGCTTCAAGTTATGGTCATGTGCGGACAACTACAAACATGGTGACTCCTGTGTCGGATCCCTCTGGTGTATAGCAGGTGTGTGGGAAACTGTGTATGTCCAGATTATCGGAGATTCTTAAGACAAATCTCCACCTCCCCCTCCACCGGTCGTCTCAATACATTTTTGACGTCGTCGAGGCCGTCAAGTTTGTGTTGTTACCTGAATGAGCCAGAACGACAGGTTTCAGCTCACGTTTAATTCGCCGTGTCTTGGAGAATAAGGGCCGTGGTCACACCTGTGTCTGGGTCCTCAAAATATCACTAAATAAAACTTCATCTCCGTCGTCATTACGCTAGAATTATTGTACACGTCTAATGCTTTTTCGGCTTATACGCATTATCACCTCAGCAGTGACGGGAAATATAAATGTATGACTGTTTGATAAACCCGGAGGCAGGCTGGGTATCTTGACTCCCACAATGTATTTTCCTGAACCCACACGTCCTCCATGTTGGCTTAACGCTCTGGTATCAGATACTTTCAGGCCTCCCATAAAATGTTAGTCACAAAAGGTAACTTATAAGGAGGTATCTGTTTGCTGTCATGCGAAGGAAACATTGCTAACCAATTACGTAAGAGTTTAGAGGTCTGTGGTGTCGGGTGGCCGTGAGTCCCTGCTACACCTGTTAACGTTTGCTTGATATGTACTGTACTCGCGAGTTATTGATCTTGTAGGGCACGAGGACGCGTGGCCAAGTATATGCAGGAAAATTGACTCTGACAGACTGTTATGTCCACTACCCTCCCGCTCGTGTGCGTTTTTCTTAATAGGACACGGGCTACAGGCACCAATCTGCCCACTTAATCACTCGAGCCTGAACTTTTACGGGTTCGCCCACGTGTGGCTGGTGCCACGTGTGACACGCGCTGAGATAGGATTGATTTATCTTCCCTATTCGTTTTTGTTGTGATCGTGTTGGATTTTTCTAACAAGAAGAGAGGGCAAGAGGGTGCTTGGCAGCTATCTTCAGGTGTGATGTTATAGTATAGATGGAAAATCATACCTTTGTTGGTGAGAAGCAGACGAGAGGTGTTGGTGTGTACACTGCGGCGGGGATGAATATGGCAGCAGCAACAAAGCAGCTCTCTACCGTTGGACCTCGCCTACGAGTCTCGCCTCCCTTGTACGGTGACAAAGTGTAGGTTGTTGCTTTATTTATTGATGCTAAGAGGTGTGCTCAGGCTCTTTATGCAGAGTTGTTTGTTGAAGGAACACCAAGTGTGGAGAGGGGTTGCCACTGGTGAGAGATGTGAAAAGTAAGCTATGAGAGAGTTAAGGATGTACCTAAGACGGGAGTGTTAGCAGTAGTCATTGTGGAGACGTGAACACACCGTCTGGCTACACATGGTTGTGGGATCTGGACTGTGATGCTTAGATGGTGTTGGGAAGACTGGTGGAGGGCGGAACACGAGGAGGAAGACAACACCAGCGAGAGTGTGGTTCATCCGCCACTAAAGAACGAGAAATGGGACGCTAGTAAGAATTAAGTTTACCGTCAAGATCGTGGTGCTATATATAATTGAAGGCATTAATGATTTTGCTTCCTGTTTAGCTATTTTCCATATCTGGTTTAGAACACCACTAAAGTTATGACAAAGATATGGTTCCCAAACTGACGTTAAAATCTTGTTTTAAGATTCTACCGAACCAAAAGTGCTCTCGTGTCCTTAGTTACGAGGAAGAAATTTTTATGGGGCTTTGAGAACGTGACCCTGAATAACATGACAGGATACACTAACGATATGGAGGTCATTACGTGGTGGCGAGGCTGGGAGTCGACCACCCGTGAGTAGGCTTTATAGTGAGCCAGTGACGTAAGTGATCAGGCCAAGTCGCTCAAGTAACTAGCACTGCTCCAGGGTCGTTATGTGTTACGTGATTAGATGAGGTGTGGTGAATAATGGAGCGGAAGTTACCGCGATAAGATGGTTGTTAAAAGGAAACTAAGTGACATTTAACGTCCACCACACACGAGATATTTCCTCCCTCCCTCCTGGCCTTCCTACCCCTCTTCTCTCAGTCAAAACCCACCAAACTGCTATGTTTAAGTACCTGGCTATGTTGAACTGTTAACTCCAGGCCTCCCCGCTGAGAGTACCATCACCCCATGGCCATTTATCACCTCTCTCTCGTACATTTTAACACGCGTCTAAGCCTCACGTATCATGTATTGACCCCACAAATTCCCATGGTAACAAAAACCCCGAAATTTTTTCACATGAGCTGAAGCAACGGCGTTTCAGATGGATTCAAGATAGCGAGGAGACATCTAAATGGAGGGAGAAGGGGGGGGGGGGGGGTAGGTGTTCGCCTTGATAAACTTTGCGGCGTCTTAACAAATATGGAACCAAAATTGTCCGATAACTTCGTCGGGTTGGTCGGCTCCCTCGTCCGCCAACCTCCGTAATTATGGGTTGTGTTGTGTAGGGGATAACCTACAGCAGTTAGGTTAGGTTAAGTTGATGCTCTTATGTTTATACAAAGTAAGTAGTGTGATGAGGGTGTGTATGGATGACTGCAGGTTGTATTGGCGTGTAGTGGATGAGTGTCAGGTGTATTGGGTGAGTGTCAGGTGTACTCGTTAAGTGACTGGGTGTAGTAAAAGTGTTTAAAGACTTCACTCTGGTGGGAGAGGCGGCGGTAGTGTTGCCAGGCGATGGTCACGGATTTAGGGCGATGTGCTGTGACCTTCTGAGGATCATATAAGGTAGGGGGATCCGATCACGCCTGAGTAATGCCCCTGTTGGTCCGAGCCGAGCAAAACCCCCAACCCCTCTAGTTGTCTTCACGCGGCCTCCGTACGCACACAGAATATTACGCCTTATGGGACACGTACTGTACAAGAGTTCGACCCTAGGAGACCTTTATACGCCTCCAGCATCTCGTTTGGTACACGTTCATGGTCGCTTTCTGTCCCAGCTTAGTATCCCAGTGTACACGTTCATAACTCATTGTACACTTTAATGACACCGTTATACATATACGCACATGACCTTTTTATGCAGTACACATTCATGGTTCCTTTATGACTCCTCATGTACGTTTATGACCCTTTTATGTGCATGTTTGTGTACAGGTTGGGCAGGGCTGTGGATGTGAACTCAGCCTAGGGGGGAGAGAGAGAGATATTTGACTGTTACAGCGGTATTACAGTGACCAGGATGAGAGACTGCAAGA
Organism: Homarus gammarus; assembly: GCA_958450375.1. NCBI lineage: Eukaryota > Metazoa > Arthropoda > Malacostraca > Decapoda > Nephropidae > Homarus > Homarus gammarus. Next base: position 432,911 of record CAUDMG010002285.1, on the reverse strand, counting down.
AATTACAGGGTAGAGAAGATGACGTCTCATAATACTGAAGAGGCAGGCGTGTGTAGGGGAGGTGGGTGAGGGTCAACTGGTTATGCTGTATAAGTGAAGAGAACGACACTAGCGGCGTGATATACTGTAGGCGGGCCTGACGATTAGGTAGGCAGAGGGCTGGCCGGGTGTTGTACAGTGAGGGAGGGAGTGAACTGGACGGTACAGATGAATTATTTTTATTATTATTATTATTATTATTATTATTATTATTGATATTATTAATGTTGTTATTGTTGCAGAATTAATGATGCAATTACCGGACAAGAATATTTTGGGAAATGAATACAATATTTTGCATGCCTGCCCCTTCCCCCTGCACAGAAAAAAGCGTGCCTTGGTCTGAGCATGTAAAAAAAAACTATATGACAACATTTCCAGTATTGCTTATGCATATATGCATTCATACACGAAGGTATACATACATACATACATACATACTCCGTCGCTCAGTGAGAACAAAATCTGTGAAAAATATTTACACTATTCCTCGAGGATTTTTTTCTTCAAGTTGTGTTACTTGCAGGTCGTGTGTTGGCCAGGTGGTCGTGACTCAGGTCGTGTGTTGGCCAGGTGGTCGTGACTCAGGTCGTGTACTATCCAGGTGGTCGTGACTCAGGTCGTGTACTATCCAGGTGGTCGTGACTCAGGTCGTGTACTATCCAGGTGGTCGTGACTCAGGTCGTGTGTTGGCCAGGTGGTCGTGACTCAGGTCGTGTACTATCCAGGTGGTCGTGACTCAGGTCGTGTACTACCCAGGTGGTCGTGACTCAGGTCGTGTACTATCCAGGTGGTCGTGACTCAGGTCGTGTACTATCCAGGTGGTCGTGACTCAGGTCGTGTACTACCCAGGTGGTCGTGACTCAGGTCGTGTACTATCCAGGTGGTCGTGACTCAGGTCGTGTACTATCCAGGTGGTCGTGACTCAGGTCGTGTACTATCCAGGTGGTCGTGACTCAGGTCGTGTACTACCCAGGTGGTCGTGACTCAGGTCGTGTACTATCCAGGTGGTCGTGACTCAGGTCGTGTACTACCCAGGTGGTCGTGACTCAGGTCGTGTACTATCCAGGTGGTCGTGACTCAGGTCGTGTACTATCCAGGTGGTCGTGACTCAGGTCGTGTACTATCCAGGTGGTCGTGACTCAGGTCGTGTACTATCCAGGTGGTCGTGACTCAGGTCGTGTACTACCCAGGTGGTCGTGACTCAGGTCGTGTACTATCCAGGTGGTCGTGACTCAGGTCGTGTACTATCCAGGTGGTCGTGACTCAGGTCGTGTACTATCCAGGTGGTCGTGACTCAGGTCGTGTGTTGGCCAGGTGGTCGTGACTCAGGTCGTGTACTATCCAGGTGGTCGTGACTCAGGTCGTGTACTACCCAGGTGGTCGTGACTCAGGTCGTGTACTATCCAGGTGGTCGTGACTCAGGTCGTGTACTACCCAGGTGGTCGTGACTCAGGTCGTGTACTATCCAGGTGGTCGTGACTCAGGTCGTGTACTATCCAGGTGGTCGTGACTCAGGTCGTGTACTATCCAGGTGGTCGTGACTCAGGTCGTGTACTATCCAGGTGGTCGTGACTCAGGTCGTGTACTATCCAGGTGGTCGTGACTCAGGTCGTGTGCTATCCAGGTAGTCGCGACAGACCCCTCGTAATTTGGCTTTAAATACATGTCTAGAAACTTGTGGCTCTGGTAACTGTGACACACACACACACACACATGTAACAGTTTTTATGTGTACTGGAATATAATTATTTAATGAATATCATTATTCTTTTATAAACAAACTTTGTACAGTGAGCATTGTTTTAGCGAAGCTCTGATGGTGTGGTAGTGAAGCTCTGATGGTGTGGTAGTGAAGCTTGGTGGTGTGGTAGGGAAGCTGATGGTGTGGTCTCGAAGCTCTGGTGGTGTGGTAGTGAAGCTCTGATGGTGTGGTAGTGAAGCTCTGGTGATGTGGTAGTGAAGCTCTGGTGGTGTGGTAGGGAAGCTGATGGTGTGGTCTCGAAGCTCTGGTGGTGTGGTAGTGAAGCTCTGATGGTGTGGTAGTGAAGCTCTGGTGATGTGGTAGTGAAGCTCTGATGTGGTAGTGAAGCTCTGATGGTGTGGTAGTGAAGCTTTGGTGGTGTGGTAGTGAAGCTCTGATGTGGTAGTGAAGCTGTGGTGGTATGGGATGAGCGGCGGGGATGAAGCTCACCTGTGATAATGCCATTATGATGCCCGAGCCTTTGTTGGTGGCGGCATTCATCGCGCGGTAGGAGTAATTACATTCTTTGAAGCTTTGATATTGTTCGAAAAATATAGGGCGGGGGACCATGAAAATGCAGATAGAATTCGCTGTGTGGAAGTGTCCAAATACGTCAATGTTTTGTTTTTATTCCCTTTTTAGTATGTTCTTAGTGTTTATAATTTGTGGGTTAAAATGGGTTAAAATATTTCGGTTCGTCGCGTAGCTTTCATGGTGGTTTTAGTCGATACGTGGCTTGTTGCGCGCGCCCAGTACACCACACACACGTTCTTTTTCTGTACGGGAACAAATAATGCACGAAGCTCATAATGAAACTGTGGACCTGAGCAATAAGACTCGCTTTTACCTTCTTTTTGTACGCTTGTGTGTGGAGAATGTCCATCCACAGTATTTGTTTTGTTTTGTTTTTATTATGAACTAATTGCATTATTTGTTTGTCGCGTTCTTATAGCGAAGAAGAATATGTGTGTGCGTGCGCGTGCGTGCGTTATTTCTTGCTGCACCACTATACACGTTCATGTAAGGCTTTGGCAGTCTTCTGAAAAACTCGAATTGACTGAAAAAAAATCGTGAATAAAGGGTTACGTTGGCGACTGGGTCAGGTGGACGGGGAGGCGGGCCAGTGTGGCAGCTGGGCCAGGTGGATGGAGAGGTGGGCCAGTGTGGCAGCTGGGCCAGGTGCATGGAGAGGTGGGCCATTATGGCAGCTGGGCCAAGTGAACGGAGAGGCGGGCCAGTGTGGCAGCTGGGCCAAGTGGACGGAGAGGCGGGCCAGTGTGGTGGCTGGGCCAGGTGGACGGAGAAGTGGGCCTGTGTGGCGGCTGGGCCAGGTGGACGGAGGCGGGCCAGTGTGGCGGCAGTATCGAGGCAGTGCGCGCCTTACTAGTGGAGCTCCCGTATGTCTAAGGGCAGGTGGGCACTGTGGTGAGCCAGCCTGTGCCTCACGTTACCACCTGCTGACCACCACCTGACACAACTGGTGACAGCGCAGCACCAAGAGTGACCCGTTGATGCAAAAATATTGGTGGTTAAAGTGAGAATATAGTGTACAGAAATTACTGTTAATGGAGATGTAATGTGTTGTCACGAGCCGGGCGTCAACCAGTGTCCTGCCACCACTTAATAATAGTGTATAAGTGTAGTGTTGTACTGTGTGTGTGTTGTATAGAAAGTTACGGGAGGAAGAATCCACTAAGACGCCCCTCGCACTTACACCTCAACATGAAGCTGCACCTCAGTGATGGTGTTGACAGGTTATCTTATTTAATGGTTCCTCGGCCCTCAGGACCCGTGAGTGCTAGGTGACTCCTGAAGCATCACCAGGAAGGACACGTTATGCCACGGACACCCCCCCCCCCTCCCCCTCATAAGGTTGATAACAGTTAAAATGCAAATTTCTAATGACTAGTCAAAATTTTGCATCCTACTATGTACACAGAGTACATATTCCCGATACTCATTGTCCTGTATAATGTGTATAGTGTAAGGTCTGATGTTGATGGTTTGGTTAGGTTAGGTTAGATCTGGTGTGTGTGTGTGTGTGTGTTTACCCGCTGAGTACTTGCTAGTGTATATCGGTTGTGTAAGTTTGTGGTATAATGAGGTGTTTTATTTGGGTATAATTCCTGGAGGTGTACTGATGTATGGCGTGCTTTGATATGTAGCCTCTAGTCGCGTCAGGTGTGTGTGTAGTGATGACGGTGGTGGTTGTAAACGTCAGTGTGTCGTGCGTGTTGTGGTGTTATGACTGGAGGCTATCGTTGACCTCTAGAAAATGTGGTAGAAATAATAGTCAGAGAGAGAGAGAGAGAGAGAGTGACGAGTGGGGAAGTATGAGGGTAATGAGTGTTTGAGAGGGGGAGGGGGAGTATAGCCCCAGGTGGTGGAGTGGGAGAGGTACCGTGACACTCGGGCACACACCTTACCACTTACCTACCCCACTCTCTAACCACCACTACCACTTACCTACGCCACTCAATATCACCACTACCACTTACCCTACGCCACTCTCTAACCACCACTACCACTTACCTACGCCACTCAATATCACCACTACCACTTAACCTACTCCACTCAATATCACCACTACCACTTACCCTACGCCACTCTCTAACCACCACTACCACTTACCTACGGCACTCACTATCACCACTACCACTTAACCTACTCCACTCAATATCACCACTACCACTTACCCTACGCCACTCTCTAACCACCACTACCACTTACCTACGGCACTCACTATCACCACTACCACTTAACCTACTCCACTCAATATCACCACTACCACTTACCCTACACCACTCTCTAACCACCACTACCACTTACCTACGCCACTCACTATCACCACTACCACTTAACCTACTCCACTCAATATCACCACTACCACTTACCCTACACCACTCTCTAACCACCACTACCACTTAGTTTAGGTTAAAGGAAGGTTAAGTTGCTGGTGAAAATTACACTACACAGAGTGACAAAAAGTTCTGACTATTCTATTGTTTGAAATTTTTAGCAGGAGCAAGATAGAGACGATACCCGGTGGAGAGGTGCACAGTTTACGCTGGCCGGAGGTAGTAGTGTAAACTTTGCGGGACTTCAGGGCAAAATCACCTCAGATTGTCGCCTTATCATGTGCGGCCGCTAGCATTTGGTGCGCGCGATTGTGTGATCTTGCTCTGAGGAAACGATGATGATTATAGAAGTTACGATAAGCTGAATCTTGTCTTTTTGTCTACGTGGTGTGGTTAGTGAGTGACAATGATGGAGATTAGGTGAGGTACCCCCCCCGCCCCGCACGCCATCCTCCGGCAGGCACTAACTCTTGTCTCTCCGCTACGTCTACTGTTACCTGTGACAACGAGGTGTGAAATTGGTTTAAATTACTCCGGAAGGGCGTAAGGCTCTGACGTTGTGTACCATCCTTCTCCATTCTAATTCTTTACACCGTCTAGCATCCTCCATCATCTCCCTCACACCGTCTCCCTCACACCGTCCAACATCCTCCATCGTCTCCCTCACACCGTCCAACATCCTCCATCATCTCCCTCTACCGTCTCCCTCACACCGTCCAACATCCTCCATCATCTCCCTCTACCGTCTCCCTCACACCGTCCAACATCCTCCATCATCTCCCTCTACCGTCTCCCTCACACCGTCCAACATCCTCCATCATCTCCCTCTACCGTCTCCCTCACACCGTCCAACATCCTCCATCATCTCCCTCTACCGTCTCCCTCACACCGTCTAGCATCCTCCATCATCTCCCTCTACCGTCTCCCTCACACCGTCCAACATCCTCCATCATCTCCCTCTACCGTCTCCCTCACACCGTCCAACATCCTCCATCATCTCCCTCTACCGTCTCCCTCACACCGTCCAGCATCCTCCATCATCTCCCTGTACCGTCTCCCTCACACCGTCCAACATCCTCCATCATCTCCCTCTACCGTCTCCCTCACACCGTCCAACATCCTCCATCATCTCCCTGTACCGTCTCCCTCACACCGTCCAACATCCTCCATCATCTCCCTCTACCGTCTCCCTCACACCGTCTAACATCCTCCATCACCTCCCTCACACTGTCCAACATCCTCCATCATCTCCCTCTACCGTCTCCCTCACACCGTCCAACATCCTCCATCGTCTCCCTCACACCGTCCAACATCCTCCATCATCTCCCTCTACCGTCTCCCTCACACCGTCTAACATCCTTCATCATCTCCCTCTACCGTCTCCCTCACACCGTCTAACATCCTCCATCATCTCCCTCTACCGTCTCCCTCACACTGTCTATCCACATCACAGTCTGTCGTGGTCATCTCCCGTGGACTCCCTCAACCATCACCTCACTTCCCAGCTTAACAACTTTGGGAAACACGACTGAAACATTACCAACATTTCAGGACCTATGCAAATATTATAGAACATTGCAAAAAAAATATATATATATACTCCTATGCTATATATAAGTGACATTGACGGTCATTTGTATGTATGTAACTATATATGGTAGAGTCTAATCGTGTTTTAACCATCGCCGCTTCATAACACCTATATAAAACAAGCCCGTGTTTACAGAGTTGAATTTCAATAGTCAAATGAGAGCAGCAGCATGGCTTAGGCGGTGAATTATTCTCTGTGAGTATGTTTGAAGCCCGGACATCTGCGCAACAATGGACGTCTCTGTGTGTGTGTGTTGCCTTCCTTACTGTATGCGAAGTAGTGTGTCTGGGCAGTGTGTAGGGTGGAGTGAGGCGTGGGTGATGGGCAGAGTTGTGAGTTATGGAGGCTGGGAGTGGTGCTGCACCTCACACACGGTTATTTCCGGAAGATGCACAGCCTTACTCCACCCGGGGCCACCACGCCTCCACACCAGGGCCACCACGCCTCCACACCAGGCCCACCACACCACTTCCATACAAGACCAGCACCAGTCCACCAAAGTTCTCAACGCCCTCCACACCTTGTCTTCCATGTCGGGTACCACGATACCACCCGTGGCTGACACACCCTCAACTAGTTATACCTCTCCCTCCCTCATTCCACCCTACCTACTCCTACACGACTCTCCTCTATGCCCACTTGTTTGGCCTTTCTCCACCTTCCTCCTTATTACTTTTACGTGATTCACTTCCCCATTATTCCAGTTCCAGCATCCCCCCCTCCCCCCTCACTCTCCCAACCCACTTTGCTTTGAGTTAAGGGACTCATCTCCGAGTTTCAACACTGAGGTACAAATTTCCTCATAACCTTACCGAGAAAATTGGGTGTGTGTGTGTGTGTGGGGGGGGGGGGGGGGGGGACTGGGGTGTGTGTGTGGTGGGAGGGGGTGGTGGGAGAGGGAACACGGGGCCATCAGTTAATGCTTGAGGTTGACGTTGCCTAAATATTTTGGGTAGGGAGTCATGCTTGAGGCGGCGATGTGTCTCTCTCTCATATGACGACTGCAAGCCTCTCTCTCCGTGCCTCTATGTGCTGCCTCCGTCACAACACCGCTCGTCACCACCGCTTCCCCGTAATACTAGGGGAATGTTGACCCAGATGTATATGTAGAATTCCTTTGTGAGAGAGATAGGGTTAGGTTAATACTGAGGAGATTACTTCACGGTGGGAGGACGTGAAGGCGGAATATTGTGGAGGTGCAGCGGGTGGCAAGAGGCGGGTGAAGTGGCGCCGGTACAATCCCCCACCCTAGAAAATCCCCCCCCCCCCTCGGACAATTTCCCACTGGACAAAATCCCGCTACTAAAATAATGGCTCGCTCTTCTCTAAGTCATAATACCGTGTGGTGATGTTTGGTGACTTGGTGTTGTTATAAATGTACTACTACTAATAATAATTAACGGTTTATTGAAAAAGTTCTGCAGCCCGAAGGCTGAAAATATACATTAAACAAAAATGACTTATTACATACATTGGTGGTTTAACAAAGGCCTTCATTAGAGAAAGGTAAAGGAACACACAATGAACATACAGATTAATGTTTACAGTGGAGGTCACGTAGATCTTGTGCGCTAAGGTGTTGAACAGCAGACACGTAGTGTAGTAACTCCCTCACAGATGGCGTTATGAGGGGCCTTGACGTGGTGTAGTAGTTCCCTCACAGATGGTGTTATGAGGGACCTCACATGGTATAGTAACTCCCTCACAGATGGTGTTATGAGGTGCATCACGTGGTGTACGAATTCCTTAACAGATGGTGTTATGAGGGACCTGACGTGGTGTAGTAACTCCCTCACAGATGGTGTTATGAGGGGCCTGACGTGGTGTAGTAATTCCCTCACAGATGGTGTTATGAGGGACCTGATGTGGTGTAATATTCCCTCACAGATGGTGTTATGAGGGACCTGACGGTTTAGTAATTCCCTCACAGATGGTGTTATATGAGTGAGGTGTGGTCCCAGGCCTTCCTATCGTGGGCGGATTAACACATAGCTGGTTGTTGTTGAGTCTCAGGGGCAGTTATCACCGGGTACCTAGGACCTCACTGTGTGAAGGATTAACTTGGTTACGACTCAGCTGTTACTGTTGGGTTGTTCTCACTAACGTAAGCACTGTTCACCTCTTTTCAACACTGGTTCCATTCCTTTCCTAAATGAAATTGTAACTTCTGGCGAGAACTTGTTGATATTCCGGTGGGGAGGAGGGTTCAGGGGAGGGAGTTGGTATGGGCCAACATAACAGTTGACCTGGCTGCTCCCAGAGGTGTGCCAGGTACGTCTTGGCCCTTCAGTGGTCAAGGTAATAATAATAATTAACGGTTTATTGAAAGAGCATAGCAGCCGGAAGGCTGAAAATATACAGTTACATAATTGGGGAATGGATCTCTTGATTTACAAATAATATACAAGTAACATTAGTGATACATTATGAAATATAATAACTAGGTGGGGAGAAGCTCAAACTACAGGGCATTTCAACATGGTGACAGTGCAAAAAGTAAGATTTACTGGGAGTGAATACACTGGTTGATTACAGGTTATTGATAATTTTTACAATGGTTGGGACTGGGCTGTTCTTATAGCGATCAGTTCGTGCTCGTATGGGCTGGATGCGGTTGTGGTGTCGAACAGCAATTCTCGGGCGAGGGATCTCAGGTGGTAGTAGGAGCCGATGTCGAGGATGGTGCAGAAGCTTCTCACCAAATTTGCAGACGAGGTCGTGGTGATGGTCAGTGAGAGCCGAGAGGGTCAGTGTGTTGAGTGCTTCTTGATATGTGGAGTAGGAAGGGGAGAGAATAATCTTGCATGCCCTCTTTTGCACTTTTTCTAGGTGTTTACGTTGTGTGGCATTTAGGGAGGAAGACCAGGTAGGGGAGGCCTAGGTGAGCTTGGGAAGTATGAATGTTGAGTAAACACTGAGGAGCTCTGGTGCAGGAACTCCGAGGGACTTGAGTCGGCGGAGGAGGTGGAGACGGAAACTGGAGGATTTGACAACTTCACTGACGTGTGGTTTCCAATTTAGTTTGTTGTCTATGGTGACGCCGAGGAGCTTAGTGGAATCTACAACCTGGAGTGTGTTGGGACCTAAAGTAATGGAAGGAGGTGGGACAATGTCGGAGGAGAGGTTGATGTGCATAACCATGGTCTTTGTATGGTTGATGGTGACGTGGTTGTTGGTGACCCAGTTGTGGAGACTGTTCAATAAATCCTGAAGGGCGGTATAGTCGGGAGCAGAATTGTTGACGCTGATCCCAATGGTGGAGTCGTCGACATATTTCCAGCGAGCAAGGGTTTCTCTTAGGGCATCATTGATAAGCATAAGGAAGCATAGTGGTCCCTTCTCGGTGCCTTGGGGGACGCCACAGGTGTGTGTGTGTGTGTGTTTCCTCACCTGTAATACGCAGCTGATGATCCACACGTCAACAGGTGTTCTCTCACTCACTCGTCATCACTATTGACAAGGATTAAAGTTGAAATTTGACATTTACAGAACCGGCGCCACATTGGGTAGTATTTGGTCGAGCCAGAATGAGAAGCAGGTTCTGTATTCGTGGATTTATGTAATATTTTACATTGGCTAAAGACTTGAAGGTGATCGACAGCACTGTGTGTGCGTGTGTGTGTGTGTGTATGTATGTATGTATGTATGTGTGGGGACTACCACCATGTACACCTCCCACACCCCACCCCACCTTACATAGCTGCTGCTGTTGCCTCTCACGCCTATTGCCACCACCTGCTGTCCCAATCTCCACCATCTTATACACCTGCCTCCACCTCCACCACACCACCACCTTATATATACCACCTGCTGGCTCCTCCTTCACTCCCTGTACTGTACCTTTCTCTCACCTTCACTTTTCTCTTCTACCTTATATCTGGCCACCCCCCCCCCCCTTCTCATCATCCTCCTTCACTCTCCCCAATCTTACCACTATTTCTCTTGTGCCCTATCCCCCCCCCCCTCTTGCACCACATCCACTTCATTTACCTCGCCTCTCCCCCTCTCTTCCCCTCCCCTTTCTTATCCCCCATCCTCCCCCTCTCTTATCCCCCCTCCCCCGTGTCTGCTTCAGGCTACATTCACCACACACCGCCACTCGAGGCCGACGAGACTTGTTCACACAGTCACGGTGGTATACTGGAGCAACCTCAGGTATCCAGAGCCCAGGTGTATACGTGGAGCTGCAGGTGAGGGGAGGTTAAGGGATACGGGGCGGATAGGAGAGGTGGTGAGAGGGGAGGTTAAGGGATACGGGGCGGGAAGGAGTGTGGTAGGGGACGATCAGGAATGAAAGAGTGAAGAATCGGGATAGGTAATGGTATAGGTCTAGGAGGAGGTACGTGAAAGGAAGGGTGGGAGGGGAGGTGTTGTCCAGGGGTAGGGCGGGAGATATTTTGCCCTCGTGGGTGGTTGGTGGGTGAGAGGGAGGGAGGAAAAGGCGCAACAGGCACACGATAAGTTGTAGGGGACAGGATCATATTCACATGTGTAGGATATATAATGTACGTAGATACTGATTTAGGTGTCACTAGTTGCTCCTGTCTCTTGATTACCTCGTTACTGCCCACCGCTTGCCTCTCCTGTATGATGTACACTGCTTCTTACAGCTGCCCAGTACTCGCTCACTCTCTCTTCGTATATGGTGACAGCTTCATCTCAGTTAATTTGGTTGTTTTTGTTTTTTTTCGACATAGAGTTGATGCAGTTTAATGTGGGGGGGGGGGGGGGGGGGAGGGATTGTTGCCGCTATGATCTAAGGTGCACTTGGACGTATGTGTGGATGTGATATTTGTCATAGATGATTTTTTTATGGATAATATTTGAGTTCTGTTGCTGGTATGTGGGGGATATGTGAGGTGTGTTGTAGAGGCAGGAAAGCCGTACAAACAGTGGACGAGGGTGGTGGTGGGGCGTCATACAAAACAATGTGTAATCCTCTGGTTTTTAACAGGGGTCAACAAGAGAGAGGAGGGAGATGACAGTAGCGGTGTCGGGGTAATCTGCCACCAGGGAGGGACCCCGGCCTAACCCTTCCGATTCTCTAAAGATTCCAACGTTAGGTTTTTATTTTATCTGACTAAGAGATAATAGAATATATCTAATTACGGTTGATTGTCGTCGTAAATTTGATAAGTTATTTGTGCCGTTTCATTGATCCAGTTAGATGCCTCCACAGATCTGCAGTCAGGGGGACGTGTACGAGTGTTCGAGACGCCAGGCCTGAGTTAGCAGGTCACAAGACAGCTCACGTACCTCCCTGCTTCCCTCCCTCACTTCTCAGCCCTCCTCACATCCCTCCACATCCCTCCCTGCCTCCCTCCACACCCCTTCTTGCCTCCCTCCACACCCCTCCCTGCCTCCCTCCACACCCTTCCCTCCTCACCCTTCCCTGCCTCCCTCCACACCCCTTCTTGCCCCCCTCCTCACCCCTCCCTGCCTCCCTCCACACCCCTCCCTGCCTCCTTCCACACCCCTCCCTGCCTCCCTCCACACCCCTCCCTGCCTCCCTCCACACCCCTCCCTGCCTCCCTCCACACCCCTTCCTGCCTCCCTCCACACCCCTCCCTGCCTCCCTCCACACCCCTCCCTGCCTCCCTCCTCACCCCTCCCTGCCTCCCTCCTCACCCCTCCCTGCCCGCCTCCTTGCCTCTCCACACATCTCACTGATCCTTGCTTTTCACTTCTCCCAATTTTCATGCATGTGTAAACTCCATGTAAAGGATCATGCCGGAAGAAATCATGAAACACTCAACATCTTTTTGTAAATTTAATTGAAAAATATAAACTGCCAAAAAACGTATTATTTATCCAGGTGGTTGATGATGTCATGAGGGAGGGAGGCAGGCCAGTGTCACCTGCTGGCCTCAGATCATCCTGAAAAAGATTAAATGTTTTTATCTCTCAACAAATACACTTTTCTGTAAATAAGGTTCTGGACTGACCTGCACTGAAGGAGGGTAACACAGCTTCCTAAAGACTACTTGGAGAGCGTTCAAGGGTTCATGTGACGTCATATCTGAGATCCAGTTTGGCGAGTTTTATTTAAGCGAAAACTGTACAATTAAAAACGTTTTTTTTTTACTCAGTTTGTGATAAGATTGTGCCTTGTGTGAGTCTTGTGTTGTGTTTAGTTACTGATCCATTTAATAAGTGTAACGTAGACAGCAAATTAAAAGTATTAATTGTGGTGTAAATACTGAAGGTAATTCAAGCTCCGAACTATATCTTATATGTAGGTCCTGCAAGTTGTAAGGTACAGCATGTGACTTACTTTAGCCTAATAAGTGTGACGTGTGATCATTAATGGCAGCTCGTCCGGTATGAATCTTTAATGGATTTACCCTGACAAGATCAGTAGATGTAAACACGATAAGTATATGTTTATTATTGTGTGTGTGTGTGTGTGTGTGTGTGTGTGTGTGTGGAAACTCCTATTCTAACTCCGTCTTTGATGTTCCTCTGGTGAATGTCATGGGAGGCAGGTGGTGATTACGTGGGAGAGGCAGCAAGCAGAGGGTAGGAGGGATAAGATCAGCAGGTGGGAGAAAGTGAGTAAAGCAGTATGTAGGAAGGATAGGAGCAAATAGGAGAGGTGGAGCAGCAGGTGGGAGGATTGGAACAGCAGGTAGGGGGGTGGGAGCAGTAGGTCAGAGGGTTAGGAGCATGTAGGTGGAGCAGCAGGTGGGAGGATTAGAACAGCAGATACCTATAGGAGGGGGGGGGGGCAGCAGGTGGGTGACGTTGAGAGGGGGAGGGGTGAGTGGAGGGCCAGAAACACTCCCACTCACCCTTCACTTATATATTCTGAGGAATCACTGACGCCAACTGCACAAACACTTGCCAATAGTTACTTGTACACACACACACACACACACCGAGTCCTCTGAGGGGGTGACACAGTCCAGGTGAATTATTTCTTATCTTTGGGGAAATAATAATTAAAATTTCATCGGGGAAAATAATTTCTTTAGATATACGAGGGAAAAATCTTTAGAATATTTAAATTTCCTTCGTCACTCGGGAATTGATTTAATATTTTATTTCCCATGATGGAGAATTATTATTAAGACAACATTAAATATTTCTATCGCCAGGGGAATAATAACTACAGGTGTGTACTTTGTTTGCCTCCCGTGGCTCATAATTATTACCCCACACCTGTTAGTTTTTTCCTTCGTGTTCTTTGTAAAATAATTAATGATGCTTATTTAATATTTTCCATTTTCTGTGAAGTAATTATCGTGGCGCTATTTATTTATTGTATTTTTGTTGTGTATTGGGTGAAATAATTGGAGTGAGCAATGGCTGGTTACTATATGTTGAAGCGGACGGGAGCTGTAACCAGTTAGGGAAGGCGTTAACCCACCAATAGTGAGGTGATGTTAACTGAGACATGACAGTAACCCACTGGAGATGATATTAACCCACTGACAGATCACATTAAACTTACCTAACCTAACCCGCCGCCGCACTGAGAAATCACTGCTGTTCACTGTAATGCCAAATCACTTCGCCAACAGACCCACTTAGACTCACCGAAAACACTACACACTCATCCGCTTATGTTTACTTTTAAAAACCCGTGTGCATGTGTGTGTGTGTGTGGTTCATGGTTAGTGTGCACAAACAGAAGCCCAGGGTGGTGGTGGTGGCGTGTCACTGTACCGCCGCCGCTAATGAGTTAGTAAACCTGCCCCCCCCCCCCCCCCCGCCATCCATTGTACCTCCACCACTCTTACGCACATACTTCCTCCCTCACCCTTCACACACACGCACACACACACCTGTTCCTCCCTCATCCTTCACACACACACACGTGTTCCTCCCTCACCCTTCACACACACCTGTTTCTCCCTCACTCTTCACACACCTGTTTCTCCCTCACCCTTCAAATATCTGTTTCTCCCTCACCCTTCAAACACCTGTTTCTCCCTCGCCTTTCACACACCTGTTCCTCCCCCACTCTTCACACACCTGTTTCTCCCTCGTCCTTCAAACACCCGTTTCTTCCTCACCGTTCAAACACCCGTTTCTTCCTCACCCTTCAAACATCTGTTTCTCCCCCACCCTTCAAACACCTGTTTCTTCCTCACCCTTCACACACCTGTTTCTCCCTCACCCTTCAAACACCTGTTTCTCCCTCGCCTTTCACACACCTGTTCCTCCCCCACTCTTCACACACCTGTTTCTCCCTCATCCTTCAAACACCCGTTTCTTCCTCACCCTTCAAACACCTGTTTCTCCCTCGCCTTTCACACACCTGTTCCTCCCCCACTCTTCACACACCCGTTTCTTCCTCACCCTTCAAACACCCGTTTCTTCCTCACCCTTCAAACATCTGTTTCTCCCCCACCCTTCAAACACCTGTTTCTTCCTCACCCTTCACACACCTGTTTCTCCCACACCCTTCAAACACCTGTTTCTCTTGCTTGCCCCTTTCCTCTTATTTTATTGTGGCCTCTCCTGCTCTTCTTGCCCACCCCTTCTATTTCTCTTGCCCACACCCCTGCCCACAAACACGTTTCTAGTCCCCTCTGCTACTGCTGTACTCCACCCCCTGCCCACTCACACGCCCCCTGCCCACTCACACGCCCCCTGCCTACTCACACGCCCCCTGCCCACTCACACGCCCCCTTCCCACTCACACCCCCCTGCCCACACACCCCCCTGCCCACTCACACGCCCCCTGCCCACTCACACGCCCCCTTCCCACTCACACCCCCCTGCCCACTCACACGCCCCCTGCCCACTCACACGCCCCCTTCCCACGCACTACCTCCTGTCAGTGGTTATTGTATTTTGGGTGGTGGTTGTGTTGGTGATGATGGGGGAGGCAGAGCAGGTGGTGGAGGCAGAGCGAGTGGTGGAGGCAGAGCAGGTGGTGGAGGCAGAGCGAGTGAAGTAGGTAGGAGGAACACAGGGAGGGAGGGAGTGGGAGGGTGAGTGAGTGTACTACTTGGTTAATTATCCTCCTGGTCGATACTTGCCTCCTTGCACCCACTGTTACCCCCACTTGTTGTTTGCTCCTCTGTGTTTTGATTAAGGAATGAATAGTTGGGTCGAGAGCTTCGATGTTTTCTCATTGGCTCATCTTACGATTTTTTTGAGGTGGTGGATGGGGGTGGGTTAGGTTGACAGGTGGGTGGGTGTAGGTGGGTGGGGTTGTGGTGAAGTGTGTGTGTGTGTGTAGAGCAGTTGGCCGCAGGCACACAGGCTCAGTGCCCTGACTCACCTACAATACCAGCCATCTGCCTCAATCATAGCTCTACCACTTGCCCTGACTTACATGTGTGTGTGAGAACTAAGCTATAATGAGACAGCCATGTGCAATGTATTGGGGTTTGTTATGTAGTCTTGTGTAAGTGACTCCCTAGACTCCAATGAGGTTATAGTCCATGAAAGTGAAGGAGGAAGAAATGAGGGTTGACAGGTGTGCTGGCAAGAATGCACCTGGAGAATGAGTATGTGATTATTGACTCGCGGCGCAGATGAGAAAGTGTAGGTCCGGCAGGTGTTAACTCCCGCTCACCTCACCAGCCCGTCATTGAAACTAACTATTCATTAAGTCCTCGTCTGGTAGGTGTGGTTTAGGTGTGTACCGCGAGGCTTGTGGACGAGAAGTGATAACATCTATTAAAGTATGATAAACGGTGGTAATCACAATGTGGTCAAACAGCCGGTGGGTTGGTGAAGGCGGCGGCGGATCACAGGGAACGTCAGCTTAAGTTTCTCTCCCACAGGCATCGAGGTCAATTTTTCTCTGTCTGCTTATTGGATAAATCACGACAGGGCAGCAATCTCTAGACTTTGTTGTGTATTAACCTCCTGAGAGTGGTTATTGAATTGTTTAGTAAGGGCTGTGCGTGCGTGTGGCCACCTTCACCAGGCCGTCGTCTCATCATACCACCAGTTAACAAAACACTAATTACACTTTAAGCTCACCATTTATCTCATTAATATCCCTACCTAAAATTGATTGAGTATTGTAGGTGAAACGATTCAATCCATGTTGTGCGTAGTTTGGCTGGTGGATATATTAGCGGTTAAAGAAACTTAACTTGCATTCCCTAGAAAGACGAAGAGTGCGGGGAGATATGATAGAAGTATTTAAGTGGGTGAAAGGAATCAATAAAGAGGATATAGATAAAGTTTTTATAATATCCGAGCAGGATTGGACTCGGAGCAACAGATTTAAGTTGGATAAGCTGGAAAGTTTTAAAAGGAGGCTAGATAGATTCATGGATGATAGAGAGTGGTAGTAACTCGACAGGAGCTGCCATGCACAGGCCAACCGGCCTATTGCAGACGCCTTATTTTCTTATGTTCTTATGTAATGGAGGGTCGGTGTGGCAGTAAAGCGTCAACAGATGCCCTGCACAGTTTTACAGCCGACGGTGATGCCCCCAGGACCCAGACCCAGGTTTTCCTTACCTTTTAAGGCTGGCCGGCGTGATTGAGTGTTGACGCTCACCACATTGTCTAAACCTGGCCACATGACCCTAACTTGTGCCTGGGTCAGTGGTGTAACCTGTTGCTACGTAGTAAAATGCACCCCGAACCTTCAGTCTTATTGCTAAGTGATATCCAGTAACCGGGTGTTTTGTAGCAGCTGCCTGGCACCTCACACATGTGGCTTGCAAATGGTTTTAGCCGTATGGTGTGTAGTAAATTTGACCCTGAACATCCAACCTTTTTATTAAGTGATATACCTGTGCATACTTTAGCTAGCGGTTAATGGATTGATTTAACCCGTTGGTGTCTAGTGAACCCGAGTCTCAACCTCAGCCTCATTGTGTAGTCTTGTTTGAGTAGCATATTCCAGCGGCTACCTGACGACAGAGGCGGTGTACCCGAGGACATAACTCTTGATAACTGGCACTGCGACAGGTATAAGTGTCCCGTTATGGTGGTGGGCGTGTGAGATAGGTGCTTTAATCAATGTGTGTGTGTTAATGTGCCGGGTCAGCCAGGTGGATGATGGAGAGAACACAGGTGTATGGCCTGGTGCTTGGGGAGCGCTGGGACACCACACTCCCTCCCTCCTGCATCATGAACTACCACTTGCAACTCTCACAACCAGATGATACCAACTGGATATTGATATTGAAACAGTTTATTGAGCCAGAAAAATACAGATACAGAGAAGGCAATAACAACAATACTGACAGGGCTGAGTCAAGTGGGAGCGTGAACCCTCTTAGTGGCACCTGATATACACTGTACTGGAGCATCCACCATTAACCTCAGTACCCCAGCAACCTACACCCCGGCAACCTACACCCCTACACTATTGGAAGGAGGAGTGAGTGTAACCGCCTAACACAGCGAGGTGGAGGTGAGCAAGAGGAGGCCGGGTGAGTGGTGGTCCTCTCAGCCCCGTGTGGCCGCCCTGGCAGCAGACACATGCAGCTTTTAGTGGAATTACAGCTGAGGGCAGCCAGTGGGAGACTCTCCCACCCCAAGGGCCTCGTTACTGACACCCCAAGCTGTTTCCTGCTGTCCTTCTTACCCTGCCACCCCATGGTTTCCCCTGCCGCTTTCCCTACCTTGCTAGTCCTACAGGCTGTCTTGCCACACCCCATACTTTACCAGCCCAAGCCGAACCCTGCGTCTTCCCGTACTCTGTTACCCCAAGCTGTCTCCTGCTGCCTCCCGCCCCAGACTGTACCCTGCCTCTACCTTGTATGGTGAGCGTATGTACCCTGCCTTGTGCACCGTGTAGTCCGCCTGCTGAGTGCCGCACCATATAGTGTACCCTGGTTTTAGTTAACGATGAACCAACTACGAATATTTTGACTTCTGTGGCCATATGGGTGAAGTGTTTGTACGCACATAACCTGCGTCTTCATAGTCATTAGTCCACTTGCGGGGGGAGGAGGCTGGTGCGTGACATGCCACCAGTGAACTGTAGCCCGTTTCGTGTTTTACTTGTTAAGAATTTTGTTAAGTAGCCGGGGCTTCATATTTTAGAACTGTCCGCAGTATCCAGTGCTTCATACGCCAGGCTATTTTTTTTATTATTATTAACCCGAGGCGTCATGTGTAAGATGATGAAAAACTTTTATTTAGGTCTTCATGGTGAGGTGAGGGGAGGTCCTTGACTTAGTGAGGGGATGGTGAGGAAGTCTTTTGTTAGGTGAGAGATGAGTGGAGAATGAATGGGGAGGTACTTGAGGAGGTGAGGGATTATGATGCAGAGAGGGAGGTGGTGTGTCACAGAAACGGGGGGGGGGGGGGGAAGCATTGAGGGACCGTCATTATTGTGGTGTTGGTTTTAATGGTGAGGTGTGGGTGCTGTGGCGGCCCTTGTGTTTGTTATGACAGCCTACCAGAAGGCATCATGGAGTGAGTCACACACACACACACACACACTGAATTTCACCCGGGCTGCGGTATGTGTGCAATTTTTAATAATAAATAATAATAATAATTAACGGTTTATTGAAAAAGTCGGCACCCCGAAGGCTGAAAATATACATTAGACAAAAATGACTTATTACATACAAAGACATGGGGTGGGTGGGTCGTTTAACAAACGCTTTCATTACTAAAAGAAGAAGGAGCAATGATTGAACATACAAATTATTATAGTTTACAGTTGTTGGAGTGGGCTGGTCATGGTGTGTGTGTGTGTGTGTGTCCTCGGGTGGACAGGTACAGCGTGTTAATATCGGATCTTCGGCCTAGAAAACCGTGCGTTAATGTTCGAAATAAGGCAAATAGAGTATTAGGTTTTATATCTAGAAGTCTTAGTAATAAGAGTGCGAAGGTCATATTGCAATTATATCCTGCGCTAGTCAGGCCGCACCTCGATTATGCTGTTCAGTTCTGGTGCCCTTATTATAGAATGGATATCAAATCACTGGAGTCGGTGCAGCGAAGAATGACAAAAATGATTCCGGGACTTAGAAACCTTCCATATCAAGATAGATTAAAGAAACTAAACTTGCGTTCCCTAGAAAGACGAAGAGTGCGGGGAGATATGATAGAAGTATTCAAGTGGGTGAAAGGAATCAATAAAGGAGATATAGATAAAGTCTTATAATATCCGAGCAGGATAGGACTCGTAGCAACGGATTTAAGTTGGATAAGTTTAGGAGGGAGATAGGAAGGAACTGGTTCACAAATAGGGTGATGGACGAATGGAACAAGCTTAGCAACTGTAGTAAGTGCAGGGACGCTGGAAAGTTGTAAAAGGAGGCTGGATAGATTCATGGACGGTAGAGAGTGGTGGTATAACTCTCGACAGGAACTGCCATGCACAGGCCAACCGGCCTATTGCAGACTCCTTATGGTCAGTGATGCGTGAAGGTGGTGGCTTCCGTTATGGTGTTTTTAGTTTGGCCATTCATGGAAGTGATGCTTGAGCGTGTTGAGAGAGAGAGAGGGGGAGAGAGAGAGAGAGAGAGAGAGAGAGAGAGAGACGTAGGTAAAATGTCGATCGGATTATCTCCCGCATCACAACGGATGTAATGGAGGTATTTGATTTTTTTTTACCTCATTGCATTGACATTAAGGGGAGGTGAGGAGTGATGGAGACTGCCTTACAAGACACTCATACATGTACAAGACAAGACACCAATACATAATGACCCATAAACACCAAGTACATAATACACAAGCACATAACTGAGACAGGAGGACAGGTGTGTTGAGATGAGAACATGTGGTTTAGGGGGTAGTAAGAGCACCACCACGGAGGCTTTTGCTGTTAATTAAGTATACATGTCATGACTTAAGCTGTGGTCTGCCAAGTTATGGGGCCAAGCACGGCATTAGTTCTCATAGCGACACCGCCAACCTCACCCATCAGTCAGACGTCTGGGCCAGATTACATTATTCTCGAGGGGAAAAAAATTTCGTTTATACTTTACGGGAAAACTTGTTAACTCAGTTTTAGTTCATCATTCTCAGGAGTGTTGTGGTTTGTCATGTTTTTGTACGGTAAGATATGGATCCTTTTAAACCCCGTACCAGAATTTCTTCACATTCTCTCAGGGCTTACCATTTGAGCCCTAAGAACCCTGATACAGAGGAACGAGTTACCTGATATCGTCTCTCCACAGGTGAAGTTTTACCCTGTGCCTCCGGTGTGTGGTGGTGATCTGTATTTGCACATCCAACTGCCAATTTTTTTCTTCGTGTTTAGAGCCACGCCGGAGACTCCAACACCTCCAGGAGCGACGTGTTGATGGTCTGGGAACATGTTGACCGCTGGTGTTGTTGAAGGAGCAGATGTTGATAGACCTGACTGACGTTTGGTGTCGTCTTCTTCAGGATTATCATACCTGAGTGTGTTGGCTTATTTGTATCTCCAAGACTCTCCGTTTGTCTCTCTCGCAATATGCAGTCGCTCCGTCCCCGGCAGTGAGATGTACAGCAGCAGACATCTTCATTTACAACTTTTACTCTCTGGGGTTGCTCAAGGTCTAACTCAGGACAATGGGAGTGTGAGGTAGTATGACGGAGGTGGCTTAGCATATTGTCTCGGTAACCCTCTGATCTATTACCGTCAGCATATATTATTCTCACCAGCCTCGTGTTTATGGTTAAGACTGAACGAATGTCACTGTCAAACACCACTCGATCACCTTAAGATTAGATTCCAACCTATTGATAATAAATGACGGTCTGGGTTACCTTGCCTTGACGCGGGTGCCATGAAGGTGTTATCGTTCCACTAATATTATGGCAAAGTTTACATAGTGGTGCTGTGATGGTGAGGCCGTTGCACTGGGTTGAACTAACAGTTGGAGGGCCGTTGTTTGATGCCGAGGGCGAGTGAGTTGATCATAGTTTACAGAGATCTGGTCTTGGTCACCTGATGCCTCCTCCTCATGTCCCTCCCCACCCCCTCACCCCCTCCTCATGTTGCTACTGATGATATAACACAAAATTTATAGTTATGTACTTATATTATCTGTTGTAACGTCTAGTTGAGGAACCTGTAATAGTGAGTGTGTGTGTGTGTGTGTGTGTGTGAGAGAGATAGATCAGAGGGGTGAAGCAAGGCTGGTGATGGAGAGAGTGTTTGCACGAGGTACACTGTGGTGAGTGCCTTGGGCCAGGCTTGGGTTATAAGGAGTCCACACACTAACTAATGAAAGTAACTTCACTCACTACATTTCTACGTCTTAACTGATATTGACACCTGGATGCAAAGAGTGTGGCAGTTGAGGGGATAACACCTTGAGTGTGTCCCGCCCCCTCCGCTAGTGGCGCTCGTAAGTCGTGTGTACAGGACGTTTGTGGGGTGTGATTGACCATAAACACGTCCCACCTCCTGTTGTGTTGGCGCCTGTCTCCAACTCCCCCGCCCTCTCCTCCTGCAGATATTAAGATAATTTACACCCGGACGAAATTGTATCTTAGTATTCTTAACATACCAGGGCTAATAATGATATGTTTGGGGCAGGAGTGCCTATGGCAGAGAGGGCTGCCCAGTTCCTTGGCGCTCGGCATGTTTATTCATATGTCCCCAGCCCACCACACCACACCGTCCAGCCCGTCCAGTTGTCCACATCACTACCACGCTCTTCCCTCGCCCCCCTCCCTGTACAGCGACCCTCACACAAGCACGACCTCACCCGAGTGTCCTTGTGAAGGTGGACGTCCTGCCAGCCCTCGGGTCAAACACGATCTCATCCTTGTGTCCGTGTGAAGGTTGACTTCCTCTCATCACTACCTACCGCGACTCGCCACTCAGCACGACCTCCTCTTAGCCTTCGCCTAAACACGACCTCCTCCTCCTCCTCCTAACCTTCGCTCAAACATGACCTATCCCTAGAACTCAACCACGACCTATTCCTAGCTTTTAATCAAGCACGACCTCTTTCCAGCCCTCACTCAAGTACGACCTGTCCCCAGCCCTCACTCAGTCACGACCTTCTCTCAACCCTTATTCAAGCACAACCCCGTCCCAACACTCACTTGGGCACGACCCCGTCCTTTAAGCTCCACTCGAGTATGACCTCCTCCCCTCAGCCAGAGTAAAATTTTTTGCTCCATTCAGACTTATCCGACCCAACATTACCCCCATTACAGCGAGGCTCCCACCCTACTCGACACGTTTTTACCCTCCCTTCCCCACCCTAAATCACCCTGACCTCCCTACCTCCCCCTAACACTGCTTCCTTCCTTTGCGGTCTCACCTCGGCCTCCCTACCTCACCTTACAACTGTTACTACCATCCCTCCTACCTTAGCCCCGACCTCTGTACCTGTATAAAACTACTTCCATTCTTCCTGCCTCACTGTAGCATAGCCTCCGTCCCTCCGTCAGGCAAGTGGGTGGGTGTCCTCTCCTTTGTTTCATGGGTCATGTTGGGTCAGTGCAACCTTTCATCTGGGTAAGGTGCAGTGGAGGTTAGCCGTGGTGGTGAGGTGTGTGTTTAACCCAGTTGTGTGTGTGTGTGTGTGTGTGTGTAGTCTCCATGTTGCTTGTGACATGAATATATGCGGAGGAAAAGAGAGAGAGAGAGAGAGAGAGAGAGAGAGAGAGAGAGAGAGATTCCTTCAGTATCATCCTAACAATGTTTACTTACATGTCTATAACGAAATCATTTTTGATGCATAGGAAACACATTATATTATGGTGTGTGTTTTTTCCTGGCGACAGATTACCAAATTTCGTAATGGTGAGCCCCACGGTTGAGCGAGTAACGCGGCGCACCACCCACGCCCATAATACATCTGATACTGGAAATTAAAATGCGGATTATAGAGGTTGATGGCGTCTGGTGGACAGTGTGGGCGTCGTGTTATATGGTGAAAGTAGTGGTTCATGTCCGTTCCCTGTGGCCATGAAGTGCACGAGAACCAAGTCTAGTGTTGAAAGGTAGAGTAAGGAAAAAAAGTGTGTGTAAAACGCCCTGAAATGGTGAGGGAAGTAGTGTAAGGTGTGTTGGATATAAGAGTGTAAAACAACAACAAGTGCGGTGAGCAATGTGTGTGGCGGGGCGAGGTGTGGTGGTGGTGGTGTAGAGGGTGTGGTCATGTGGTGGCTGGTGTGGACCATGTGGGTCGCACCACCCCTCTACTTTACGCCCACACACACACCTGCATCCAGTAACCCGCCACCAGTTTCTTCCTCCACCACTTGACTTTATTAACCATGGAGAGACGTAACTCCCGCATCATGAGGTGGCGTCACGCGGTCACCAAAGTCCTGCGTAATGTCGACGATGGTCCCGACAAACCCACCACCGTCCCCAACAACACCGAGGACAATACTGGTGAGTCTTGTGTCCCATTACCCTCCCACAACCTTCTCTCCATCCCTCCCTCACCTACCCTTCCTCTCCCATTGCTCCCCACCCTCCACACACCTTTCCTCCAGGGCCAAACTGAGGATAACTTAGGGTGTTCCCCCCCCCCCCCCCCTCCCTCCTCGACAGTTAGTCTCAGGCACGCATGGAGCCACGCGGAAGTGGTACTGATAGTGACGGCCACTCAGGGATCAGGTATTGTGTATGAGTATTACCGTCACTCATCTTACCTGTAGTATGACGCTACACTCCTGCATAAGACACCACACTTATATAGGTCCTGGCACGCTAGTATGCCACTACACAGACTTTGACATGTTCGTATGGCACAGTTAACCTCCATGCTAACAGTTGATTTTTCTTGTATTTTGCAGGTGAGTGTTGAGGACCAGCAGCTGAGAGACCGGAGGGTAACGTAGCCCACAAACTGTTGTTGTTGTGTATCATCCCGATGAGTGTGTTATGTCGCACCTTCCAAGGTGTTCACACGGCACCAAGGACCTTGCCGAGGACTATCGTGTTTGTTATGACCTAAATTGTACAATGGTTCTTCATTGGCATCAAATACAGTAATGGATTATTATTATTATTATTTATTATTATTATTTATTATTATTATTATTATTATTATTATTATTATTATTTGGAATGTTCACGACTTGGAAGTAACGCCTGCGCAATGATACAATCTATAAAATGTTCCCTGCCGTTTAATGTCGCTTAAAAATAAACTCTCAGTTGGTGCAGTGAGCGTGGATTGGCATCACAGATGAATGACGTCGACACCTATAGACTTGACACGAAAAAATCGCCAGGTTTTTCCCGCCGGTGGTACTGTTGTAGTCCATTGTCGGGGTACCAAAAAAACTCCTAATTAGACTATTCACTTCGTAGAGACGGAATAGCTGTGTGTATATTGACAGTTTACTTTGTATCCTCCCAACAATGATGAACAAAAAAGAGGGAGTGATATTTCTGCCATGTCTTTGTGTGTGTGTTTGTGTGTAGGCTGTGTTGTGTGTGGCGGGCCCAGTGCATGGTGGGCCGCCTCTCTCTCTCTACAGCTCTCTCCCTGGCTAGATGTATGGCTGTCTCCCTGGCTAGATGCATGGCTGTCTCCCTGGCTAGTTGTATGTCTCCCTGGTTAGATGCATGGCTGTCTCCCTGGCTAGTTGTATGTCTCCCTGGTTAGATGTATGGCTGTCTCCCTGGCTAGTTGTATGTCTCCCTGGTTAGATGTATGGCTGTCTCCGTGGTTGGATGTTCATATCTATGTCTTACTGGTCTCTCCACGGCTGTTACCGTGAGTACGTGCTGCTGGTTATACCTTATTCCTATGGCTGCCCTCATGTCTAGACTGTGACCCATAATTGTTACTCTCGATGACCTGATGAGTGGCTGTTGCTCTCGTTTTACGCCAGGTTAGTGACTCCTTGTTGTTGGTTTGTTTCAGGTTACTAGATGAGTGTTCTCAACAAGTAACTCTTTAATATCCGGAAAGAGTGTTTAATGTTTCCTCTGTCTCTGTGATCGGTGTTTTTCGCATTTCCTTGGTGTCTGTTGTGCCCTTATCTTGAGAGTGACAGTGTAGTATTAAGTGAGAAAAAAATCAATTGGGTCCCATAGGCCTGATAGGTGGAGCAGTGCGGATACAGTACACTGAGTACCGACTGTTTTCGACCACCTTCTCTTGCCCATTTTAACTCAATTAGCCGTTCACAGTTGGGTGTCTGACTCACATCAAGAACTACTTAATTCTCTAGGTCAGTACAAGATCACCAAGAACTGTTTTCAAAGCATTTAATAAATATTTTGTCCGGTTGGTTGAAGAATTGAGATTATAAATACCAGGTGACTTAAACTTGTAGGGGACTCACCGGCAAGAGGCTCAGAGCTGGGTGTCTTTCACAGCTGTTACAGTCATCAAAACTCATTACTATGGAAGTATCTCTGCCAATAGGCTCTGGATCACAAAGACAAAAGGCTGGTCGGGGAAGACATACGTGATGGCGGACAACAACATGGCATGTCTAGTTATCACTGTCTAGTCCTGTGGCTGACCCAGTTGTTGATAAAGTTCTCACTCCCAAACTTCATCCATCAGCCATTTTTCTTGCTGAAATTTCTTGACCAGCTTTAATCATCTGTTGGTACTAAGACACCCACCGTGAAGCTACTGTACATCTTGACCTCACCTCACACTACTCCCCTTTACAGCGACCTTGTATCTTGAAAAGCTTTAGGCGGCTACTCCACCCTCGTGTCGTAACTATGGCGGGCGATAAATGCTAGGGCGGTGTGTCGCGCTCTGGGTGGTACAGAGAACCAGTGACCCTTTATGTGAGAGTAAGGGTAGTGTGTTGCCTCGTAGGTTATAGTCTAGATAACATGTGACCATATAGGTAGTAAGGGCGATGTGTGGTCTTGTAGGCGATGTTTTGGAATGTATGGTTATAGCTTTTATCTGAAACGGAGGACGATTTATGGTCCAGATGATGGTGTGGCTGGTGTATGGCTCCTGGGTGACGCTGAGGACACGTTGTCGTCTTGTTGATGATAAGAACATGTGTACCGCTGGGAGATAGGAGCAGCCAAGAACCGTGTAAGTAAGGGGGAGGGGGCGACGAGAAGATATAAACACAGCCGCTACTCCGTCAGGAAGTGGACGTATTGTTGGGGCGGTGCTCGGGGTGTTAGGGACAACATAGGGCTCCTCTATCTCTATGCTGTGGGCAATATTTAATCCCTTAATAGGTGTTGTGGTTGTGTGAGGGCATTGATGTGTTTATGACGGTGGGGTGAGGATGGAGGAGGTGGGTGGTAGGGGGTGTGAGTGGGTTGGCGCAGCGGGACTTTGATTGTGGTCACCGGGAGGCCAATACCTTACCCCTTCTCTCCCTCCCCCCCCCCCCTTCCATTGTACCCCTAACGGGCCTAACCTGTCTCCACCACGCGTGCCTGGGATCAAATTATAGAAACAGGTGCTCGTTAAGTGGTTGAATTAAGCGGTGACAAAGAAGAATCGATTACAGTGGCAACGGATCTACTGCACTACTGTACATCCTTACTAGACGCGGTCCTTCATCCACCAGAGATTTTACGTGTTGATTTATTCCCCTTTAGTCTAGATAGGAGAACACATATATTAACTGCGGAGGAAATAGAAAATATGAATGTTGTTTTGGTCGCCGTCTTTGTGACGTAAGAGCCTGTGGAATGTTTCTCTCATCTCTAGTGAGTTAGTTAGTTAGGAGGAAAATTTTATGTACGAACCTTAGAGAATACCTGAGTGATGTCGCGCTTCCAGGACCCTCGATACAAAAGACTTTTTTTCTCAATATAGTTCGTTAGATGGAGGTTTCACTGCTGACAAACCCTCAACATTGACGCTTTACAAAGGTGACTTGAGCGCTGCACTGTACATGGGCCTCTATGGTGAACGGAAATAAAGTCACAGTAAAAAAGTCCATTTTGGCTAGGAAAGAGTCACAGGAAAAAGTCACATTTAAATATTATTAACAATTAAAGTAATAGAATAGGTTAGGTTAGGTGAGGTTAGATTCAGTGACTTTTTTCTGGATTCGCCTCCTTATATCTGGAGTGAAGTGATATAATGTGGTATATACAGTACTTGGATGGGATTAACTGTGTGTGTGTGCGTGTGCGTGTGTGTGTGTGTGTGTGTGTGTGTGTGTGTAATAATAATAATAATAATAATAATAATAATTGACGGTTTATTGAAAAAGTTCTGCAGCCCGAAGGCTGAAAATATACATTGGACTTAATGCACAAAGGCAGAACATACCATACAAAAAACTCAGATCAGACAACAATGACCCTAAATGGATAAATAATTATTTAAAGAACATCATTGGCCAAAGGAAGGCTATAGGTAGAAGGATAAATCGTGGCGAAATTCACCTCCGGGACTATTATAGGGTATTGGCGAGTAGGGTTAAAACCGAGATAAGGAAAGCAAAGAGGAATAATGAGGTAAGGATAGCAAGGGAGGCAAAGACAAACCCCAAAGGATTCTACCAAATGTACCAAACTAAAACACGAGAAAAGATTGGACCAATACGGTCAGACTCCGGCGAGCTCACTGATAACGACGGAGAAATGAGCAATAATTTGAATAAATATTTTTCAACAGTTTTCACCAGCGAAAATTTAAGCATGATACCCGAGGCACCGACTCTATTCAGAGATAGTGAAGAAAACAAATTAAGTGAGATAGTAGTGACTAGTAACGATGTTAGTAAGCAAATAGACAAACTAAAGCCTAATAAGTCACCTGGTCCCGATGAGATATTTGCCAGAGTATTAAAGGAATGTAAGGAAGAGCTTAGTATGCCCTTAGCAAAGTTGTTTAACATGTCCTTAAAAACAGGTGTAGTACCAGAATCCTGGAGGATAGCGAATGTAATACCGATCTTCAAGAAGGGGGATAGATCACTATCCTCTAACTACCGCCCAATCAGTCTAGCATCAATAGTAGGCAAATTACTGGAAGCAATCATTTCAAACTCTATTCGAAATCACCTGGAGAAGCACAGATTGATCAATGATTCCCAGCATGGCTTCACAAGCGGACGTTCTTGCCTAACTAATCTATTAACATTCTTTTCATCAGTTTTCGAATCAGTGGACGAGGGGCACAATTATGATGTGGTATATCTCGACTTTAGCAAAGCCTTCGACAGAGTCCCCCACGAAAGACTAATTAGAAAGGTAGAAGCTCATGGCATCAAAGGTGACATCCTTAAATGGATTAGGGCGTGGTTACAGGACAGGAAACAGCGAGTGAGCATTAACGGCACTAAGTCCCATTGGAGCAACGTCACAAGTGGAGTTCCCCAAGGCTCAGTACTTGGACCATTATTGTTTATTATATACATAAACGACATAGACATCGGCATAGACAGCAACATAAGTAAATTTGCTGATGATACTAAAATAGGACGTGTTATCAAATCTGACGAGGACTCGGCAAAACTACAGGAGGATCTAAACAAATTTTTCGAATGGTCTGAAAAATGGCAGATGAAATTCAACATTGACAAATGTAAAGTACTCAGTATAGGAAATGTAAACAGGGAAACCAGATACCAGATGAACAACGTTGCCATAGAGAAATCCGACTGCGAGAGAGATTTAGGAGTAATGATAAGTAGGAACCTTAAGCCAAGTAAACAATGTGTTTTTGCTCGAAACAAGGCTAATAAAGTACTTGGGTTCATACAAAGGAGTGTTAGTTACAAGACTAGCGAGGTCATCCTAAAACTGTATCTTGCTCTTGTGAGACCTCACCTGGATTACGCAGTCCAGTTCTGGTCACCGTATTACAGAATGGATATAGAATCCTTGGAAAGAATTCAGAGGAGAATGACAAGACTAATCCCGGGTATCAGGAACCTTGAGTATAGAGACAGGTTAAAGCATCTTAATTTGCACTCCCTTGAGAGACGTAGTGCGAGGGGCGACCTGATAGAGGTGTATAAATGGAAGGCAGGGCTAAACAAAGGGGACATTACAAAGGTACTCAAATTATCCAACCAGGAGCGAACTCGTAACAATGGTTTTAAATTGGACAAATTTAGATTTAGGCGTGAAATAGGTAAACACTGGTTTGGAAACAGAGTAGTGGATGAATGGAACAAGTTACCAAATATCATCATTAACTCGAATACGCTGAATTGCTTCAAACATAGGTTGGATGCTCATATGAGCAATAGGGGTTGGGTGTAAACGGGACTGCCCAGTATGGGCCAATAGGCCCGCTGCAGTTTCCTCCATTCTTATGTTCTTATGTTCTTATGTTCTTATTGGTGGTTTAACAAAAGCCTTCATTAGAGAAAGGTAAAGGAACATACAGTGAACATACAGATTAATGTAGGATTGTAGGTGTTGAACAGCAAACACGTAGTATAGTAACTCCCTCCCAGATGGTGTTAGGAGGGACCTCACGTGGTGTAGTAATTCCCTCAGATGGTGTTATGAGGGACCTCACGTGGTGTAGTAACTCCCTCCCAGATGGTGTTAGGAGGGACCTCACGTGGTGTAGTAATTCCCTCAGATGGTGTTATGAGGGACCTCACGTGGTGTAGTAATTCCCTCACAGATGGTGTTATGGGGGACCTCACGTGGTGTAATTCCCTCACAGATGGTGTTATGAGGGTCCTCACGTGGTGTAGTAATTCCCTCACAGATGGTGTGATGAGGGACTTGACGTGGTGTGTGTGTGTGTGTGTGTGTGTGTGTGTGTGTGTTTTAGACCCATGTTTTTTTCTTTTTCTGTTTGACTGCCAGTCCTTTGACCCTTCCTTGTCTTTAAACAGTGTAGACGCTAAATTTTCTGTGTGTGTGTGTGTGTGTAGAGAGAGAGAGAGAGAGAGAGAGAGAGAGAGAGAGAGACCCTGACCCGTGATTTCTCTACCATGTGTTCGCTTCTGTTTTGACGAGGCGCTCTCAGTATTCCTCTTATTTGTGTTGCTTCCCACTGTTCTTTATTCTTGGTTGTGTTGCTTCCCGCTGTTCTTTAGTCTTGGTTGTGTTGCTTCCCATTGTTCTTTATTCTTGGTTGTGTTGCTTCCCGCTGTTCTTTAGTCTTGGTTGTGTTGCTTCCTATTGTTCTTTAGTCTTGGTTGTGTTGCTTCCCATTGTTCTTTAGTCTTGGTTGTGTTGCTTCCCATTGTTCTTTATTCTTGGTTGTGTTGCTTCCCGCTGTTCTTTAGTCTTGGTTGTGTTGCTTCCCATTGTTCTTTAGTCTTGGTTGTGTTGCTTCCCATTGTTCTTTAGTCTTGGTTGTGTTGCTTCCTATTGTTCTTTAGTCTTGGTTGTGTTGCTTCCCGCTGTTCTTTAGTCTTGGTTGTGTTGCTTCCCGCTGTTCTTTATTCTTGGTTGTGTTGCTTCCCGCTGTTCTTTATTCTTGGTTGTGTTGCTTCCCGCTGTTCTTTAGTCTTGGTTGTGTTGCTTCCCACTGTTCTTTAGTCTTGGTTGTGTTGCTTCCCGCTGTTCTTTATTCTTGGTTGTGTTGCTTCCCACTGTTCTTTAGTCTTGGTTGTGTTGCTTCCCACTGTTCTTTAGTCTTGGTTGTGTTGCTTCCCACTGTTCTTTAGTCTTGGTTGTGTTGCTTCCCACTGTTCTTTAGTCTTGGTTGTGTTGCTTCCTATTGCATTTTTTCTTCACTGTGTTGCTTTTTACTTTTATCATTATTTCTTCGCTTAATTACCCCCGACCCCTTAATTACCCCCGACCCCTTAATTATCCTCGACCTCTTAAGTACCCCCGACCCCTTAATTACCTACGACCCCTTAATTACCTCCTTCCCTTTAATTACCTCCGACCCCTTAATTACCCCCGTCCCCTTAATTACCTCCGACCCCTTAATTACCTCCGACGCCTTAATTACCTCTGACCCCTTAATTACCTCTGACCCCTTAATTACCTATGACCCCTTAATTACCTATGACCCCTTAATTACCGCTGACACCCTTTAATTATCTGACACCCTTTAATTACCTCTGACACCCTTTAATTACCGCTGACACCCTTTAATTTCTTCTGACACCCTTTAATTACCTCCGACCTCTTGATTATCCTTTAATGCTCCTCTTACTTAGTTTGGTACAGTATCCGCCTCTCCTGACCTGACAGGTGTAGGGTGTTAGTGCGTGAGGGAGTTTTTTTTTTAATCCTTTTTTAAGAGGCAAGTCTGTTTAACTTTCACACTCCATTACACGTCTTCTATCACACACTTTTTTTTATAATGTACCACACTTCAACACGCTCCGCCACACTCTACTCGGCCACCACACTCTTCAAGCACGCGACCACCACACTCCGACCACACACATGAGTTGTCTCCCAAGTGTCCTTAAAACTATCTCATCGGTCATAGTTCCGTCCGTGATATTGTCTGTTCGTGTACAGTTCGGTCCGTAAGTTTGTGTCTTTGTTGTTGTTGTGACTGTGGTGGTGGTGGTGGTCTCCGGGCGTCGTGAGCTTGTGTTATCGTCAAGGCCTTCTGCAGGAGGGCTGTTGACCCCTACCCTCTGCCTAATACTGCCATCTACCCTCCTCCTCCTCCAAACCTAACCTAACTTAACCTAACCTAACCTAACCTAACTTAACCTAACTTTTACCTGTCTTGGTATTTTTTTATATTTTCTTGTTTGTTATTTTCTTATTTTTATTCTATTTGCCTGTTTGTATTTATCTCATAATATATTTCCCAATCTTACTATCATCTTTCTTCTCACTTCTATATCATCTCTTCTCCTCGCATTTCACTTCTTTCATCTCTCTTTGTGTTTCCTGCTCTGTCATTTATTCATTATGCCTGTCGCTGTTGTTGACGCCTCACCATGTAATAAGAATTAAGGTAGAAACCATCTGAGAAGTAGAGAGTTAATGTGTCATGTTGTTAAAGGGGGAGGGGGGGTGATAGTGACTGGCCTGGCAGGAATTGGGACACGAGGGCTGTTGGGTAGTTAGGAATTGGGATGATTTTCGGTAATTGGTATTGGTGTCTAAAGAGGGTGTTAGTGTGTGTGTGTGTGTAGGTGGAGGCAGCGCGTCTCTCTCTCTCTCTCTCTCTCTCTCTCTCTCTCTCTCTGATGTGATTTATGACATGACACTATCGTATATTACGGTGCAGCTCGCCCGTCCTCTCCAAGGTGTTGCTTTGTATTGAGATAACCACATGTTACCTACAGATGATGATAAACCGTATAATAATGATAATCGTAATAATGGGAATAGTGTAGATAATAATAATAATAATAATAATAATAATAGTAAAAATAAGTACAATAAATATTTTTGATTGCAGTAAGTGATGATTCAAGGTGGGCTGGTAAGGTGGGTGGGTGGGTTATCCGTGGCTCTTATCATTCAGCAGGTGGTGGATTGCCTCACCCACTTGGCAGGATGCTTAATGATATCCCTATGTGGTTTAGATATACAAAGATACTGAAACTGGAGATGATTTCTTGCCGACTTTCACGAGGATGGTGATAGTGATATGTAACCACGACACCGAGGGCCTATACCCTACCCTAACCCGACTATGATGTAACTTACTCCACACCTTCCACATCCTCCACATCCTCCACACACTTCACATAGTATAATTGTTGTTGTCGGGGGTTGTGGAGGTAGTTGTGATGATGGTGGTAGTATAATTGTTGTTGTTGTCGGGGGTTGTGGAGGTAGTTGTGATGATGGTGGTAGTATAATTGTTGTTGTTGTCGGGGGTTGTGTTAGTAGTTGTGGTGATGGTGTACCTTCAACAGCCAGTACTAATATTAATAAAGCATCACTCCTCACCGACTGAAAATAGGTCAAAAGCTTCGGTTGAGTGTCGACAGAAAACGGGGATGTCGAGATGGGTGACAATAATAGCTGTGAAACATAAATAATTAATTGGCCTTTTGTAAATGTACTTTCGTCACTTTACTTCACCAGGAATTTATTGTTTTGTTGTATTATTGCTTGTCGTTTAATTGAAAGAGAGGAAGATAGATTAGTGAATAAATATACAACAAAACAATAAAATAAATCTTAATCGTTTTACAGTTTCCTCCGCCATACAAGTACCGCCACCATTCAGTCCTCGGCCGCTGGCAATACTAGACCGTCTCCTGGACACGCCCACGGCACGCACGCGCTTTGGTACACACATGCGCACACACACAAACACACACAAATAATAGACAATATTCACAACGCACTACACATGAGATTCTCTTTTTCTCATGGGAGGAGTTCGGGATGCTGAGAGAGAGAGAGAGAGAGAGAGAGAGAGAGAGAGAGAGAGAGAGAGAGCAGACGTGAGTGACACTAGAGAAAACGGTTGTTATACACCACCAAGACTGACGGGGTAACTTAACTGTGGCCGGTGTACTGCGGTAGGTGTGTCATCCACCCTAGAATCTTTAACTGTAGAGACGTGGACTTTGATCTATTTTTATCACTGGTCTATGAGATAGCGTTGTCAGTCAGCCGTGAACAGTACTGCATATTAAGTATTTTGTTTTGATATCTTTTAGCGGATGCATCTCCAAGGCCAGCCGGTGCAACCCTCTGGGCCTTGTCCTCATATATGTAAGTTGATCAGACGAAAATACTGTTAAATGGTTAGCGTTTTTGTTAGTATTAAGGTTAGGTTAGGTTAGGTTGATCAGATTGTGTACGTTTGTTTGTTGTGGGGAGGCGGTGATCAATGTCGTGAGGTTAAGAGGCCGCCACCCACCCACGTTACCTCGTCACCTACTGCCCCTTCCTACACCTGGATGTTCCTTGACCCTATTACCTTCCCTGAACATCCTTCCCAGCTCGTCTAGTATAGCTTCCTAGGTGATGGGAGCAGTCTTGTTGTTTACATGGTAGCAGAGGTAATTAATAGGTTTTAAAGTAACTACGTATATCGGTAGTGAACGGTGAGGTGCTTAAAGCCTGTGTGGTTAATGTTCTCAATAACCGGAGTAGATACGAACTTTGTAAAATATTTTTATAAGTATTTTTTGTTTGACCTGGCTGGATGTGATGGTTCGTTCGACCCTTGTGTTTTGGTATTACTGTCTCGAAGCTGTTCTGTCATTCTGTATCTCCTGTCCGAAGGGTTTGGTGGACCACATCCCAACTAACCTAACAGGGTATTAAGACGAGATACGTAACCTGTTGGGGTATTTGTCCGTGCACCGTTTTTAGTTATTTTTTGAACATTTAGAATAACGTAAAAACCCTCTTCTGCAGCTTTGGTGACCCCAGGTTACCTTTGTGCCCTGCAGGTGTACAGCCGCCACCTCAGCTGTCACCTAAATAATGTTGGAGTTGTTACCAATTCACTCGCCAGAGGACCCCAACAGTGTCCGAGCATCACTGGCGGGGGGGAGTTGTGTTGTTGTTGGTGACGCTGAAATTAAACACCAGCTGGATTTTATAGTTGAAGAAATACATCATTGATGACAATTACATACACGTGTTGTGAGGAATGACTGTGTTTGGTTGTTTACACTTGTCATCACCACCACCACGTCCACTTCCTTCCGCCTCTTACACAAGATTCCTGTCTCAATGATTTTAATACAATGTAATGCAATGTTCACACCTCCATGTTTTACTAGTCTTGAAAATTAGCTTTAAACATACACTTTGGAATAATTATTCGAAACTGTATTAATATAGTTATGTATACAGGAGATACGATAACTGATAACTGCGGCAATAATGACAAGTCGTACTTATAACTTCAAGTTCATTTTATTGTTACCGTCATCACCTGCGTTTGTTATCTTACTTTGTTATCCGGCGATGAATATAACGTTAGTCTTACTCAGGGGAGAAGATAGTCCCACTTTGGGGTCACCTTGTCACTAGTGAAGGCCATTATTGTCCAGTCATGTAACCTTTAGAGCCAATTTCACGGCAGTTTCTTGTTCTTCAAAGCTTTCACTAGTGTGCGACCGACTTATGAGAGGAGCAGAGTATCGATAGAAATTCTTAACAACAAATATATATTTTCACGGTTAGGTTACGTTTTTATGTACCCCAGAGTGAATATGTTACGTTAATGGGTTGGTTAGGTTAGGTTACAAGGTACCCCAGAGTGAATATATGACACGTTAATGGGTTGGTTTAATCACAACTCAATTTTAATGGCAATTTCATTTTCCGCTGTAAAACATTAGCCTTGTGTCAAGTTAAGTGAAGAAGCTATTAGTAACATGTGTCTGTTGTGGATACTTGCCACGAATCGAGGAACGTTTGTAAACATTCAGGTAACGTTTTTTACATCCTTTAATAGTAGTCAAGCTGGGAACGTTTTGAATCAGTCAGGAACGTTTTTTTTAATACTTCCGTTGCATGTCAAGTGGCTAACGTTTCTAATTATTATCTTGATGTCAGTTGGGTAATATTATATATTATATATATATATATATATATATATATATATATATATATATATATATATATATATATATGTATATATATATATATATATATATATATATATATATATATTATATATATATTATATATATATATATATATATATATATATATATATATATATATATATATATATATAATGCATGCGCATCATGTGTCGGTAAAGTATGTTTTTTAAATATGTCATATATCAGTATAGAAACGTTTTTAAGTACACGCCATAATTGTCAATAAAGAAACGTTGTTTTTTGTTTTGTTTTTTTTCTAATCTCCGCCTTGTTATAAAACCTTTTTAAATATCCAGCATGTGTCGGGAAGGAAATGCTTTAAATATACGTCGTATCATTACGGAAACGTTTTTTTGAGTATCTGTTATGTCTCGGTATAGAAACGTTTTAAATATGTCACGTGCTAGGAAGGAAACGTTTGTTTTAAATATCCGTCATGTTTCCAGTATGTAAACGTTTTGAAACATCCATCAACATTTGAGGAACGTTTTTAAACACTTGGCATCCGTTTCTAATTATCCGTCGTGTGTCAGGTAATGTTTACGCTTATGAATATCCTTAGTGTGTTATCTCATATCCTGATTGGTGACGTGATTGGCAGCTGGAGTAGTGACGTGATTGGTAGCTGGAGTAGTGATGTGATTGGTAGCTAGATTAGTGACGTGATTGGTAGCTAGATAGTGACGTGATTGGTAGCTGGAGTAGTGACGTGATTGGTAGCTAGATTAGTGACGTGATTGGTAGCTGGAGTAGTGACGTGATTGGTAGCTGGAGTAGTGACGTGATTGGTAGCTGGAGTAGTGACGTGATTGGTGAGCTGGAGTAGTGACGTGATTGGTTAGCTGGAGTAGTGACGTGATTGGTTAGCTGGTGTAGTGCCGTGATTGGTAGCTGGATAGTGACGTGATTGGTAGCTGGGGTAGTGACGTGATTGGTAGCTGGGGTAGTGACGTGATTGGTTAGCTGGAGTAGTGACGTGATTGGTAGCTGGGGTAGTGACGTGATTGGTAGCTGGGGTAGTGACGTGATTGGTTAGCTGGAGTAGTGACGTGATTGGTTAGCTGGAGTAGTGACGTGATTGGCAGTCTTGACTCCTCCCCTCCCTCCATCATGGTATAGAGACAAACAGGAAATTCAAATAAACGGAAAAATGCAATGTTAGATACTGTACTTTAGCCAAGACACTTTCAGCAGACAGGGGAAGGAGATTAGAGGTTCTTATAATGTACTGCTACCTGCCGAACTGATAAAAAAAAACTAATTGATAAATAACTGTACTAAAATAGACTGGAGAAACGAGATAAATTATTGAAATCTAAAAAAAAAAAAATACAATAATCTGACTGTATGATCTAGGTTGAAGGGATAATGATAAAGAGATGTTAACAGGTAAACATATTGAAGTTAGGAGGGCCAAGGGGAGGCAGAGACTAGGTTGGATGAATGAAATTAAAAGCTGTGGTCCCTGGAGAGAGTCAACATCAGGGAGGATTGGCAAAGACACCCCCGTAAACGTTTGGCGTAGAGGGCTGTGGTAGCCAACCCTCAGACGTGGGGGTGGCACCTTTATTAATTGGTACCAACATTAGTACTATCTTGGCTGGTAGTCGTGTGGTTGTATTGTAATTGCAATGGTAGTGTTGGTGCAGCAGGATTAGTAGGAACAGCAGTAGTTGTAGTGGTAGTAATAGTAACAGTAGTAGTAGTAATGTGTTAATAGTAGTAGTAGTGTGATAGAATAGTAACAGCTGTAGTAGTGTGCTTGCAGTATCAGTAGGAGTGTGGTAGTAGTAGTAGTAATATGGTAGTAATGGCAGTAGTAGTTGCAGTGTGGTGGGCTTCTACAAGAGAGTTTTGTGATGTGGTTGTTTATTACTACTGTAAGTCGTAGTAGTAGTGTGGTAGCAGCAGTAGTAGTAGTGTGGTAGCGTGGTGGGTGGCTGTGTATTGATCGTGCTGTGGTGGGGGGCGGGTGGGTGGTGGTGGCGGGGTGGGTGAGGGAGAGAGAGAGAGAGAGAGAGAGAGAGAGAGGAGGGAGAGAGAGATTGAGACGGTGGGCATCCCGGCCAGTCATGCCGCATCCGCTCCTCC
Organism: Homarus gammarus; assembly: GCA_958450375.1. Classification (NCBI taxonomy): domain Eukaryota; kingdom Metazoa; phylum Arthropoda; class Malacostraca; order Decapoda; family Nephropidae; genus Homarus; species Homarus gammarus. Next base: position 395,356 of record CAUDMG010002285.1, on the reverse strand, counting down.
ACCACTACCTTCTCCAACACTACACTCTTCCTCCGACCCTCTTCTCCGCCAATTCTATCCTTTCCTCCACCGCCCTCTGGCCGTCTATCCTTAGTGTTGGAGTAGAGTAGACCCGAATAGAAAGCTCTCCTAGTAACTGTGTCCGTCAGCCTCCGAGCCGTGGCGTGTGTGTGTATGTGTGTGTGTGTGTGTCGCCTCCACCATAGTGCTCTGTTTGAACCCTTCCCGCTGGTGGTGATAATGGTGATGCCAGCTGTGATGGTGATGCAAGTGATGACCATCAGCACCAGCAGTAGCACAAGCAGTCGCCAGTAGCGTAAACCCTTTCTTAGTGGTGATGTAAGGCAGTATAGTGAAGCGCCATGATGTGCTGTTTCTCTCTGTATGTGGATGATGGAGGCGCCCCGTGACCTCTATCACTTGACCTGGTCTTGCACTGTGCGATCCTCAACCACCCTCACCCCAGTCGCCCTATGTAAGTCCTTTCTCTCTCATTATTTATACTCGTCGCTGTTGTTGCTCTTCATGTCCCCGCCACCTTTCACTAATGCCTTTCAGGCTTTTTGCAGGAGGTTTGCAGACGTTCAATGAATTTGTCAGTGCGACTGTGTCCTATTGACGGCATGTTTTGTTCACTGTTTTCCTCTGTTAACAGGCTGGAAAGATGTTTTAATTATCGTATTGGGATGTTTTGCTGCTGTGCCACACCATTTGACATACACTATTGTCATGTCGCGTATTAATGTAATTCCCGGTTGGAACTTTTCTGTGAATGATTTTTCATTTTTTGCAATATGTTGTTGCATGTTTTCATAATAATTTTATTTTTGTATGTCGTGTATGTTGTGACATGTTTAATTGAACGTTCTTTGGCTATTCCATATATAGTACTCGAGAGTGTTTCACAGCATGGTGCGCGACGTTTTATGGAACTTTTTAGACATGGCAATCAATCACTGAAGATGTCTTCTTGAACATTTGGTTATACCGAACGTTTAGCAGAGCTTGTCAAAACGTTGGGAAGACCGACGTAAATATTTCATATGGTACATTGAGCGGTTTGCGGTACTTGACTGAAAGGGCAGCGAAGGTCAGGCTGATATTGACCACAGATAGCTGGCAAGTGCTTCAAGTTATAACGTAATTGACAGTTTTAAAGGATTTCGACCGTTTCACTTTTGAGGGGACGGGGGGGGGGGGGGGGGGGCGTCAGCTGATGTATTAAGACGTCCCTATCAGTTCTTAAGAATCTCTGTACTGGTGCATTGTGCTCGTCCGGTCATAAGTTTGTGGTTTAACCCTGTGGTGCCTTTCTGATCTTACTGGGATGAGTGAGATTTTTCTGTGGTTGTATTACGTGATTGTGGATTTGTGTCAGGTGTGCCTTTAGTAGTGTTACGTGTCCCTGTCTGTCCATTCATATCGGGGTTAGTTTTTCACTCGATAAACTTACCCAAAATACTCAAGGTATTGGATTTTGGTTTTGAGGTGAGTCTTTATATAGGATAAGCATCTGGTTGTGACAGTGATTGCATCTTTTTTTCAGTAACTGGTTGGTGTCACCTATACCGTTTTGTTCTGTCTTCTGGTGACGTTACTGTTTGTTTACATTTCACCATTTATCACTCCTTCGTGTTTTATTACTCCAGGTGTATCCCCAGGGAAGGTGGGAATGGGGATTACACTCCGGGTTCACTTAAAACTTTGTTTGTTTACCGTCATTCATAATTTTCTTAGATTTACCAAAACCTTGATCCAAATGTACTGTTTGTTCCTGGTTATGATTGGGATGTACACGACAGATTATGGGAGGTACACGACAGATTATGGGAGGTACGCGACAGATTATGGGAGGTACACGACAGATTATGGGAGGTACGCGACAGATTATGGGAGGTACACGACAAATTATGGGAGGTACACGACAAATTATGGGAGGTACACGACAGATTAACGAAAATATTAGTATTTACTGTTATAATATTTACTAGGAGCAGACATACTCATATTAATTGTATATGAAAGTGATGATTTACCAGGTATATTGATCGAGTCTGTCTGTTTTTATTTACGAGACGAGAATCGAAAATAGAGCTGAGATTATCGACATGTTGACCTGGAGATGTTTTTAAATAAATGGCTGGGAACGTTTATCATGGTGAAGTAGAAAATATTATTGTGGTTGTGATATAAACATTTGTTATTGAGATTCTGGAGTGTTTATATTTTTCTCTAGTTGTATTGGGAATGTTTATATATGAATTGAATTGGGTTTCTTTATTTCAGTAGAAGAAAACGTTTGTCTGGTTCATCTGGAAATGTTTATCCTTTTGAACTGGAAACGTTGACGAGGCCGAACTGGAAACGTTGACGAGGCCGATCTGGAAACGTTGACGAGGCCGATCTGGAAACGTTGACGAGACCGAACTGGAAACGTTGACGAGACCGAACTGGAAACGTTGACGAGGCCGAACTGGAAACGTTGACGAGGCCGAACTGGAAACATTGACGAGGCCTAACTGGAAACGTTGATCTGGCCAAACTGGAAACGTTGATCAGGCCTAACTGGAAACGTTGATCTGGCCAAACTGGAAACGTTGATCTGGCCAAACTGGAAACGTTAAGCTGACAGAAGTAGAAAGATGTTTTCCTGCTTCTTTCGAAACTAAATCGTAGAATGGCTGATCTGGTACATATGATTGTAGTGGAACGTTTTCTCGACCTGTTCCTTAATTTAAACGTTTCTATGATTACACTGACCTTTTTCTGAGTCCTGTACACTTTATTCAATGTTTCTCTCGGGGTTTTGCTTAAACGTATTTATTTGTTTTATTTTTGTTTTTGTTTTTATTTAAGAATGTATAATAATAAGAACGATAATAATAATAACGATAAAAATAGAAACCAAAATAATAATGATAATAATAATCATCATCATTATTACCATCATTATCATACAGTATATCATTTAATTCAATTTATTTTTTTTAGCTCATTTTACTCCAATATAATTCACATCGTTTATTTTTAATGTTGCAATGGAATATTCCCTCTTGCAATGGATTTTTTTTGAGGGGAAAGTTTACGTATTGCATCTCTTACTTATCAGTGAGGGGATGGGGGGGGGGGGGTGTTGTTTATCTTTCTCTATTTTTTTCTTAATATTTATCTTATACGTGGTGTTATCTTAAACGTGGTGTTATCTTATACGTGGTGTTATCTTATACGTGGTGTTATCTTATACGTGGTGTTATTTTATGCGTGGTGTTATCTTATACGTGGTGTTATCTTATACGTGGTGTTATCTTATACGTCGTGTTATCTTATGCGTGGTGTTATCTTATACGTGGTGTTATCTTATACGTCGTGTTATCTTATACGTGGTGTTATCTTATACGTGGTGTTATCTTATGCGTGGTGTTATCTTATACGTGGTGTTATCTTATGCGTGGTGTTATCTTATGCGTGGTGTTATCTTATACGTCGTGTTATCTTATGCGTGGTGTTATCTTATGCGTGGTGTTATCTTATACGTCGTGTTATCTTATGCGTGGTGTTATCTTATACGTGGTGTTATCTTATACGTGGTGTTATCTTATGCGTGGTGTTATCTTAAACGTCGTGTTATCTTATACAGTACTGTGACTTTTGTTATCTTATTCTGTAATTTTATCTAAAGGTGAGCGACTAGTATTGTAGTGTGTGTGTGTGTAATAATAATAATAATAATAATAATAATAATAATAATAATTGACGGTTTATTGAAAAAGTTCTGCAGCCCGAAGGCTGAAAATATACATTTGACAAAAATGACTTATTACATACTGTACATTGGTGGTTTAACAAAAGCCTTCACTAGAGAAAGGTAAAGGAACATACAGTGAACATACAGATTAATGTAGGTATTGAAGAGCAAACGCGTAGTGTAGTAACTCCCTCCCAGATTGTGTTAGGAGGGACCTCACATGGTGTAGTAGTTCCCTCACAGATGGTGTTATGAGGGACCTCACGTGGTGTAGTAATTCCCTCACAGATGGTGTTATGAGGGACCTCACGTAGTGTAGTAATTCCCTCACAGATGGTGTTATGAGGGACCTGACGTGGTGTAGTAATTCCCTCACAGATGGTGTTATGAGGGGCCTCACGTAGTGTAGTAATTCCCTCACAGATGGTGTTATGAGGGACCTCACGTGGTGTAGTAATTCCCTCACAGATGGTGTTATGAGGGACCTCACGTGGTGTAGTAATTCCCTCACAGATGGTGTTATGAGGGACCTCACGTGGTGTAGTAGTTCCCTCACAGATGGTCTTATGAGGGACCTGATTTGGTGGAGTGTGTGTGTGTGTGTGTGTGTGTGTGTTAAATGCCACGGTGAGTTGAGGTTAGCAGCTATCTGGTGTAAACTACTGTCGTCACTCATGTCATTCTGTCTATCTGTCTGACCTTTTATCTGTCTTATCTTTCTTTCCGTCTGGGGTGTGTGTGTGTGTGTGTGTGTGTGTGTGTGTGTGTGTGTGTGTGTGTGTGTGCCTTGATATCTGTAGTTGTAGCCATGTCTGTTTGTCGTAGGTCCATTCGTCTGAGTGTCTTCCCGTCCATTAGTTTGTCTGTACTCAATCATCTCTTGGTAATGAATCTCGAATTACCTAACCCTTGAGTACCATGGCATAACCCCCTAAGTCATCGTACTCGGGGATTTATGGCATCGTACTCGGGTTAAAGGATCATAATCGGGTTAAGGATCGTACTCCTGTGCTTAAGGCATCGTACTCAAGGGGTTTAGGGGTGAAGGATTCGGGGCCGCAGGAACAAGGTCAGGGTCACAGTCTTGATGTGTTAATGGTGTGTTGTAACGTCACCACGACCGCCCCCCCCCCCCCTCCCAGGACCTCTGGTGGGGGAGGGGTTAAAATTATTGGCTTTATTTATGATTATTATTTTTGTGCGATTCTTTTAATTCTTCGTTTGAGTGATATTGTTTTATTGTCTTCTTTTAATATTTGTTATTTGTCATTATCATCATCGTGTCTTATCTTGTTATCGTTGTTATTGTTTTTGTTATTATTATTATTATTGGTAGTATTATAAAAAAGTAATGGTAGTAGTATTAGTAGGTTGGAGGCCACATTTGAAAAAGTACTAGTAGTGGTAGTAGTAGTAGTAGTAGTAGTAGGAACGAGAACGACAAGAGAAGGGGATATGGGGATAGAATTCAGAACGTTGTTCAAGGCAGCTTCACTCCTCGAGTGTTCACAACCTCTGGTGGGATGGGACCAAGTGCAAGATGCTTCTACGCCAGACTCGTGGAGTTGATCTCCGAACAGAAGCAGCAGCCCAGAAGTTATGTTACAGCCTGGATGAGATGTCGACTGTCCTTCTCTCTCCTTAGGTCGGCTTTGCTCTGCCTATTGGGGAACGAGAGCATCGGCCCCAAAGCCGACAACAGTTGCAGATATTGAGGCAACAGTCACTGAATGCCGTATAGATCTGCGGCTCAACTAACTCAACACAGCTAGGATAGTTACTTATGTATTAGTATATTTAATTTTAAGGTAATAAAATGGTGGCGAAGGTGTGGCTATAGGGGGAGGATGGAGGCCAATAAGGAAAAGTAGTATTCGTATAAGTGTTAATCTTAGTAGTAGTAGTAGTAATTTAAGTGTTCGTCTTAATAGTAGTAGTAGTACAAGTGTCAGTCTTAGTATTAGTAGTAGCAGTAGTAGTCATAACATCATGGGGGTTGATAATAAAGTATATGTGGAAGCCAAAAATCAGCATCAAGGTAATTAAACTCCAAAAGGTAGACCACAGACACGTGCAAATATTCAGGTGTGTTGGACAGGTATAAATATAGCTCCCAACACACCTGGATTTTTGTACAGGTATAAGTTCAGGGGTTCAGGTATTTTTGTGCACTCGCTAAATGTGTGTTATAATATGGTGTGCGGTAACCAAATGGCTCTACGATGTTTCCTGTGGCCAGTAAATGGTTTTGGTAATGTTTATGCCATCACCAAATGTTTCATAAAATGTTCCATGCGGTCAAAAATGTTTGTGTGTGCTTAAGGTTTTTCTGCTTCGTGCGGTCACTAAATGTTTGTGTAATGGTTCATGCGGTCACCAGATGTTTATTATGTAATTGTTTCTGCGGTCACCAGTGTATAGTTTTACATCATTATAAACGGTGATTAAATGTTTTATTGGGTGTTGAGTCAATATGGTGGAGGATGGTGTGTGTCCAGAGTGAAGGATGGTGAGCAGAGTGGAGGATGGTGTGTGTCCAGAGTGGAGGATGGTGAGCAGAGTGGAGGATGGTGTGTGTCCAGAGTGAAGGATGGTGTGTGTCCAGAGTGGAGGATGGTGTGTGTCCAGAGTGAAGGATGGTGTGTGTCCAGAGTGGAGGATGGTGTGTGTCCAGAGTGAAGGATGGTGAGCAGAGTGGAGGATGGTGTGTGTCCAGAGTGAAGGATGGTGAGCAGAGTGGAGGATGGTGTGTGTCCAGAGTGAAGGATGGTGAGCAGAGTGGAGGATGGTGTGTGTCCAGAGTGAAGGATGGTGTGTGTCCAGAGTGGAGGATGGTGATGTTTGTGTTGACATTTTACAGTGTTCCTGCTCACACGGAAGTTGGCGTGGCGACTCTCAGTGTTGTTGTTGTCGTCAGTGTTGTACGGTATTGGCAGTGTTACTTTATATTGACATTGTATTATCAGTATTATAGTATACTGACTGTTTTATTGTTGAGTGTTGCATTGCATTTAAATTGTTGTAGTATATTCGCAGTGTTACATTTGTTGCAGTGTATTAAGTATTAGTGTTGCAGTATCTTGAGAATATAGTGTATTGGCTATTGGTGTACTGACCGTGGAGCAGTGTGCTGACAGTGTTACAGTGTACTGACTGTTGCAGTTTACTAACAGTGTATGACATCGTTGTCATTGATTGTTAAAGTGTTTTGACGATGTTTTTTACAGTTCAGTGTACCTACAGTGTAGTGATAGTGTTGTTGACTATTATTGTATATCTTTGCGTTGTTACACTGTTCCGAGACGGTCTGTTATTAATACTGTTACATGTTGACAGTTGTATAGCGTTGTTGATACTGATAACATGACAGTGTAGGTGAACATGTCAGCATTAGTTCGTAGAGTGATTGTTTAACACAGAAGAGTGAAGAGAGTTGTGAGATCTGTGTTCCCTCACCAGAGGTAGAAGGTATTTAAACCAGGATGTTTTGAACAGCTGGAGGTTAACTGATGTAAGAACAACACTTGGTTGCAGGGGGTCCACTTGGGGGTGTGAGGGAGGTCAACACGATACATTATTGATATAAAAGACATGGGCCCTCCTGCTGCCCTCTGGTGGTAGTGGAGTGTAGCTCGTCAGAACAATTACTAAAAGTTTCTATGGGACAGTGAGAACGATTACCTGTCCTTGAAGCTATCTGGTTATGTTATTATTGTTGTGTTTTGTTGATTTTTATTCTACACTCAATTGAGGAGACAGTGCCCCAACGCTACACCAGCTCACAGATGACAACTTTATTCCATCTGGGAGAACAGCTGGTTTACAAAGATGGTTGCCACACAGATGGTGTCTTAGTATTTTAACACTTAAGGTAAGGGTGGTGCCTTAAATATCGGTGTTTTGTGATGGTGACGTCAAGACTATGTTAAATTGTTCAGTACATATCACTAGTGTCGCTGAATATCGTAACTTGGCTTTAATATAATTGAAAGAAACCAAGTAAGATGCAACTCGGTGAACTATGCGTACAAGGTCTGTCTTCCTGTAGTGATGACGATGTCTCTTGTGTGGCGTTATAAGTGTATCCTGTCAGAGTGAAGGATCTCGGGAGTGTTGAATCATCTACAGGAGTGAATTAAGTAGTTTGTCACTGAACGGTGGTTAATGTGTAACAAGAAAACAATCAGTTAGCCTATGGACAGAACCTTAAGGGACTCCGTGATTAATGTAGCAATATTGACAGAGGCTTCCGTCCACCTTGAACAGGAAAGAAGTTAAAGTAAGAAAAGCCGTCGAGGGTAATTTTACTGGGGAGATTCGATGCCCAGTTCTGTCCATTGTTTTGTGAACGTCAAGAGCTACTGTAAGGGTAAAGCTCGCGTAGTCTACTGGCGGGTTAAATGTGTGAGGAATGAGAGAGGACCAAGAGCAGAGCCACCACTACAGATGCCACATTGTCGATTACTGAGTGAGTCGTTTCCTGGTGTTGTACTGTATTGGTTACCGTTTCCAGATATATGTTATTAGGGTGAGGGATATAGGGTGATAATCTGAAGGGTTTGATATATTACCATTCTTGGGAACTTGAGTGTTCCTATCTCTCCCTGATGACGTGAAGACTGGCGTGCGAGGAGATAGTGTGAAGGCTTTGCTTCGCTCAGTGTTACATTGATACTTTTAATGATAATATAACACCATTTCATTGTTACCTTTGATGATGACTGTGTTTCTCTTATTGATAACCTGACAGGATTATAGTGTTGTTGATGACCTGACAGTATAACAGTTACTGACAGTATTAGTGATGGTCATGTACTGTGGCTATCAGGGATATTACAGAGATTAACAGTGTTGTTGTTTTACTGACAACGATTTCTGTTACTTTTAGTGGCGCAGACGGTAGTAATAAATTTAATGAGTAAGTCTGTGTTTGTGGTGTAATGGTCAGCATCCTCTCCTCGCAAGCGAGCGGACCCGAGTTCGATCCTCGGGAAGGGTGAAACTATAGGCAAGTTTCTTTACGCCATTGCCCGTCTACCCAGCAGTAATTAGGAACCTGAACGTTAATCGATTTGCGTATCGTATTCCGGGGTAATGGTTCGCCTAGTGCAGTTGGCGAGTTGTCCGGTCTTCTCGGACTATTCCTTGACACTGGGTCATGCAGCTCGTTACCTTGGGGTGTGGTTGTGGTGTTGGTGACAGCTTCTACGCTTTAAACAAATTCACTCCTAGGTGGCCCTTGGGGCGGCCATCCTCGATTTTGAGGGGCAACCATTATTATTATTGATACATACTTTGGTGACAGTAATCATAATGATGATGAAAAAAATGATAATTATGGTATTATTTCAACTGTACATCATAGTTGGTTCACTGTAATAACACTGATACAACATATACTGTACTGTACACCCACCTCCTGGAGTACAGTACACCGCCACCCTTCACCCTTGGTTGGACTGTAGCGTGACCTTCGACCTTAATGAATATTTTAGCAGGACCTTTGACCGCACAAAGAACTGCAAGCGTGACCTTTGACCTAAACAACTAAAGCTTAGTAAATCTAATCTTTTGTTGACCTCTAATGTTTGACCTATGGCCTTAATTTTGCGATGTGTTCACCTGAAATCATTTATATATGTTCACTCCACTACGACTCAGAATTACCTGTAACCTATAAGACTATGTAGCATGTATATATGTCACACCTGGATTTTGTATATATTAAGGTTATAAGGTTAGGAAAAAAGTAACTTCCATATGCTTTATCCATGGGTGACCTTCGACCGTTGTATCCAGTCGTTACGGTAGTCTCAGGTCACTCGTATCGTTCAAGGATTTTTTTTTCTCTCCCTTGTTTCGTGAGAGTTGTGGTCAGGTATGCCTTTCGACCTGGCCTGACCCTGTTGACTTAAGAGAAAAGAATACCGCAGAAGAAAATACCGTAACCATAGGTAGGGGAAATTTTGTCTGGTGGGATTTCTGTGGGGTAGGATTTTGTTGAGTGGTTCAGTAGGGAGTCACTACCACAACACCAACCACGAACACAGGTGGATCATGTTACATCACCAACCACGAACACAGGTGGATCATGTTACATCACCAACCACGAACACAGGTGAATCATGTTACGTTATGTGGTGTACAAGTGTGAAACGTAAATAAAAATGAGGTAGGTGAGAGAGGATGTACAGTAATTACGTGTGAAGATTATCTGGATTGAGTCACACTGCTTGAGAGGAAGAGAAGGGGGGGGGGGGGGGGGTGACGCTAGCATGTACGAAATTTCCTCCCTCAAAAACAAATATAATTCCCCCATGTTGAAACACCCCAGCAGAGAGTTAGTTATCCGGTGGGGAAAATACCCTGCCTGCCTGATAGCTTAAATTACTCAATGTCCTGTTGCACATAAAGGTTAGGTTGGGTTGGGTTAGGTTAGGTTAGGTTAGAGCAGATGTGGAAGGATTACTTTAAGTTAGATTAGGGAGGGTTAGGTTAGAGAGGATTAAGGTTAGATTAGGTTAGAATAAAAAGGGTTAGGTGAGGTTAGATTCTACTAGGGAGGGTTAGCTTAGGATAGATTAGATAAGGGAGGGTTAGGTTAGGTTAGCTTAGCTTAGCTTAGGATAGATTAGATATGGGAGGGTTAGGTTAGGTTAGCTTAGCTTAGCTTAGGATAGATTAGATAATGGAGGGTTAGGTTAGGTTAGCTTAGGTTAGGATGGATTAGATAAGGGAGGGTTAGGTTAGCTTAGCTTAGCTTAGCTTAGGATAGATTAGATAAGGGAGGGTTAGGTTAGGTTAGCTTAGGTTAGGATGGATTAGATAAGGGAGGGTTAGGTTAGGTTAGGTTAGGTTAGGTTAGGATGGATTAGATAAGGGAGGGTTAAATAAGATTAGGTGATGGAAGGTATATTATGTAAGGTAAGGCGAGGGTTTGATTTAACGTTGGAGGTGAAGGTTAGGTTAGACGTGGTGGGAGTTGACTTAAGTTAGATTAGGTGCGGTGAATCGGATTACATTAGTTGAGGCCAAGTTAGATTTAGTTTGATAAGTTGAGAGTCAGGGTAAATTTGGTTAGGTTAGGTTAGTGTTCCTTAGATAACGTTTTGATCAGGTAGGTTAGGTTAGGGTAGGGTAGGGTAGGTTAGTGTTCCTTAGATAACGTTTTGATCAGGTAAGTTAGGTTAGGTTAGGTTAGGGTAGGGTAGGGTAGGTTAGGTTAGGTTAGGTTAGGTTAGTGTTCCTTAGATAACGTTTTGATCAGGTAAGTTAGGTTAGGTTAGGGTAGGGTAGGTTAGGTTAGTGTTCCTTAGATAACGTTTTGATCAGGTAAGTTAGGTTAGGGTAGGTTAGGTTATGTTAGGTTAGGTTAGGTTAGTGTTCCTTAGATAACGTTTTGATCAGGTAAGTTAGGATCTTAATAATAATAACTATTAACGTAGTGAAGGAAGATGGCAGCCAAAAGGTTTATAACATATAACAGAGATGATAAGAGTTACATATGGTGACAAAGGGAGTGGGTCAATTAATAAAATCTTTCAGTACAAAGAGAAGACACCTGGACTAAACACGCAAGTTAACTAAGGCTCTGGTAGTTCTCTCGGTAGTTATAAGGGAACCAGTCTTGTGCCAGGTGGTGTCGGTAGGTCTCTCCTGAAGGCGGTATTCCACAGTCTCACCCATCAGTGGTTCTGGTTGGTCCTCCAGGTCACATAGTGTGTGGGAGAATTCTCGTTTCTCATCTGATGTTTTTTGGGGAGTCCTTTTTTTCCTACTTGGTGTGTGTGTGTGGGGGGGGGGGGGGGAGGGGGGTCTATTTCTCATCCGGTGTTAGTAGTCTTGATTAAGGCCTTAGCTGGTGAGATCCAAGCCGGCCGTGACCACTGACCACTAAGCATCGACTTATCAGGAATTTCCATTGTCCAAAACTTGCTTCCAATCTTTTCGAATTGGAATTATCACTAGTGTGGATTAATGTTTGCACTGTGGTGTTGGTGGGAGAGTGTTGATAAATTCTGGTAGGGAGGAGTTAAGAGGGCAGCCGACCCAGGGAGGCAACGCCAATTTCGCTTTTACATCCCTTGAGGCCTGAAGACTGTGTGTAACAACCATAGAGTTAATGATGTAACTACCATGCCTAACGTAACCCGGGGGAATTTACCTAAAAAACAAGCCGGAATTAGTTAGCGATAACCCAATTAGCTAAGATCTAATCAACTATGAATTCAGATTATCTAATGAGCTAAAATGACCTCAGGTGTGAAGATATGAGCTAGACATTTAAATATATCATGTGCTATCCTCATGTACCGGAGAGCAGATAGATGCAACTGTGGCAAAGCGGAGATGTTTATAATGTGTTTTGGATTACCTGTATGGGTGGAATTAAATGCGTTAAGCTTTTATATTAGCGCAGAGGAAGTAATCTGGGGGGGAGTGAGTGGATGAGGCGGTAATTAGGTGTTGTTATCGTGTCCGTTTACTGTTGGGACGCTCGAGTGGGGTCCTGTTTCTTGGCGACTGTCTCTCACTGTTGCTGATGACCCGTCCAAGTGAACTTTGTTTGTTTGCTATTGTGTTTGTTTTGTATTGTTTTGCATTTGTTAGAATAAGATAGAAGGCACATTTCTTTACTGGCTGGTGGCGTTACACATTAATATTTTATCGTGAATTACCGAGTGACCTCCATGACTCTACTAGTCACTCGGGAATAAGTTAGCTACTGTTCATTATGTATTTACCGAGCATGTTATGGATGAAGCTCCGTGGTCTGTTTATGCTTCTCTAAATTTCTTACGGCTCGTGTTTCAACCTCGTGAGTGACGTCTGTTCATACGTGCTTCTGGTGTATATGTTGTGTATTAGGCCGTTTATTTATACTAAGTTGATCCTCAGGGTAACGTGTCCCAGACTCTAATACATTACCGTGAACAATATGTAAACGAGATATTGATAGGGATGGTTTTTTTTCCTACGTCTTCCTGTTGTTTTCTTTATGTGAGGGAGTCTCTCTGTAGATATAAATCATGTTTGATGAAATTGTGGAATGCGTCACTGTTTTATGAGGTTTATCTACTCACACGGTGCGGGGTGTTTGTGTCACGCAACACTCTGTTTAGCTTTTAAGATTTATCATTGCTTAACCTGTACAATATCTTGGAGACGTGAGCCACTGCATTGTGTCGACTTATCTGTCTTGGTTTCATTAGGACCCATGAATTAATTATCATGTTTGTGTATTTTTAATCATAATATAAATGTTTTGACGTTATATTCTATTACGTTTCAAAATTTACATCGATTTACGTTTTATTACGAATTTTTATTATGTTAAGCAAGTCTGCCAACTCCTGAGAATGGAGTTGTTGTCACTACTGTGCCTTAACTGTTGTTGTTTATTTTGTTACAGAGGGCGTGGCGGGGAGCGGCGGGGAGGGCGCGGGAGGCACCGCCCCCGCCGGTGGAGGCTCCTCCCCCGTCACCAAGCGGAAGGGCTTCTCCAGGTAGGTCATCATTCACACCTCCGCTACCCCTAGGTCCTTGCCTGTCATGACTCCTTAGCTTCCTCTTGACACCTGTCATGATTCCATCTTGACATCCTATCAACATGTCTGTCCGCTCTGACTCTCTTATTCCCCTCATCATGTCCCCCTTTCCCCCATGACATCTCCTGTTTCCCCTCATTGACCCTGACCTATCCCGTTTCCCCTCCATGTATGTTTTACTTCCTCTCTTTACCCTAATTCCCCCCTCTTATCGTCGTCTCCAGCACTCTCATTGCTTATCTTTGTTAACTCCATGTCCAGTTATTGCTGACACTCCTCCCCATGTCTCCTGGGAACCTCTGTCATCTTCCATGTCTTTCAACTAACGTCTTCCTTGTCCAACTGTAATATCCTTGTCTTCTCTGTCATTTCCCTTGTCCTCCCCAATGTTATTTCTCCATGCCTTCCCCATGTCATGTCCCTTGTCCTTCCCTTGTCCGCCCCTACCCATCTCTTCCTCGGCCACCAGCATCTCGCCCCGGCTGTCAGTCTGTAGACCATCTCGTAGAAAAATCAATACTCTCTCTCTCTCTCTCTCTCTCTCTCTCTCTCTCTCTCTCTCTCTCTCTCTCTCTCTCTCTCTCTCTCTCTCTCTCTCTCTCTCTCTCATATATTAGCCAAACATAATTCCCAATAAAGGTAAAATACCGCCATTCAAGTAGGAAAATGCCGTCACATGAAAGTTAAAATACAGAATTAATGGGTAAAATACCAGCCGTTAAAAATACCCACTTGGAAATACCTCATTGGAAAGGGAATTACCGACTTGTAAGGGGAAATAGTTTGTATTTTGACCCATAGTTGATCCCCTTTCCCCCACACAGCGATTGCCTTAGGACTTGCAATATCCCCCCCCCCTCCCCTTCCCCCGCTTACCCGCTCCTCCACCTTCTCCCTGGCATCGTGCCATGATTGGACTCTGCCAAGGACATAGAGGGGTGGCAAGAAGAACAGGGGAGGGTGGCAAGAAGAACAGGGGAGGGTGGCAAGGAGAACAGGGGAGGGTGGCAAGAAGAACAGGGGAGGGTGGCAAGGAGAACAGGGGAGGGTGGCAAGGAGAACAGGGGAGGGTGGCAAGAAGAACAGGGGAGGGTGGCAAGGAGAACAGGGGAGGGTGGCAAGGAGAACAGGGGAGGGTGGCAAGAAGAACAGGGGAGGGTGGCAAGGAGAACAGGGGAGGGTGGCAAGGAGAACAGGGGAAGGTGGCAAGGAGAACAGGGGAGGGTGGCAGGGAGAACAGGGGAGGGTGGCAAGAAGAACAGGGGAGGGTGGCAAGAAGAACAGGGGAGGGTGGCAGGGAGGGGGGTGGCAAGGAGAACAGGGGAGGGTGGCAGGGAGGGGGGTGGCAAGGGGACAGGGGAAGACGCCAGTACTGACTCAAGAGGTTCACGGGAAGTTATGGATTACCTGAAGAATCTCAACCTAACCTAACCTAACCCAACTTATTTCACCAAGATTAACCTAACCACCCTATCACTATTTGGGGGATGAGGTTAGGTTAGGTTAGCGTTAGGTTAGCGTTAGGTTAGGTTAGCGTTAGGTTAGGTTAGGTTAGCGTTAGGTTAGGTTAGCGTTAGGTTAGGTTAGCGTTAGGTTAGGTTAGCGTTAGGTTAGGTTAGCGTTAGGTTAGCGTTAGGTTAGCGTTAGGTTAGCGTTGGGTTAGGTTAGGTTGGGTTGGGTTGGGTTGGGTTGGGTTAGCGTTAGGTTAGGTTAGCGTTAGGTTAGGTTGGGTTAGGTTAGGTTGGGTTGGGTTGGGTTGGGTTATGTTAGGGTATTTAATCTTGAGGTGAAATAACCTGGGTGGAGATTCTTCAGGTGATCCGAAATTATATAAAAAAGTCTTGAGATGTTTTAATTATTCTCTAATCAACATTATCTATGGGACTCAAAACTAATGTTGATAAGATGAGGAATTTGGTTCACTTAACAGAAAATAGTGTATCGGTTTTACAATTGTCTGCCATGTGAATAAGAAAAATGGGAGCCCGCCTGGCGAGTTTTCTATACAAAGAGGATAACTAAAGTAGATTCGGAACCTTCCTACCACCGTATAGCCTTTAGATTCCAAGTCTGAGTTTTCACTTTTTCCCAATATTATCATAGCTAGTGTCTACGCCCCCATGTTTTCTTCCTCGTTTCTCGCCTCCTCTCTTCCTTCCCCTTTCTTGCAACGTCTCCTCCTCCTTTCCCTCCCCCTCCTCCTTTCCCTCTCCCTCCTCCTTTCCCCCCTTCCTCCTTTCCCTCCCCCTCCTCCTTTCACTCCCCCCTCTTCTCCCTCTCCCATTTTCCCTTCCTCCCCTCCTGCCCTCCCCTCCTGCCTTGCCTTCCTCCCCCCCTCCCCTCCCCCACTCCCTCCTCCTCCTCCTCCCCCCATACACACCATGCGAAGTACTGATACCCGAAATACTAATATTGACTCTGATAACGCGGTGATTGTGAGAGATCCTTAATTAATGGTATCAATTGTGTGTGTGTGTCCAGTGGTGGATCATATTACACTATAACGTTTACCATCCACCCACGTTTATTCGTACACTATTGAACATTGATTATCCATCATTGTTTACTCTACACAAACATCTGTCCTACCACCTTTCTTGTAGACAAACGCTTATTATACACACGTTTTATTATACACCCACGTCTGCTATACAACAAACGTTTCTTGTACACCCACGCTCTTTACATAAACGTTTCACTCCCTCCATCACTGCCTACTAACACGAGCCTTGTTATTGGTACCTGTTGCTGTATGTGGAGACGCTCGGGTTATGCTGCTATGTTACACGGCTTCAGTTGCTCACCTGGTAGCTAGGGTCAAGCGGTGTGTGTGTGACAGAGCCAAGCTCTCACTTCACGTCACCCCAAAACGGCGAAGACAGGAAGCCTCCAGAAGAGGTTTTAATACTAAGCTTCTGGAGGATCCTGCTGTAGCACATGCTTTCAGAGAGCAGCTCGAACATGGGCTTATAAACAACCCAACAGCAAACAACGCGAATCCCAGTGCCGAATGGGATACTCTCAACACTGTTATAATAAAAACCTGCAGAGACCCTCGGCCAGATCAAAAGGATACACCAGGACTGGTTTGATGAAAATGACCCGGCAATCAAAGTACTCATCGATGATAAACGTGCTGCTTTTACTGACTGACAGAACAACCCTCAGTCTCGGACCAAAGCTGATACCTTCTGCAAGAAGAAAGTGGCAGCCCAGCGGGAACTTCGCAGTCTAAAGAATGACTGGTTTACAAATAAAGCATGTGAAATACAAAAACATCCAGATCAGTACAAGATGCGCGAATATTTAGATTGCATTAAAATATTTTATGGGCCAACCACTCGTGGCGCAGTCCCCCTCCGCTCATCTGCTGGTAACTTCATAATTAAAGACGATGAAGGCCTCCTTCAGCGCTGGAATGAGCACTACCATTTATTGCTCAGCCGAAACACCGACGTGGATGTCCTGACTACCCAGCAGGTCCCTCAGCATCCAGAGCTGACCCACCTCAGCTATCCTCTAACCCTGGATGAGATAGTTACCGCCATCAAACAGATGAAAAATAACAAAGCCTCAGAGCCTGATGGAATCCCAGCCGAGGTGTATAAAGCAGGAGGACCTCTGCCTACCAACCATCTCCACACTCTCCTGGAGAATATATGGGAAAGGGAGGAAATCCCCCAAGCTCTTAAAGATGCCTCCATCGTCAATATTTATAAGAGCAAGGGAGACCGGTCAGACTTTGGCAACTACTGTGGGATCTCGCTGCTCTCCTTAGCTGGCAAGATTATCGCCCGAGTCCCCCTAAACAGACTTCTTCCCGAGGCGGAAAACTTCCTCCCAGAATCTCAATGTGGTTTTAGACCACGTGGCATCACTGACATGATCGGTGCTGCTCGCCAGATACAGGAAAAGTGCAGAGAACAGCGTCGTGACCTGTACATGGATTTCATTGACCAAACCAAGGCCTTCGACTCAGTCAACAAGGAAGCCCTCTGGTGGACCCTCAGCCGTTTTGGCTGTCCACCAAAATTCATCGCCATTGTGAGGCAACTCCACGACGGCATGAACGGCAGTGTCCTGCACAGCGGCACACAGTTCGAGTTCTTCCCTATCCAAACAGGGGTTAAACAAGGGTGTACTGGCACCAATTCTCTCTTCCATTTTCTTGGCTGCCTTCCTTACTCGTGCCAGTGTCAATTTAGCCAGCTGGGTGGACATCGAGTACCTCGTGAAGGGGGGTCTTTTCAACATACGACTCCAGGCAAGAACAAAGGTGTCGGCAGCTTCAATTACCGTACTTCAGTATGCAGAGGACCTCACCCTTGTTGCTCACACTGAACACGATCTACAGGAGATACTAAACACCTACGCAGATGCCTAAGTGCACTTCGGCCTTGAGGTGAATGCCCGCAAAACTCAGATTCTCTTTCAACCTGCCCCAGGTTCAGACACACCTCCACCATCCATCCAGCTTAACGGCACCTACCCTCTCTAATGTTACCCACTTCCGGTATCTCGGCTCCCACCTGTCCACCACCGCATACATCGATAAAGAGATTCAGCACCGGATCAGATGTGCATCTCAAGCCTTTGGCGGACTCCGAAACCGTGTCTTCAGCTCTAGGGAGCCACATGTATATCGAGCAGTGGTCCTCCCCACCCTGCTATATGGTAGTGAGACGTGGGTCACATACAGGAAACACATCAAGGCACTTGAAAGCTTTCCCCAGCGTGGTGTACGTTCCATCCTCCGGGTTTGCTGGGAAGACAAGAGAACAAATGCCAATATTCTTGCTGGCACCAACTGTGGTAGCTTCGAGGCTACCATTATCCATGAGCAACTCCGCTGCACTGACCATGTTACCCGCATGGACGACAGTAGACTGCCAAGGCAACTACTTTACAGTCACCTAACGAATAGTAGACGTAACGCCGGCAGGCAATTGAAAAGGTATAAGGATAGTCTTAGACAAACCTGAAAACGTGCCAAATGGACCCACTCAGCTGGGAGTCGATTACTCCACATCGTAACGCTTGGAGGAGCACCACCACACGATTTAATACATATGTTCCCTTAACTGGTGGCATGAGTAGGCCTGTAACTGACTCCTTCTGGTTAATAGGTCACATTGAAATACCCCCAGCATACTCACTATAACACCTCCAGCATACTCACTATAACACCTCCAGCATACTCACTATAACACCTCCAGCATACTTACTATAACACCTCCAGCATACTCACTATAACACCTCCAGCATACTCACTATAACACCTCCAGCATACTCACTATAATACCCTCAGCATACTCACTATAACACCTCCAGCATACTCACTATAACACCTCCAGCATACTCACTATAATACCCTCAGCATACTCACTATAATGCCCTCAGCATACTCACTATAACACCTCCAGCATACTCACTATAACACCTCCAGCATACTCACTATAACACCTCCAGCATACTCACTATAACACCTCCAGCATACACTATAATACCCTCAGCATACTCACTATAACACCTCCAGCATACTCACTATAGCACCTCCAGCATACTCACTATAATACCCTCAGCATACTCACTATAACACCTCCAGCATACTCACTATAACACCTCCAGCATACTCACTATAATACCCTCAGCATACTCACTATAACACCTCCAGCATACTCACTATAACACCTCCAGCATACTCACTATAATACCCTCAGCATACTCACTATAACACCTCCAGCATACTCACTATAACACCTCCAGCATACTCCCTATAACACCTCCAGCATACTCACTATAACACCTCCAGCATACTCACTATAACACCTCCAGCATACTCACTATAACACCTCCAGCATACACTATAATACCCTCAGCATACTCACTATAATACCCTCAGCATACTCACTATAACACCTCCAGCATACTCACTATAGCACCTCCAGCATACTCACTATAATACCCTCAGCATACTCACTATAACACCTCCAGCATACTCACTATAACACCTCCAGCATACTCACTATAACACCTCCAGCATACTCACTATAACACCTCCAGCATACTCACTATAACACCTCCAGCATACTCACTATAACACCTCCAGCATACTCACTATAACACCTCCAGCATACTCACTATAACACCTCCAGCATACTCACTATAATACCCTCAGCATACTCACTATAACACCTCCAGCATACTCACTATAACACCTCCAGCATACTCACTATAACACCTCCAGCATACTCACTATAATACCCTCAGCATACTCACTATAACACCTCCAGCATACTCACTATAACACCTCCAGCATACTCACTATAACACCTCCAGCATACTCACTATAGCACCTCCAGCATACTCACTATAATACCCTCAGCATACTCACTATAACACCTCCAGCATACTCACTATAACACCTCCAGCATACTCAATATAACACCTCCAGCATACTCACTATAACACCTCCAGCATACTCACTATAACACCTCCAGCATACTCACTATAACACCTCCAGCATACTCACTATAACACCTCCAGCATACTCACTATAACACCTCCAGCATACTCACTATAACACCTCCAGCATACTCACTATAACACCTCCAGCATACTCACTATAACACCTCCAGCATACTCACTATAACACCTCCAGCATACTCACTATAACACCTCCAGCATACCACTATAACACCTCCAGCATACCACTATAACACCTCCAGCATACTCACTATAACACCTCCAGCATACTCACTATAACACCTCCAGCATACTCACTATAACACCTCCAGCATACTCACTATAACACCTCCAGCATACTCACTATAACACCTCCAGCATACTCACTATAGCACCTCCAGCATACTCACTATAACACCTCCAGCATACTCACTATAACACCTCCAGCATACCACTATAACACCTCCAGCATACCACTATAACACCTCCAGCATACTCACTATAACACCTCCAGCATACTCACTATAGCACCTCCAGCATACCACTATAACACCTCCAGCATACTCACTATAACACCTCCAGCATACTCAATATAACACCTCCAGCATACCACTATAACACCTCCAGCATACTCACTATAACACCTCCAGCATACTCAATATAACACCTCCAGCATACCACTATAACACCTCCAGCATACTCAATATAACACCTCCAGCATACTCAATATAACACCTCCAGCATACCACTATAACACCTCCAGCATACTCACTATAACACCTCCAGCATACTCAATATAACACCTCCAGCATACCACTATAACACCTCCAGCATACTCAATATAACACCTCCAGCATACTCACTATAACACCTCCAGCATACTCACTATAACACCTCCAGCATACCACTATAACACCTCCAGCATACTCAATATAACACCTCCAGCATACTCACTATAACACCTCCAGCATACCACTATAACACCTCCAGCATACTCACTATAACACCTCCAGCATACTCACTATAACACCTCCAGCATACCACTATAACACCTCCAGCATACCACTATAACACCCTCAGCATACTCACTATAACACCTCCAGCATACTCACTATAACACCTCCAGCATGCCACTATAACACCTCCAGCATACTCACTATAACACCTCCAGCATACTCACTATAACACCTCCAGCATACTCACTATAACACCTCCAGCATACTCACTATAACACCTCCAGCATACTTACTATAACACCTCCAGCATACTCACTATAACACCTCCAGCATACTCAATATAACACCTCCAGCATACTCAATATAACACCTCCAGCATACTCACTATAACACCTTCAGCATACTCACTATAACACCTCCAGCATACTCACTATAACACCTCCAGCATACTCACTATAACACCTCCAGCATACTCACTATAACACCTCCAGCATACTCACTATAACACCTCCAGCATACTCACTATAACACCTCCAGCATACTCACTATAACACCTCCAGCATACCACTATAACACCTCCAGCATACCACTATAACACCTCCAGCATACTCACTATAACACCTCCAGCATACCACTATAACACCTCCAGCATACTCACTATAACACCTCCAGCATACTCACTATAACACCTCCAGCATACTCACTATAACACCTCCAGCATACTCACTATAACACCTCCAGCATACTCACTATAACACCTCCAGCATACTCACTATAACACCTCCAGCATACCACTATAACACCTCCAGCATACTTACTATAACACCTCCAGCATACTCACTATAACACCTCCAGCATACTCACTATAACACCTCCAGCATACTCACTATAACACCTCCAGCATACTCACTATAACACCTCCAGCATACTCACTATAACACCTCCAGCATACTCACTATAACACCTCCAGCATACCACTATAACACCTCCAGCATACTCACTATAACACCCTCAGCAGTTACTATATCATCATCAGGTCACCATCTCGTTACACTAAAATACTTGTTCTCTCTCTTCCCTTACAGTCGAAAATGGTTGCCGCCCCCTCTACGGAAACTGAGTCAAGGCCGAGTGGAGCGCGTAACGTCACCCTCAGCTCCCGTGCCGGCGCTTGAGCCCACCCACAACAAACCAGACCACGCCCACAACAGACAAGAGCACGCCCACAAACACCCGTTCAGGAAGGCGAATTCAGAGCGGCGTTTCAAGGTAAGGCCGCTACTACTTCTGGGGGCTGCCTAGAGGAGTCCTTTTTGTTACTTTAAACTGAAATGACTTAGATAAGTTTAAGGTATTTTAGATAAGGTTGAGGTAGGATCTTGAGGTAAGGTTTAGGAAGATATTGGAAGCATAATGTGTTGTCTAATGGTAGACCCTGCTGCCATATGGCATAACAAAAATTGTGACCAAGTCCCAGGTTGCTGATCTGACTTTCTGCCCCATTTACACACAATTGCAGGGCCTCAATTGTTTCTCTTACTATTGACAACACAACATACATACTGTATATTGTTTCTCACTTTTGATCTCTCTTTCATTTTTGTATTTCTCTATGGTTCTTTATTATTATTATTATTATTATTATTATTATTATTATTTTACTATTTTATTTTTATATTTTGTATTTTTATTAAAATTTATATTTACTTTGAATTATTATTATTATTATTATTATTATTATTATTATTATTATTATTATTATTATTATTATTATTATTATTACATTTTAGCCCCCCCCCCCCCCCCCCCTCCAGGCCCTGATGTGGGTCAGTGACCTGTGCCCGGGTGGGCTAATCCCCTTAAAAATTAGATAAAAAGTGAATTTTATATATATATATATATATATATATATATATATATATATATATATATATATATATATAAATATCTCTGTCTCAGTGAGGGAGGGTGGTGCTCTAGTTGGGGTATGCGGCTCACTGTGAACATAAACTCACACCCAGAAATACTTCACCCGCCGGAAGGATAAATTCCTGTTTCTACACCCTGGTCGCCCCCCCCCCCCCCACACCCGATGACGCCGAGGGAGGTGTAGGGTGTAAGGGCGGGTGAAGGTGCACTGTGCTGTAGTGTCAGCTGTAACACCGTGGTATCACCCTTAGGATGTACATTTATAGTAACGACCCGCCAGCTGAAGATAATGCTGGCCGTCACCACAACTCCCTCACCTAGTCCTCCCTTCTCTCACCATCAACTTGTGCTGTGAGAGACGATGTAGACCTGTGGGGGTTAGATCGCACGCTATAGGCTCAGGGTGACTGGGAAGCGCACTACCAACAACACCACACAGCAAGGCACGTTTATTACCAGTGTTCCTATACTGTCCCTCTTGTAGAAATACCGTCGATGAAAAAGGACATCTAAATCACCCTTCTTAATATATATTATTTTTTGCTGTCAGAGTTGTTAATTAACACGTGTACTATATATATATATACGGGCAGTATGTACTTAACATCACTTAACCAGTAGTGGGCGATATAGTTGACCAAGTGCCACCATCTCAGGTATCGCGTTAGGTGAAGCTAATTCAGGTATAATTTTGCTCTACCACCGTCATTTTTATTATTACGGGTAGTGTGGGTGGGAGGGGGGAAAGGGTGGGAGAATGGGTTGGGGTGGGGTTTCCCTGTGTGGGTTGAGAGTATTGTGGGGAGGGGCGGGGCAGGGTGGGCTGTGGGGGATTCCCTGGGCATGACGAGGGTAAGAGGGGGGCGATCAGCCCCCCCTCCCCCCCCGTAGGTGTCTCACCTTACTTTGTCTGACACTACCGACATCACCACCCGGTAATGACCCACACACACCCACCTGTTACAACACACCCACCTGTTACAACACGCCCACCTGTTACAGCACACCCACCTGTTACAGCACACCCACCTGTTACAGCACACCCACCTGTTACAACACATCCACCTGTTACAACACACCCACCTGTTGCAACACACCCACCTGTTGCAACACACCCACCTGTTACAACACACCCACCTGTTACAACACACCCACCTGCTACAACACACCCACCTGTTACAGCACACCCATCTGTTACAGCACACCCACCTGTTACAACACACCCACTTGTTACAACACTCACCTGTTACAACACCCACCTGTTACAACACACCCACCTGTTACGACACACCCACCTTTTACAACACACCCACCTGTTACGACACACCCACCTTTTACAACACACCCACCTGTTACAACACACCCACCTCTTCCAACACACCCACCTGTTCCAACACACCCACCTGTTCCAACACATCCACCTGTTGCATCACACCCACCTGCTACAACCACCCACCTGCTACAACACACCCACCTATTACAACACACCCACCTGCTACAACACACCCACCTGCTACAACACACCCACCTGTTACAACACACCCACCTCTTACAAAACACCCACCTCTTACAAAACACCCACCTGTTACAACACACCCACCTGTTACAACACACCCACCTGTTACAACACACCTACCTGCTACAACACACCCACCTGTTACAACACACTCACCTGTTACAGCACACCCACCTGTTACAGCACACCCACCTGTTACAGCACACCCACCTGTTACAGCACACCCACCTGTTACAACACACCCACCTGTTACAACACACCCACCTGTTAAAACACACTCACCTGTTACAACACACTCACCTGTTACAGCACACCCACCTGTTACAGCACACCCACCTGTTACAACACACTCACCTGTTACAACACACTCACCTGTTACAACACACCGAACTGTTACAACACACCCACCTGTTACAACACGCCCACCTGTTACAGCACACCCACCTGTTACAGCACACCCACCTGTTACAACACATCCATCTGTTACAACACACCCACCTGTTGCAACACACCCACCTGTTACAACACACCCACCTGTTACAACACACCCACCTGTTACAACACACCCACCTGTTACAACACACCCACCTGTTACAACACACCCACCTTTTACAACACACCCACCTGTTACAACACACCCACCTGTTACAGCACACCCACCTGTTACAGCACACCCATCTGTTACAGCACACCCACCTGTTACAACACAACCACCTGTTACAACACACCCACCTGTTACAACACTCACCTGTTACAACACCCACCTGTTACAACACACCCACCTGTTACGACACACCCACCTTTTACAACACACCCACCTGTTCCAACACACCCTCACCTGTTCCAACACACCCACCTGTTCCAACACATCCACCTGTTGTATCACACCCACCTGCTACAACCACCCACCTGCTACAACACACCCACCTATTACAACATACCCACCTGCTACAACACACCCACCTGTTACAACACACCCACCTGCTACAACACACCCACCTGCTACAACACACCCACCTGTTACAACACACCCACCTGTTACAGCACACCCACCTGTTACAGCACACCCACCTGTTACAGCACACCCACCTGTTACAGCACACCCACCTGTTACAACACACTCACCTGTTACAACACACTCACCTGTTACAACACACCGAACTGTTACAACACACCCACCTGTTACAACACACTCACCTGTTACAGCACACCCACCTGTTACAACACACCCACCTGCTACAACACACCCACCTGCTACAACACACCCACCTCTTACAACACACCCACCTGTTACAACACACCCACCTGTTACAACACACCCACCTGCTACAACACACCCACCTGTTACAACACACCCACCTGTTACAACACACCCACCTGTTACAACACACTCACCTGTTACAGCACACCCACCTGTTACAGCACACCCACCTGTTACAACACACCCACCTGTTACAACACACCCACCTGTTACAACACACCCACCTGTTACAACACACCCACCTGCTACAACACACCCACCTGTTACAACACACCCACCTGTTACAACACACCCACCTGTTACAGCACACTCACCTGTTACAGCACACTCACCTGTTACAACACACTCACCTGTTACAACACACCGAACTGTTACAACACACCCACCTGTTACAACACACCCACCTGTTACAACACACCCACCTGTTACAACACACCCACCTGTTACAACACACTCACCTGTTACAACACACCCACCTGTTACAACACACCCACCTGTTACAACACACTCACCTGTTACAACACACCCACCTGTTACAACACACCCACCTGTTACAACACACTCACCTGTTACAACACACTCACCTATTACAACACACCCACCTGTTGCAACACACTCACCTGTTACAACACACCCACCTGTTACAACACACCCACCTGTTACAACACACCCACCTGTTACAACACACCCACCTGTTACAACACACCCACCTGTTACAACATTCGTTACTAAGCAGCTGTGACAATCTCTTCATCACCCTGTAGTTTGCATAACGTTGCCTCTAACTCGTATAAGGGAATCTAATCCTCGTCTGCGGCATGAGGTTGTAACACACGAGCTAACTTAACCTAACCTTATGATACCTGAGTCAACCTTACCATTAAAAAGAGAAACTTGCTGAGTTAAGCTTGTGGGTAGAATTTTGTCCACTTTCTAATATTTATGTTGGGATTTTATTGTACTTTTGTTTTACTTTTGCCGATTTTATGCACTTTTTTGTATTTAGTTACGGTTTTGTTCATTTCTGTATTTTGAGGGGATAGGATTACTTATATGGGTAATGTTTTGTACTGGGCATTGATGTTTGTGTTGGTTATGAAGCCACTGTAGGTAACGTAGAGAGAGTGTCAACAAAGAGGAACGATTGGTGGCAGACACAGAACGATAATAAACAAGATAACCTGAAGACAGTAAAGTAAGAGTGAACATAAACACTGTTGACTTGAGGGCAATTGTTGTTTTGTGATAGAATTGTAAAATTGGCTTGTCGTCTTTTGGTTTCCGTAGTGACAGTTGCAGTTCGTGAAGTTTTGATTAGTTGTCGGTTGCCAAATGAGAACGCCACTTTTTTTTAACAATTGGTTGATAATGAAGCCAAAATTGGGCGGATTATAATCGGTAGCACAATTCTGCTTACTGTACTATCACGCCTTGTCATATATCACGCCGACACTCAGTAAATCCTTCCTGTGAGAGTGGCGTCCTCTTTTAGATATAAGGAAGGACTAATAGTACAGTGTCAGCTTTATTTCTTTGTAATCACTCTTGGTGAGTTAGTTGACGGTCAATAAGCTAAATAAAGTACGAGGATTACGACCAGCTGCGACTTCGGTTAGGTTAGGTTAGGTTAGGTTAGGACTGGAGTTCAAGCGGCAAAGTCACCAACAATTTAAAATGCAAGAGGATCAAGTACACCAATCTAAACATTTCACAGCTGCGTATTTTTATGTGAACAATACCCCGTCACCGTGTGTCGTCTCGTGCCAGTAGTTCCATCTCGTCATCGTCTCGTTGTGTTACTGGTGCATTGTGTGGGTTATTATCTCATTATTGTATTAGCTTATTGTGATATGTTGTTAGGTTATTGTAAGTCATTGTTATGTCCCCCGTCTAGGAGTGTTTATTCTGTTCGTCCGTGTGTCTGTTTGTTTCGTCTTTCCTTCTGTCTCCTCCCCGGTATTGTGGTGTTCACTGTTAAATAACCTAACCTAACCTATAGCTTCCCATGAACGGTTCTGAAACTTAGCACAAACATTCTGGTGTGTGTGTGTGTGTGTGGTAATAATAATAATAATAATAATAATAATAATAATAATAATTAACGGTTTATTGAAAGAGCTTGGCAGCCAGAAGGCTGAAAATATACAGCTACATAATTGGGGAATGGGTTTCGATTTACAAATAATATACAAATAACGTAAGTGATACAAATAAGATATATAATAACTACATGGGAAAAAGCTCAAACTACAGGGCATTTCAACATAGTGACAGTGCAAGAAGTAGTATTTACTGGGAGTGAATACACTGGTTTATTACAAGTTATTGATTATTTTTACAATGGTTGGGACTGGGCTGTTCTTATAGCGATCAGTTCGTGCACGTATGGGCTGGATGCGGTTGAGGTGTCGAACAGCAATTCTCGGGCTAGGGATCTCAGGTGGTAGTAGGAGCCGGTGTCGAGGATGGTGCAGAAGCTTCTTACCAAATTTGCAGATTAGGTCGTGGTGATGGTCAGTGAGAGTCGAAAGGGTCAGTGTGTTGAGCGCTTCTTGATATGTGGAGTAGGAAAGGGAGAGAATAATCTTGTGTGTGTGTGTGTGTCCTGCTGGTGTAGTTATCAGTTATTGTGGATGTCGCTAGTGTTGATGTTCTTTGTTGCGTATTTTTCGTTCACTTTTTTCTTCCTGTTTTGTTTCTTTTTGTTACTTCCTCCTGAGTCGCCGCCATGTTGGATTATACCGAAAGATTACACACACACACACATTCTCTCTCTCACTCTGTGTGTGTGTGTGTGTACGAGTATCTGTTTTGTAATTATGGGACTGTAATCTCAATTCGTCCCAAAAATTTCCAACCGTAATTCATGACAAATACAGCCTTAAAGATGGTAACAATGGATGACGGATGTGTAAGAGCCAAGAGCCTTCCCCGCCGACCAGTGTGATGATAATGTGAGGTAATGCCATCACCAAGGAGTCATAGTAACCATCTCCCCTTCCGTGGTACCTAGTGTGTTAAGGTTGCGTTAGGTCCGGTCCAAACCACCCTGGCCCAAACCAAACGTCTTATATTCGTCTTGAAGTGAGAAGAGTATTTGGGAACTATACGGAGCGTTCTCTTTCCCGTATCGTCCCGTATACAGCCAAACATTCCTCTACTATACACTGCTAAATGTCTTAATATGTGTTTACCTGAATATTTACTTAGGTTCGGTGTGTACTTACTGAGGAACATGGGGTAGAGATACAATATTTTCCCTGTGTTTGCCGTCCTCTGGCGGAGATGTTGGGGGAAAATGATCAATAATATACCTGTGTGATGATTCCTCTCAGTTGTTTGGTAGGGGAAAGATTAATATTGTTTTCCACATTTATTTAGTAAACGTTGACATTTAGAAATATTGTTAAAATATTTCAGTAAAGTATGATAATATTTGGATTTTTCACGGTATTGTTGTTAGAATATTGCCTAATATTCTTGAGGATTAATGTATGTCTCTTCTTCCTGCAGGTGAGTGACGTGGCAGGTGAGGCGGATGACGCAGTAAGTAGCTTTAAGTAATAACATGATTCATGCAGGTTCAAAGCCGCGGGTGCTGCTTGTTCAGCTCACATATGATAAGATCGCCTCCTTTTCCCTACAGCTAGACGGTCGAGCTTATCAAATAGCGTCTGAACAACCTACAGCAGTTAAGAGTTATAATACATCATTGTAGTATGTTATGTTCTTTAGTTATGGAGCTATAGGTGTTATTTGTTCAGTCCGTATTTGGCAACAACACCCGTCTGCACTGTGGCGATGGAGATGCATTACTGTTTGTGTTTTCCCAGGCATTTATGACCAGTTTTTGGTAGGAAATAACGAAGTAATGACTTGATTACGTGTAATTATGAAACCACAGATGTGGGCAATACAGCCCATGTTTGGTAGAGACGCTCGCCTTCAGGTGTACAACAGGTGGAGGGTGGGAAACATACCTGGATTATCTGGAACTTAGACCTTAATGGATGTCCCTACCTCAATTATCTGTTGTTCTTGTCTTGTGAATAAGGAAAAGCGTGATGAACCTGCACTCAGACAAGGATTGTTGGTCACAGTGTCAAGGTTCGCGCGATGTTTCCCCCGACCTACCTACCCACCCACCCACCCGGCGCATTAAGTGAGGCTCGTAGTTGTGGCTAAAATGATGATTCCCAAATTGCGCTGAGATTCCCCCACAATTTGATATATTTTCGTCCCGAGTTCAAGAAGAAGAAAAATCTGGGTAATTTAAAGATATTAGTGAACTCTGCACCAGGACACCTTGCCTCAGGACAGTCGTTAGTTGTTTCTTAACCTTTAATGATAAGCAAAAATGTTAGGTTAGGTTAGTTGAAGAAATTGAGGATTGACTTAACTTTTCTGTGGTTATGTGTTAGTATTGGGTTGGTATACTCACAGAAGGAGTAGGTGTAGTGAGGGAGGGGGTGTAGGTGTACCACAAGACACCCAGATAGCGGGGACACCAAGCAGCCAGGCACACCACCACCACCACCCAGTACACATATCAGAATCTACTCTTTGGGTTATGGGCGCTTGTGGCTTGATGGAATTGCTATGTTCTCGCCTCGCAGGTAAAGGGACTTGGGTTCGATCCCGGGCCATGGTGTAATTATGGGTATAAAGAGGAACTGGGATCATGGTTAAGCAGTGTGGTATGTGAGTTGTCCGATGTTACTGGGATATTCATTGGTTTGGTTAGGTTAGGTGGGGTTGGTGGTGAGGGTCAAGAAAATGGAGGAGTGGGTTGGTGGTGAGGGTCAGTAAAATGGGGGAGTGGGTTGGTGGTGAGGGTCAGTAAAATGGGGGAGTGGGTTGGTGGTGAGGGTCAGTAAAATGGGGGAGTGGGTTGGTGGTGAGGGTCAGGAAAATGGGGGAGTGGGTTGGCGGTGAGGGTCAGGAAAATGGGGGAGTGGGTTGGTGGTGAGGGTCAGGAAAATTAATGATAAAGAAAGGAAATACTGTAAATATAAACAAACTCTTGCCACAAAATAAACAGAATGAGGCAATAGAATGTGTGAATCAGTTCAGGAAGAATGAAAACAATCCGTCCCCCACCACAGCTCACTTGACGCCCTCACTTATGGCTTGTGTAAATGTTTCTTGAAGATAATTAAACCGTAAGATTCATTGATTAGAAAGACTCCTAACCTAACTTAGTCTAACCTAACCTCACCCAGCATTGCCCAACTTAACCTATATTGCCCTGTCTAACCAAACCTAATCTTGCATAACTAATCTTACTTAACCTAACCTAACTTATTACTTAGTGTCATTTAGTATTTTATAATAGGAATCACCTTTAGGTGATAACTGTAAAAAAAAAAAAGCGGGAAAGAAAAAGTTTTATCCTCCTGTTTACCTTTTGTAGTTTGATGACATCGTGAGGTGAGGGAAGTTTACAGGTAGTTAGAGGAAGGAGGTTGAGGGTAGATTATATGACGTGGTTATGGTGAAGGAGATTACAAGGAGGAGGAGAGACCAGGTGTGGAGGGAGGGAGGGAGGGAGAGGGGGTGGAGAGAGAGAGAGAGAGGGAGGAGATGATGGTGTACAGGAGATTGCTAGGATGAGGAGAGGCCAGAGGTGGTGGGAGGGAGGGAGGGAGAGGGGGTGGAGAGGGAGGAGATGATGGTGTACAGGAGATTGCTAGGATGAGGAGAGGCCAGAGGTGGTGGGAGGGAGGGAGGGAGAGGGGGTGGAGAGAGAGAGAGAGGGAGGAGATGATGGTGTACAGGAGATTGCTAGGATGAGGAGAGGCCAGAGGTGGTGGTTTGTAAGTGGGTTAGGAGGGAGGGGAGGGCAAGAGGTTGAGGTGAGGGAGGGGCAAGAGGTCGAAGGGAAGGATGAGCAGCTTTTGAAGAGGTTGAGAGGAGGGAGGGAGGGAAAGAGGTTGAAGGGTGGGAGGGAAAGAAGGAGGGAGGGCAAGAGGTTGAGGTGAGAGAGAGCAAGAGGGGAGGCACTGTATAAGTTGTAGCAAGGCTGTGTACTTCCTTCCTTCCATTCCCTCCTTCCTTCCTTCCTTCCTTCCTTCCATTCCCTCCTCCGGTGCTACAGGTGTGTGTCTACAGGTATGGGCACATAACCCCACACTCTGCCATCTTGTTCACAGATAATCACGAGTACTGACTTTCATCCTCCCTGAAATAGGTCAACTACTTGACCTATGATGACACTTATGGTAATTGCGCACCTGAGATTCTGCTTCCCAGATGGGCACTGTAAACGCTTCAGTGCTTCACCTTGCACAGGGTGTAAGGGGGTGCCCAATAAACTAGCTCCCTCCGGGGCAATCTAAATAAAAACTCTAGATTCATAGTTGTGAGAGAGTGGGCAAGCAAGAGAGACAGATTTAAGTGATTGATTGATTGGGAGACAATAAGTAAGAGCTCAAGTTCTCAAAGATTCGTAAGGTGAATATTGTCCTCAGGTGAAGATAAAGAGCCTCCCATGGTTACATTAGAGTCGTAGTTTGATGTCGACGCCATTTTTAGTCAACATGAATGTGTCACTTATTAAATTGCCTCGTTAGATGGTTTTAAATTTCCAGGTATAGAGGATCACTTGACACAAGAGTTATTGAGGCTGGGTTGGGTGTTGTGTGGCACTAAGTGGGAAGGGGAATTAAAAAGGTTGAAGGCGAGGTGTCGGCGTGGCACTGCAGGGTTATCAAGGTCAGAGAAGTTAGTGCCCCACATATGGCAACAGCTATGCACATGTTTTCGGCTGAGCACTTTGTGTTGGTGTTAGGGAGCTGAGCGTCGACCCTAGGCCTACAGGATGTGTCAGAGTGTAGAAACAGTCGTTATACAAGAACTGAGACAAATGGTTAGGTCAATATCATAGGGAGTTTTGAAGGTCGTGGAGTCAAGAGCGAGCTGACGAGCTGTCTCCTCTGTCGTGGTGGCAACTCAGGTCCAGGCC
This sequence comes from Homarus gammarus, assembly GCA_958450375.1. Lineage (NCBI taxonomy): Eukaryota > Metazoa > Arthropoda > Malacostraca > Decapoda > Nephropidae > Homarus > Homarus gammarus. Next base: position 362,972 of record CAUDMG010002285.1, on the reverse strand, counting down.
GCTGTTTACCTTACCAGTTCCTTCACCAGTGAACTACTGTAGTGATTCTTTATCTGTCGAGTAAGATACAGTGTGAGTTGTGTTCGCGAGAAGAATGTGGAGAGGAGGGAGTGTTGTGTTTTTGGTAAGGTGTTGGTGATGTTTGGTTGGATAAGGGCTGGGTGTAGCGCGCGTTCTGAGGCTCGGGTTGTGTGAGTGAGGGCGGCAGTGTGTGTTGGTGTGCTGTAAGGTGAGGAGTGAGTGTCGCGCGCTCCTATCTTCCTCCCTCCCGTTTCTCGCCGCCGTAGGCTCTCTCACCTCTCACGGGTCACCTCGGCTTGACCCGCCACATGACCCGAGATTTCGTCGCCTTTCAACTGATAGATTAAATATTACTCTGAAAGACGAATGTTGTGTTGAATAAGAACAATTAAGTGTGACGTTCTCAAGAAACGCTCAATTGAGTGGAAAACTTGAAGTATTGTCCTTCGGGGATAAGTGTAAAAGCAATGTTAGTGACAAATATGAACCAACAGTGACTCGGTTTTACAAGTGAGGACAACACTGGTAGTGATCGTTAACGTGTTTGAGTGTGGGTAAAACTTGGTGCATATTAACATGGTTGACACCGGCACAAGTCGTTTGTGTGGCCAACGCCGTGTTTCCAACAGTGGCCAATAGTGCATATCTACAACTGGCCGTATTTATGTGTGGCCCTCAGTGGTGCAGGTTGTCAGTGAGTGGCACCACCCCAGGCAAGCTGTGTCGCGTGTTTCAACTATCTCTGTGTTTATAAGTGTGGTCAACCGTGACGGTGTATTAAGTGTGTGTGTGTGTCTGCCTCGCTCCTCTTCATCTCTCCACTAAGTATAAAAGTGACATACATGTTAACTACAAGACACTAATAAGTAATAGTCATAAGTAATATGAACAGTAATATACCCATTTAAAGATCAGAACACCTGGGTTAGATCCTTGACCTACGCAGTCTTATTAAACCTGACCAGACCTAACCTAGTATTATCATAGGACACCTGTCATCACCAGCCCTAACTCACCTCTATTAAACGAACTTGAATATATTTATGATAATGATTTTTTCTTACTCTTTATCTGTATTTAATTATACGCTAATTAGTGAAACGTCGGTGTGTGTGTGTGTGTGTAAGTAACGGTTTACTTATCACACTTGCACCAGTTTTGTAAACATATCCCGGCGAGGTCAGGTTAAATATGTAGTTTCTTAATTATATACTTTGGGCTTTGTAACAAAAGTTGGTTTCCTTCTCAGACAGACGCCGCGAGCTCAAAAAAATAAAATTAATAAAAAATAAACGCAACTACAAAAAAACACGCCATTGGATTGATATTATTCCCTCCAGCTAAGAAAGTTATATCTGCGTTGACCATTAATCGGAATTTTTTGCTCATATATTTTATTTTTTATCGTGTTTGGAAATGTCTTTTATTTATCTCGTGAGATAAAACTAAAAATCCGGTTTTTTTTATATACTTTTTGCATTTTTAAGGATTGTGAAAATAAAATCCTACGGTAAGAATTACGTCCTTCTTGAAATTTCGTTATAATGGCTTAATTTATTTATTTTTATACGCGGCCTTATCGTGGTGCGGTGAGCCTTACTGTGCGTCCCATCTCATAGTGAGTGTAATTTGTGGCTACACCACTCAATTAGGACAGGATGTGCACTGATAACGTAGTAAGTGTCTGGTCTCCAGTTGCTCCTTTAGTAAGTGTGGCGAATGATGGTAGCTCTTACGTGTCTTGTTTTTAAGTGTGGCCTGGAGTGATGATTTTACGTGCCCCGTTTTTGTGTGTGGCCAGGAGTGATGATTTTACGTGCCCCGTTTTTGTGTGTGGCCGGGAGTGATGACACTTTACGTGCCCCGTTTCTAAGTGTGGCCAGGAGTGATGACTTCACGTGCCCCGTTTCTAAGTGTGGCCAGGAGTGATGAATTTACGTGCACCGTTTCTAAGTGTGGCCAGGAGTGATGACTTTATGGACTTTACGTGCACCGTTTCTAAGTGTCCAGGAGTGATAACTTTACCTGCCCCGTTTCTAAGTGTGGCCTGGAGTGATGACTTTACGTGCACCATTTCTAAGTGTGCCCAGGAGTGGTGACTTTACGTGCACCGTTTCTTAGTGTGGCCAGAAGTGATAACCTTACGTGCACCGTTTCTAAGTGTGGCCGGGAGTGATAACTTTACGTGCCCCGTTTCTAAGTGTGGCCAGGAGTGATAACTTTACGTGCACCGTTTCTAAGTGTCGCCAGAAGTGATAACCTTACGTGCACCGTTTCTAAGTGTGGCCGGGAGTGATAACTTTACGTGCCCCGTTTCTAAGTGTGGCCAGGAGTGATAACTTTACGTGCACCGTTTCTAAGTGTGGCCAGGAGTGATAACTTTACGTGCACCGTTTCTTAGTGTGGCCAGGAGTGATAACTTTACGTGCACCGTTTCTAAGTGTGGCCAGGAGTGATAACTTTACGTGCACCGTTTCTAAGTGTGGCCAGGAGTGATAACTTTACGTGCACCGTTTCTTAGTGTGGCCAGGAGTGATGAAATTTTACGTGCCCCTGTTTGTGAGTGTGGCCAGGAAAGATGGCCAGAAGTTTAGTAAGTGTGGCCAGAAATGGGGGCTTTGACGTGACCCTCGGTTATCAGAATAAGTATCTAATTATATATCACAGACCGTGGTTGACCAGTACCGATTTAGGGGCGTGTGGCCTTCATTGGTGGTGCTTGTGGATATAGTGTACGCCGTTAACGTCCGTATATATAGGTATAAAGTATTTTAACTAATCCGTAATTATGTTTATATTCACGTCATCGCCCAGAGTCGAAGTAACTCGGTGTGTGTGTCCCGGTCACTTGTAGGTGGTGAGGCAGCGAACCTTTCGTCTTCAGGTGTGTCAAATCCCCCCTCCTCCCCCTATCAGCCCTAGGTATAATTGATCAATTCTTTCGTGGCTGTCTGTCTGTCAGCCTGTCTATGCTTGATTTTAGATTAGATTGCCCCCGAGGGGGCTAGTTTACTGGGCACCCCCTTACATCCTGTGCAAGGTGAAGCGCAGAAGCGTTTACAGCGCCCATCTGGGAAGCATGCGGAGTTCATGCTTGCCTTTATGACTCCTGCATTAAGGGCGTAAAAGCTTGAAGGGTCATGGGTTTTGTCAGTCAGTTACATAAAGTGACAGAATGATGTGTCCCCTTGGTCCCTGTTCACCTAGCAGCAAAGTAGGTACCTGCTGTAAATCGAAAGTTACGAATTCGTATTCAGGGACAAATTGTTGGAGCTTCCAATAACTTGCTTGGACATAAACCATTGACTCTTCAGGCTTCTATGCCCTTGACTCTTCAGGCTTCTACGCCCTTACCTCATGAGACATAATGCAAGCATGAACTTAGCATGCTTCCCTGTTGGGCGCTGTAAACGCTTCTGCGCTTCACCTTACACAAGGATGTAGGGGGGGGGGGGGCCCCCCCCCCCCCAAAAAAAAATGATGAGTGTGTTGGGGAAAATTCCTGGTACAATTTATCTGTTTATGGCAAAGCGTGGCAGGTCCCTAATAATATCAAGTGCCAGGCCTGTGACTAGGAGGAGGGATATCAGGTCAGGGAGGGGCGAGGTGTTGGTAATGTCTGGAGACTTGAAGGAGGTCATGGGGAAAGTGAAGATGTAGTGAGAGAGGATATGAGAGCCGGGTTGACCACAAAGTTTACAAACAGTGCGGCAGTGCGGCCAGGCTCAGGGTTGCTAATGTACTAGGCGTGGTGAAGTACAGTGGGGGTGGAGGTGATATGGTGTGGTGGGAGGCACACAGGCATTGACAATATTGAGGGACACACCTTTTAGTGTGATTGTGATGGCGTGTGCGTCTACATGCCGGTGGGGTAAGGGTAGCCGGGGGTGGTGTCCTCTGGTCCAATAGGTAGCCTTGGTGGAGGCAGCACAGACACAGGAGCGGGCGCGGCTTGTGGTGGGTGGACAGGTTGAGGCACCAAGTGTCGTGAAGATGAGGCAGGACTTCGCTCGGGGGCAGCAGGACACAACAGGGCAGGCCTGGTAGGCACTACACCAGTAGTGAAGGCCGCCGGCGGTGGAGTAGGCCATGTGCAGGGGGGGCTCACAGGGGGACTACCAGCTTGTGTCAAACCAGACGAGAGGAGTGACTGGGTGGCAACAGAGGGCACTGGGACAGACGGGCCATTGGGGCATTGCCGTGAGTCAGCATTGTGCAGGCCGCCACAGTTACAACACCTGGATCAACCACATAGCCCACACCACCCCCCATTAAGGTGGTCTTTGATTTTCTGGGCACAGGCGGTGGAGTTATGGTTACGTACTTGAACAGAAGCGACATCTGGGACGGTCACATCGGCAGCAGGCGGTGATGGTGTGACCCCAATGAGAACAGATAACACAAAATGCAGGCCTGGGGTGATAGGGTTCTGCATAAAGTGGAGGGAGACTTGGATGGGCCTCCACAGTGGTTGGGCATTCCCCTCCCTTCCACTTGACAATGACAACAGCTTGTGGGGTGTTCCCCCGGTAATGTCGATGTATACTGAGTATACTAGAATTAAAGTCACGCGCATCTTCGATGTCAGCATATAGGGGAAATCGTTTCACTAGAAAATGACAACATTCATCAACGTCTACTGGGGGGGGGGGGGGGGGCACCAGGGCAACCCCATCAAAGCCAACAGTACTAAGTGTTTCATAGACCTCAGGAGTCTGACACTTGATAAAGTTCAGGTTCTTACCTTGTCGGAATTAAATGTTGAGACCGTGTTGTCTGCAGTACTTCATCATCCAATTAAACCGATCCTCGCCGGTTTTCAATGAGTCCTTGGGGAAGTGCAGATTCAGCTTACTTGGCTGGTTGGCAGAGGGCAGGGTGATAGGGTCCCTGGCATTGATGTTTCTACTCCGGCTAGTGTTTCCCATAGAAACATTACCGTCACTGTCATAATCACTGGGGTCTGACTCTTGAAGGGTGTTGGATTCAGTATGACCAGGCGAGTTGGCGATGGCAACCGTATCAGAGATGTCTGCGTCTATGAGAGAGCCTCTTCTGTGACGTTTATGTCGACCCCCCATGATGGCAAAAACTTGCCGGCTGAGGGGACCTTTGTGGGACGATCGGGAAGTCAAAAGCACCTATGGGCACGTCTGTCTCCATATGTGGTCACGCCGCGACTGTCTGTACTTGAGTTCGTGGGTCACTTATGTACGTACGTCGTGGGTCACTTATGTACGCACGTCATCATTGACCCTGGTTTTGCAATGTCAGGGGATAATGCGTCAAGTTAGTCGATCTGGTGTACACTGTCCGTGGATCACTACACGAGTATGCACCGTCCGTGTTAATCAGTACGTGGTGCATCTCCTCCGTAATGACTTGATTCAGGTCACGATACCACTGATTTTTTTGTTCTTTTTTTTTGAGTTCGTCACTACCCAGGCGACTGTTCCCTCTTCATCTGGTCTGATCTTTTCGCTTTTAGGTCAATGAACGTAACACAACCGCGCCTTTATATCTGCTCGCGATGCTCACATATCCAGTCGTCAGGTAAACCCACGAACGAACCTCCGAACTTCTGAACTTCGAACCTCTGAACTTCGAACCTCGGAACTCGAGCCCTGAACCTCCGAAATTCTGAATTCCGAACTCTGAACTTCTGGACCCCGAACCTCCAAACCCCATACCTCCGAACCTCCGTTCCCCGAGCCTCCAATCCCCCATCCTCCGATCCCCGTACTGTACTTCCGAACCCCGAATCCCCGAACCCTAAACCTCCGAACCCCAAAATCACTAGCGTAAATAACAACCATATATAGAAGTAATTTTATTATTTTTTGTTTTATAGAGTATTCATGGTTATAATAATTATGACTATTCTTATCTATTTATACATAAAAAATAATGTGCAGGAAAAAATAACAAGAGCTTAAGTGACTAATATTTTGATTTCTAAGGGCAATAAAACACCAATATTCTCCCAAACCTTCATGAATTTCAAAGTTTGTTTACCTAATACATGGTAAAGAAGACTCATAACTTATAATGAATACAAAAATGATATATATATATATATATATATATATATATATATATATATATATATATATATATATATATATATATATATATATATATCAGGTTTCTTTACTGGGGAAAGTCAGATAAATTGATTCTCTATCAGGAAGTGGCCAAACCAGTTTAGTTTAGCCAGAGTGACGACAGGAGAGAAATGCAAAGCGGCCGTGACAAGCAGAGTTACCTTGTGAATAGTGTAATTGTTATTTTTTGTGTGGTTTCTGTCAGGTGTTGGATAATGTTAACTTGAAGCTCTGTCGGGTGTTGGATAATGTTAACTTGAAGCTCTGTCAGGTGTTGGATAATGTTAACTTGAAGCTCTGTCAGGTGTTGGATAATGTTAACTTGAAGCTCTGTCAGGTGTTGGATAATGTTAACTTAAAGCTCTGTCAGGTGTTGGATAATGTTAACTTGAAGCTCTGTCAGGTGTTGGATAATGTTAACTTGAAGCTCTGTCAGGTGTTGGATAATGTTAACTTGAAGCTCTGTCAGGTGTTGGATAATGTTAACTTGAAGCTCTGTCAGGTGTTGGATAATGTTAACTTGAAGCTCTGTCAGGTGTTGGATAATGTTAACTTGAAGCTCTGTCAGGTGTTGGATAATGTTAACTTGAAGCTCTGTCAGGTGTTGGATAATGTTAACTTGAAGCTCTGTCGGGTGTTGGATAATGTTAACTTGAAGCTCTGTCGGGTGTTGGATAATGTTAACTTGAAGCTCTGTCGGTGTGGATAGTGACTTGAAGCTCTGTCGGGTGTTGGATAATGTTAACTTGAAGCTCTGTCAGGTGTTGGATAATGTTAACTTGAAGCTCTGTCAGGTGTTGAATAATGTTAACTTGAAGCTCTGGCCTGTTGGATAATGTTAACCCGAAGCTCTGTCGGGTGTTGGATAATCTTAACTTGAAGCTCTGGCCTATGTTGGATAATGTTAACACGAAGCTCTCTCAGGTGTTGGATAATGTTGCCACGAAGCTCTGTCAGGTGTTGGATAATGTTAACTTGAAGCTCTGTCGGGTGTTGGATAATCTTAACTTGAGGCTCTGGCCTATGTTGGATAATGTTAACACGAAGCTCTCTCAGGTGTTGGATAGTATTAACTTGAAGCTCTGCCAGGTGTTGGATAATATTAACTTGAAGCTCTGGCCGATGTTGGATAATGCTATCACGAAGCTCTCAGGTGTTGGATAATGTTAACTTGAAGCTCTCAGGTGTTGGATAATATTAACTTGAAGCTCTGGCCTATGTTGGATAATGTTAACACGAAGCTCTGTCGGGTGTTGGATAATATTAACTTGAAGCTCTGGCCTATGTTGGATAATGTTAACACGAAGCTCTGTCAGGTGTTGGATAATATTAACTTGAAGCTCTGGCCTATGTTGGATAATGTTAACACGAAGCTCTCTCAGGTGTTGGATAATGTTAACACGAAGCTCTCTCAGGTGTTGGATAATGTTAACACGAAGCTCTCTCAGGTGTTGGATAATGTTAACACGAAGCTCTCTCAGGTGTTGGATAATGTTAACACGAAGCTCTCTCAGGTGTTGGATAATGTTAACACGAAGCTCTCTCAGGTGTTGGATAATGTTAACACGAAGCTCTCGCAGGTGTTGGTTAATGTTAACTTGAAGCTCTGTCAGGTGTCATATTACTCACAATCTTATCTTCAACCTGGCGAATTTCCGTCTGGCGTACAGTAGGTGCCGTAAAGCGCGTCATTACTTGGTGGGGGGTGGGGGGGGAGAGACTTGGACGGGCCGCTGTTATTACCGGTAGAGGAGTGTTTTATGACCTTGGCTTAAAGTTGGTGTCCGCAACATCCGCTAGTATCACCTGTGCTATTTATCATAGTCCAAACTGGTCTGACAGCACCGCGGACAAGCGTAAAGGTGTGTGTGTGTGTAGGCAGACCTCGATGGGTTAGTGTATCACAGGTGTTTAGGGTGTTGGAGGTCAGTAGGCAGGTGTTCAGTAGAGGGAGGGGCAGGCCTGGCCAAGTGCCAGTAGCTGGTGGTAGACAAAAATAACTGTTGTAGCCATATTTAGTTCAGTAACATTCTCCAGGCAGAAAAAAAAAAACGAAAAATCGCCGAATTTTTTTCTCCCGCATGATGGACACAGCATTTCATTAAAGCCGTCAGGTCTGGGGGGAGAATCCTCTCCTGTGTGCACTTACGCCCTGACACACAGACACGCTTGCCTCTTCACAGGTGCGGTCACTGAGACAGATACAGTTAAAACGCTTCTCTTGAGTAAAGGTTATTGAATATATGCACAAGTGTATCACAGGGGTGCTGGATGACGGGCAGGTGTACAGATATGTCGATCCTGACAACATAGTGTCCATAAAACTACTAGAATAATGAGTTATGGAACTGATGAATTAAATGGATCCAAACTATAGCTACACACGTGAGGATGTTTGGACTGGGCAACCTATACAAATCTGAGACACAACAGCACTTCCTGCCACCCTAGCGGACAGTTCCCTTCTACATTACAACACCCACGTACCCGCCCAAATGACTCATTACACAAACTCCTTATCTCCAACATACCGTCAAAGTGAGAGCTCTTGAACACAAATATACCCTACAGGCTAAAAATAGAACACAGATCATCTACACTGTTGGGCTCACTTAACACTGCTTGAAGGAGGGAAGGAAGTGCTGTCAGTGTGACCCAACCTAATGATAATATAAGAGAGAGAGGAGGAGCTGCAATCAATAACTGGGCACCCACTCTACAGACAAAATTAGTTGCCCTACTCACAGCTATAAAACTTGTTGAAATCACTACCACAGACAGCCTCATCATCACTGACTCATTATCCTCACTATTTGCCCTTGACACCCTTAACTCAAGTTGTCACGCACTTGTCACTGAAGCCAGACACAAATATGCGTGCCTTGTTGACCAGGGTGTCAAAATCAAGCTGCTGTGAATTCCGTCTCACATAGGCCTCCGTGAACTTGACAGAGTTGATGCCTTAGCCAAACACGCGTCTAATAAAGACACTTTTGATAACATATCATGGTCTGTCAAACAACCATTAAAGCTGTAATCAAGATAAAAACTTGTTGATGAAATTGAAACCGAAAGTAGTCCACCATGATGAAATGTATCAAGTAAAACATGTATTCGGAGCAAGTAACCAGATCACTGGATTATAAGATGGTGTAACTGTTAGGTAAAGTTTTGATGTAAGTACCTCTGGCGGTATTCACTCGAGAAGATAGAACCTTTTAGGGACAGGACCAAGCGCACTGTATGTGAATGGCATAGAACTTTATCTCTAATGGCAAGATAATTGATATATTAAGAATGTGTCCAGGTGTGAGGAGGACATGATGGCAGGTGTGAGGAGGACGTGAGGGCTGGTGTGTGAGAAGGACATGAGGACAGTTGTGTGATGAGGACATGATGGCAGGTGTGAGGGCAGGCAGCGGGGCAGGATCACCGTCATTAGCGCCATAAACTAATCTAGAACAAGCGTGACTGCCTGAGACTCGGCGTGATGCACTGTGGACCAAGGCGTCACCCACACATTAATTTTGACCCTCTTTGGCACTGCGTCTGTACATCGGTTTAACTTTTTTTTTATTACCTGAGAATGTTAATCACATTTGTATGAAATGTATGGATGTATGGCTCAATCTGAAAAGAAAATACTTAACCGTGCAATTTTTTAATCAGGGCTTGGGTGTTTTTTTTGGTATTCCATGATGGTGTTTGCATTCTGAGTCCTCAAGGCATCGCCTGGTTTTATCGTCGACAAGAACGATAAAACAGTCCCTCGCCCTCTGTCTGTTTGTGTCTTCCTGTGTACACTATTAGAGCGACGTGTTCCCTTTGTCTCATGAATAAACCCCCATAAAGATACCACAAGTCATAATCTAATACGAAAGGTCACTGATGTAATTACCACAGTATTATAGATAAGAATATTACCCCCCAAAGCATTCTTCAGGGCGGGCGTTTGTCTCACGTCAGGATGCGGTCGTTCTTGTTACGGGATTCTTATGTCCTCACTTAATGTTTGGAGTCCTTGATACATTTATAAAGTGAAGGACTGATGCACTTCTTTTTTTTTGCCGTAAGTGGTAAGTAATGTAACAGTGTGGTGGTGTGGTGCTCTGTGAGGATGGTGTAGTGGTGGTGTGAGGGGGGGGATGGTGTAGGAGATGGGTGGTGCAGATGATGTAGGAGGAGGAGGGGGGGGGGGGTATAATTATGTGGGAGGATGATAAGAGTGGTGTGAGAGACGCAGGGAAAGGCAGCGGTAGCGTTGAGGGTGGTGGTGGTGATGTGGGAGGAAGATGGGGACATGGCAGGAGAAGGGCGCTCATGGTAGTGTAATAATAATAATAATAATAATAATAATAATAATAAAAATAATTGACGGTTTATTGAAAAAGTTCTGCAGCCCGAAGGCTGAAAATATACATTGGACATAAATGACTTATTTCATACATTGGTGGTTTAACAAAAGCCTTCATTAGAGAAAGGTAAAGGAACATACAGTGAACATACAGATTATTGTAGGTGTTGAACAGCAAACACGTAGAGTAGTAACTCCCTCCCAGATGGTGTTAGGAGGGACCTCACGTGGTGTAGTAGTTCCCTCACAGATGGTGTTATGAGGGGCCTCACGTGGTGTAGTAGCTCCCTCACAGATGGTGTTATGAGGGACCACGTGGTGTAGTAATTCCCTCACAGATGGTGTTATGAGGGGCCTCACGTGGTGTAGTAATTCCCTCACAGATGGTGTTATGAGGGGCCTCACGTGGTGTAGTAACTCCCTCACAGATGGTGTTATGAGGGACCTGACGTGGTGTAGTAATTCCCTCACAGATGGTGTTATGAGGGGCCTCACGTGGTGTAGTAATTCCCTCACAGATGGTGTTATGAGGGGCCTCACGTGGTGTAGTAACTCCTTCACAGATGGTGTTATGAGGGACCTGACGTGGTGTAGTAATTCCTTCACAGATGGTGTTATATGAGTGAGGTGTGGTCCCAGGCCTTCCTATCGTAGACGGATTAACACATCGCTGGTTGTTGGGTCTCACGGGCCGTTATCACTGGGTACCTGGGACCTCACTGTGTGAAGGTTAACTTGGGTACGACTGTTACTGTTGAGTTGTTCTCACTGACTTAAGCACTGTTTACCACTGTTCACCTCTGTTTAACACTGGTTCCGTTCCTTTCCTAAATGAAATTGTAACTTCTGGCGAGAACTTGTTGATATTCCGGTGGGGAGGAGGGTTCAGGGGAGGGAGTTGGTATGGGCCAACTTAACAGTTGACCTGGCTGCTCCGAGAGGAGCGCCAGGTACGTCTTGACCCTTCGGTGGTCAAGGATGTAGGGGGGTGATGGTATAAGGAGGAGGAGTAGGTAGGTGATGGTATAAGGAGGCGGTGGAGAAGGGTGAGTGGAAGCTGCTATGGTGTAAGAGGGATGACACATCTTCCGGGTGTAGCTTCACGCGTGACAGTAGCTGGGAGGAACTTGTCTCTCGCCATCTCAAACTAGTTTTTAGCTGGTGTTTAATGGAGTGTCTGGCGAGGGTGTACCATACCCCAGTCATTGTTGTCGGCACTAAACAGTGCAGGCAAGTTTGTTTGTCTTTTGACAACACTTTGTTTTAATTAAGGGAATTTAATCTCACTGTTACAGTTGAGGAATCAACATGTCGACTTGGCTGTCTATTGAGACTTGTGTTCTCTTACTCAGCTCATCCTAGTTATCAAATACTCAATTTACCGTAAGAATTCACGTATTAACTCCTGTTAATAATGGTATTAACAACTAAAGGTGGATTGAAGTGTTCCGTATTGGTGACAACAGTGTACAGTATTCATTCTTCGACTTCAGAAAGAGGAGTCATATATTGTACTGTCCCTGCCTTACTGAAATCATTTCAAACTGACTGAACCTCACTTACCTTAACATTATTATACATAACTTTGAGATCTATGTAATTAATTTGACCCTTAATGGGTGTTATACATGGTCATATTTTATTCACCAGGTGAGGACAGGTGGGTTAATGGCTCCTCGGTGTAGGAAGCTGTTGACAAAGGAGGCAAAAATAACCCATCATTGGTGTTTATGTTGTTTAGATCACAGTGTTGCGTGTGGCAGCGTGCACACGGTGGGCAGCGCGTGGCAGTGTGTGCACACGTTGTGCGTGGCAGTGTGTGGAAGGAGGGGGGGGGGGGTGTGGGAGTTAGGGTCGGGGTGAAGGAGGACAGGCAGGTGAGTCAGCGGGGCCACCCACCACCTGTTGCCGTCCCCTCTCCCTACATCCACCACACCTCCTCTACACTCGCCCTACTTTCACCATATAATTCTTTGTGTATGGTTGTTACTGTACACACACACACACACACAGACACATATACATACATACATACATACATACATACATATTACACCCACACAAATCATAGTAGAAAGAGATGCTGGTTTGAGGAAAGTGCCAGAGCTCTCACTGGCCACCTTGCCTACACACAACTTGTTACCTACACCCACCTCATCTTAGCTACCTGACACCACCTTACCTGCCGTGCAACCACCACTACGCTCAATTTCCCCGCCTTCCACCATATGTCCCAGCCCTTGTGTTCAACAGGTGGCGGGAGGGGCGTGTGTATAGCTTTAACAAGGGTCGTGATGGTGGGTAACCTGTTGTGGAAGGACAAGACTGTTTTCCCTGTTAGATCAGTAGGTCAGTGGGTGGAGGTAGAGAAGTCTCCCACCAGGGGTCACAGCAGGTGTACTATATGTCACCCACAACAATATTAATCTTGGGATTGTCACCAAATAGTAATGATACATAACAGTAATTCCTCGTAATGCTTTCATAGACTCCACCTACCGAACACACCCTCCACCTACCGAACACACCCTCCACCTACCGAACACACCCTCTCACTCTTAACCTGCTTTATATCCACCAATGAAAGATATTGTTATATATTATTGTCTGCCCCTTGAGGGAGCTATTAACAGTGTAATAATGATACGTAGTTCAGGGAAGGATACTTACCTCAGTCACTCACCCCAAGAACATTTTTTTAAACAATATAGAGTTTACTATGTCAGCTGATGAGCTTGCTGAACCTTATACAGTGTCATGACGCGACGTGACAGACTGACTGATTTCACACATTAGTTGTGGCTGTTAATCTGTAGCTGGAGGAGTGGAGTAAAGGGTAAGTGTTGGTTTAGGTCAAGCCAAAAGGTACAGCCTCGCGAAGGCTATAATAGCACGGTCTCTCCACGTCAAGAGGCAGCGGTCAAGTAACACTCCAGGGAAGGCGAGTGTACACCAGTTGAGATATAGCACGACCCCGCCCTCTACCACGCCTTCCCTAGCCTCCCCCAGCCTCCACCACTACCACGCCTTCCCTAGCCTCCCCCAGCCTCCACCACTACCACGCCTTCCCCACTACCACGCCTCCCTCAGCCTCCACCACTACCACACCTTCCCCAGCCTCCACCACTACCACGCCTCCTATAGACTCTACCACACCTCCCCCAGGCCACACCAGAGGCTTGGTTGTGCACGTGGCTGTCCTCCTGCCACCTGACACCCCAGCCTCGCCCCTCCCCATCGCCACGTGAAGGAGCACTTCGTTGTGGCCCCCCGTGATGTAATTAATTTGATGAAGATTTAGTGACCTACTGTACACCACCACCAGTTACTACACACCTGCTGTATACCACCACCAGTTACTACACACCTACTGTATACCACCACCAGTTACTACACACCTGCTGTACACCACCACCAGTTACTACACACCTGCTGTATACCACCACAAGTTACTACACACCTGCTGTATACCACGACCAGTTACTACACACCTGCTGTATACCACGACCAGTTACTACACACTTGCTGTATACCACCACCAGTTACTACACACCTGCTGTATACCACCACCAGTTACTACACACCTACTGTATACCACCACCAGTTACTACACATCTGCTGTACGCCACCACCAGTTACTACACACCTGCTGTACACCACCACCAGTTTCTACACACCTGCTGTACACCACCACCAGTTACTACACACCTGCTGTATACCACCACCAGTTACTACACACCTGCTGTATACCACCACCAGTTACTACACACCTGCTGTATACCACCACCAGTTACTCCACACCTGCTGTGCACCACCACCAGTTACTACACTGGGCACTTGTTGTACATCGTTAGTTGTACACCACTACCACCTGTTGCCTGTGTACAACACCATCATGCAGCAGTAGTACGGTGGTGCGAATGTAACTTGTGGCAAGAGGTGGTGGTGATGCGCGTGGTAGTTGTGGTGGTGGGTGTGACAGCTGTGGTAGTTGTGGTAGTGGTGCGTGTGTGGTAGTTGTGGTAGTGCTGCGTGTGTGGTATTTGTGGTAGTGGTGTGTCTGGTAATTGTGGTAGTGTTGTGACTGGTAGTTGTGGTAGCTGTGTGTGTGTGGTAGTTGTGGTAGTGATGCGTTTGGTAATGGTGTGTCTGGTAATTGTGGTAGTGTTGTGTCTGGTAGTTGTGGTAGTGGTGTGTCTGGTAATTGTGGTAGTGTTGTGTCTGGTAGTTGTGGTAGTGATGCGTGTGGTAATGGTGTGTCTGGTAGTTGTGGTAGTGTTGTGTCTGGTAATTGTGGTAGTGTTGTGTCTGGTAGTTGTGGTAGTGATGCGTGTGGTAGTGGTGTGTCTGGTAATTGTGGTAGTGTTGTGTCTGGTAGTTGTGGTAGTGGTGTGTCTGGTAATTGTGGTAGTGATGCGTGTGGTAGTGGTGCGTGTGGTAGTGGTGTGTCTGGTAATTGTGGTAGTGTTGTGTCTGGTAGTTGTGGTAGTGGTGTGTCTGGTAATTGTGGTAGTGTTGTGTCTGGTAGTTGTGGTAGTGATGCGTGTGGTAGTGGTGTGTCTGGTAATTGTGGTAGTGTTGTGTCTGGTAGTTGTGGTAGCGGTGTGTGTAGTAGTTGTGGTTGTGGTGTGTGTGTGTGGTAGTTGTGGTAGTGATGCGTGTGGTAATGGTGTGTCTGGTAATTGTGGTAGTGTTGTGTCTGGTAGTTGTGGTGGTAGTGGTGTGTGTGTGTGGTAGTTGTGGTAGTGGTGTGTGTGTGTGGTAGTTGTGGTAGTGATGCGTGTGGTAATGGTGTGTCTGGTAATTGTGGTAGTGTTGTGTCTGGTAGTTGTGGTAGCGGTGTGTGTAGTAGTTGTGGTTGTGGTGTGTGTGTGTGGTAGTTGTGGTAGTGATGCGTGTGGTAATGGTGTGTCTGGTAATTGTGGTAGTGTTGTGTCTGGTAGTTGTGGTAGTGGTGTGTGTGTGTGGTAGTTGTGGTAGTGGTGTGTGTGTGTGGTAGTTGTGGTAGTGATGCGTGTGGTAATGGTGTGTCTGGTAATTGTGGTAGTGTTGTGTCTGGTAGCTGTGGTAGCGGTGTGTGTAGTAGTTGTGGTAGTGGTGTGTGTGTGGTAGTTGTGGTGTGTGTGGTAGTTGTGGTAGTTGTGGTGTGTGTGTGGTAGTTGTGGTAGTGGTGTGTGTGTGGTAGTGGTGTGTCTGGTAATTGTGGTAGTGTGTCTGGTAGTTGTGGTAGCGGTGTGTGTAGTAGTTGTGGTAGCGGTGTGTGGTAGTTGTGGTAGTGGTGTGTGTGGTAGTTGTGGTAGTGGTGTGTGTGTAGTAGTTGTGGTAGTGGTGTGTGGGGTAGTTGTGGTAGTGGTGTGTGTGTGGTAGTTGTGGTAGTGGTGTGTGTGGTAGTTGTGGTAGTGGTGTGTGTGGTAGTTGTGGTAGTGGTGTGTGTGTGGTAATTGTGGTAGTGGTGTGTGTGGTAGTTGTGGTAGTGGTGTGTGTGTGGTAGTTGTGGTAGTGGTGTGTGTGTGGTAGTTGTGGTAGTGGTGTGTGTGGTAGTTGTGGTAGTGGTGTGTGTGTGGTAGTTGTGGTAGCACCATGGGCAGGGACAGACGCACTAAGCTGTATTGATTGGTTGTGCCTCGACCTTCTGCTCCTCTAGGCGGTTAAAGGCGACAGGTCGACCATGGAATTATGCCGGTGATCCTTCCCGTGCTGTCTCCGCCTCTACCGCCTGACCTCCACCGCCTCTACTGGCAGACTTCGACCGCCTCTACTGGCAGACTTCGACCGCCTCTACTGGCAGCGGCAGACCTCCACCGCCTCTACTAGCAGACTTCGACCGCCTCTACTGGCAGACTTCGACCGCCTCTACTGGCAGACTTCGACCGCCTCTACCGGCAGACTTCGACCGCCTCTACCGGCAGACTTCGACCGCCTCTACCGGCAGACTTCGACCGCCTCTACCGGCAGACTTCGACCGCCTCTACCGGCAGACATCGACCGCCTCTACCGGCAGACTTCGACCGCCTCTACCGGCAGACCTCCACCGCCTCTACCGGCAGACCTCCACCGCCTCTACCAGCAGACCTCCACCGCCTCTACTGGCAGACTTCGACCGCCTCTACCGGCAGACCTCCACCGCCTCTACTAGCAGACCTCCACCGCCTCTACCGGCAGACTTCGACCGCCTCTACCGGCAGACCTCCACCGCCTCTACCGGCAGACTTCGACCGCCTCTACCGGCAGACTTCGACCGCCTCTACCGGCAGACTTCGACCGCCTCTACTGGCAGACTTCGACCGCCTCTACTGGCAGACTTCGACCGCCTCTACTGGCAGACTTCGACCGCCTCTACCGGCAGACCTCGACCGCCTCCACCGGCAGACCTCGACCGCCTCTACCGGCAGACCTCGACTGGTAGTCCTCGACCGCCTCTACCGGCCGTCCTCGACCGCCTCTACCGGCCGTCCTCGACTGTCTCTACCGGCCGTCCTCGACCGCCTCAAACGGCAGACCGACTATATTTCTACAGGCAGAAATAAGCTTTGGTACCGGGAATGGTATTATTGTGCCGGGGTTTGAATGTTTGTACCAGAAGATGCTAAGTTTAGTATCGGGAGACTCTGACGTTTTCACAGCGGCTGGAAGTTTTGAACTGGGACTCGAACACCTGTACTGGGGATGGATGAAACACCTATACCTGGAGAACCATTTGTACTAACTGCAGTATGGTTCTATACCGGGGCCAGAGCACTTGTACTGGGGCTGACACCTTTTGCCACGGACACTGCACTTGCACCCACGTTGTTCAAACTTTTGTAACTGTGCAAACTTATACCGAGCTCCTATGTGTACGGCGGGAACAGCGTACACCTGCGTTAAGACCATGGCTATGTACCGGGACCATTACAGATGTACCAGGAATATTATTTTTCTGTACTGGTGGTGTTGCAGTTTTACCAAAGCTCCTGTGTACTTATGCTGGAAACTGCAACACTTGTACTGGGGGCGGGTGCACCACACACCTCTACTGTAGGTAGCATACACCCATACCGGGACTACTACACTTATACTAGGGAATTGTATACACCTGTACCGGGAACATCACACACCTGTACTGGGCATCACCAGTCACGTGTTCGACTCCGTAAATGTTTTGCTATAATGTTTACACAAGAAGTATTTTTACGGCACACAATTAAAAGTATTGATTGATGTGAGCCACGCTGGTAGCAGGTGGTGGGCCATTGTTTGTTGACACTGTGTGTAGTCACATGGTCGCGCGGGGATCCAATATGTTGATACGTTATCAGCTCTTTACGTCAACATTAAACTGCCTTGTTTTACCGCAAGGGGTCTTTGGGGTTGTTTATGGTGGATAACAAAGTATGTGCGGGGAAATAGGTGTGTGTGTGTGTTGTCAGATATGACGGGTGGCAGGTGTTGACAGGTACCAGGGCTCATGATATCTGCACCTCGGCCATGACCAGCGTCACGTGGGCTGAGTACACTACACCCTGGACGGGACAGGCCAGATACGAGCGTGTGTGTGCAGGCAGAGGTGTGAGGGAATGGTTAATGTGTTTGATAAATAAATTGCAATGTTTCGTGCTGTAGTGTTTGGGGTACATGTGTGAAGGTGTTGCAGGTCTGGTCACTATAAACTGTACAGTGTTGGTGTGAGTGGCCGGTGCCGTTAAGGGTATCTTGGTGGCTCGCGGCCTTCACCATATGTCTGACAAGCAGCTGAGGTGTAGTAATGTTAAAGTGTCGGTGGCTTAAGATAATGCGTTATTATTTGTACAGATGAACACCGTAAAAGAGTGATGTGACAGTGTTTGTGAGCAACATAGCCTTAGTAGTTGTAGTGTGTGGTGGTGAGCGGTTTGTCACAAGAGAGAGACAGCGTGTGCTGGCGACGCAGCAGCAGGACCCAGCCACCATGTCTATGCTGGACAAGATCCGTGAGCGAGGGGCAGAGATGGGTCGAAGGCTTAGTGTCGGGCTGGCGGGCGGCGACACCCCTCGCAGGGTGAGTGTGGGCACCCTGTCCCCCACCGGCAGGGAAAGGACCATGTGTCCCCTCACCCTTTCCCCGAACGCCTCCCGCAAGAGAACCAGCCTCGACTACTCTCCTGGGGACGTGAGCAGCCACCTCTACACCGCTATGGTGGGCGCCCTCCTCGCTAACCCCACGCGAGACATCACAAAGGTGCCTTACTCTCTCTAATAATCTTCATTTTACCCCAACCTTCTGTACACCTGTGTGCAGTATATTATAGACCATTTATTTTTTTTAATTAGCATATTTTTAGTTTCCCATAATTGAGGATTCTGCAGATTGTTGCCGCAGGATTGACATGTTATGACGAAAGTATCATGTTGATGTGCTAACTTGTGTTATCTTTCCACAGGTGAGGCATGAGTTCAGCGGTGACAGCCGGTACACGGTAGGTGAAGTACTGTAGGTTTAATGATGAAACAGGAAGTCAATAGATGAAATGGAAGTTGGTAAAGTAGGGAATTCTTCAATGATGTTGAAGGTCTTACGGTGAAACAGGAAGTCCGAAGGTGAAGTTAAGACTGACTCAGTGAATGAAGTGCTGACTAGCTTGGTGTCGTCAGAGGAGCCAATAGTCATATCTGTGAATTGGTGGGCAGGTGGTTGTGTGCTGATAACGAGTCGCTATTTCTCATTTCCTCTGATAATACACATGTTTACTCGCGCCCCGCCTACATGTCTGACGCCCCGGGACACTGCAGTTGTACACTGAGTGGGAGGGAGCACAGTGAGTGTTGTCCGTAGCACCTTGGTGGCGTCCGTAACACTTGAAAGACGTTCATAACACCCGGGAGGTGTCCACACCACTTGGTCTATACCTAACAGGAGACAGAGAGTCAACACAAACCAGGATGTTTAGCGGTGGCTGGCCAGTGTTAGTACAAGAATAAACATCGAAACGAGAGAGGTGACGTCTGGTCCTTGTGTCTGGTGGTGGGCTTCCTGCTGCACTTTTGTCTTTACTTCCTACTGATTGTTTATTGCTTCTGTCAATGTTTTGTTGCTTTTGTATGAATGTTCTGCACCTTCGTGTAAATGTTTAGCGCATCGCACTCATAATCATTTGATTCCTTATGAGTGTTCAGTACCGCAGAGTTTTATTTTCTCTACCAGATGAAGAACTTTTACCGCCTTAACTAACATATGGTCTGGTCTAAACATTCGCTACTGTGTGTGTGTGTGTGTGGGTGGGTGGGTGGGTGTGTGGAATAGATAAATATTTTAGTGAATGTTTAATTATAACCCCCACCATGTGAAACCTCTTGTAAATGTTGAATGTGTACAAAAGCCATTGACCCCCCCCCCCCCCCCCTCCCCCGCGGATGGAGGTGGAGGGGTGACAACAAAATAGTGTTTGGTTAGGTTGGTTGTGGTAGTAGTGGTGGTGATGGTAGTAGTGGTGGTGATGGTTGTGGTAGCGTGGTTGTGATGGTGTAAACAGTGGCGGTATGGCTGTATCTCTCCCTTCTTCCTTCCTTCCTTATCTGCTACTACTTCCTTTCCTCTTATCGACATCCCTTCCTCCTCCTCCTCCTCCAGTGCAGAGAGTTGGTCACTGGCTGTTGATCCTTGTTGCTGACTCACGGTAAACACCTCCCATGTTTCTCCACCAAATATTTACTTCTGATCTCGTCCTCCTCCTACTCCCCCCACCGTCCTCCTACCCCCCCACCGTCCTCCTACCCCCCCACCGTCCTCCTACTCCCCCCTCCCACCGTCCTCCTACTCCCCCCTCCCACCGTCCTCCTACTCCCCCCTCCCACCGTCCTCCTACTCCCCCCCCACCACCGTCCTCCTACTCCCCCCCCCCACCACCGTCCTCCTACTCCCCCCCCACCACCGTCCTCCTACTCCCCCCCCCACCACCGTCCTCCTACTCCCCCCCCACCACCGTCCTCCTACTCCCCCCCCCACCACCGTCCTCCTACTCCCCCCCCACCACCGTCCTCCTACTCCCCCCCCCACCACCGTCCTCCTACTCCCCCCCCCACAACCGTCCTCCTACTCCCCCCCACCACCGTCCTCCTACTCCCCCCCCCCACCACCGTCCTCCTACTCCCCCCCCCCACCACCGTCCTCCTACTCCCCCCCACCACCGTCCTCCTACTCCCCCCCCCACCGTCCTCCTACTCCCCCCCCACCGTCCTCCTACTCCCCCCCCCACCGTCCTCCTACTCCCCCCCCCCACCGTCCTCCTACTCCCCCCCCCCCACCGTCCTCCTACTCCCCCCCCCCACCGTCCTCCTACTCCCCCCCACCTCCCCTACCCCCCCCCCACCGTCCTCCTACTCCCTCCCCCACCGTCCTCCCTACTCCCCCCCCCCACCGTCCTCCTACTCCCCCCCACCGTCCTCCTACTCCCCCCCCCCACCGTCATCCTACTCCCTCCCCCCCACCGTCCTCCTCTCCCCCACCGTCCTCCTACTCCCCACCACCGTCCTCCTACTCCCCCCCCCACCGTCCTCCTACTCCCCCCCCCCCCACCGTCCTCCTATTCCCTCCATCACCGTCGCGTTCTGTTTTTTTTTTTAATTAAAGTATTGATTCTTTTTCGTTACTAAGAACTTGTCTGTTGTAGTTAGGAACTATTGAGACAGTCTGGAAAATCGTACTGATATTAAGTGGACTGTTTGGTAGTTGAATTGAATTGAAACAGTTTATTTCGCCAGAAAAATACAGATACAGAGTGGATAATAATAACAATATTAACATGGCTGAGCCAGTTGAGAACCTGAGCTCTCTTTGAGGCACCTGATATATACCATACATTAATCTCAAGGAAGTATTATGTAACATTTAGTATCATCTGGAATAGTACAGTAGCATGGTGGTAATAAGAACATCTCATTATGTTACCACGGTTATCACTTCAATATTTATTAATTTTATTTATTCATTATTATTATTTTTTTTATATGCATAAGTTACAGTGGAATTGAAAAACATAAGTATAATGGGGGAGCAGTACAACATGGGTTGTACAGTAATAAGGTTGAACAAGAGGACAGAGCTGTCAGAATTACTCCTTTTCACATATACGTTGAGACATTGTTATATACCTGTTTGACAAATTTCATAACCGAATGACAGAACACATATCGAATGACAATCTAAAATAACTGTTGGTGGTATGTCATTCTCCAATTGTTACATTCTCAAACTGTATGTAGACTGTCGGTTTATTGTTCACGTCTGTCAACTTCATAACTTATGTCAATCATTTCCGTTAGCATGAACGAACAGTTATTTTAGATTGTCATTCGATAAGTGTTCTGTCATTCGGTTATGAAATTTGTCAAATAGGTATATAAGAATGTCTCAACGTATATGTGAAAAGGTGTATGTCTAGTTGGCAATTATGTTTATTGCAATGGTAATTACTTATTTATTTACATGATAATTTCCGATAAAACGGTTTTGATGGTACAATAAAAGCAGGTACTGTAAATATAGTAAGTGTTACAAGAAATATTAATACTTCGGATGTTGTGTGGGGCACTGCTAGGTGGGTGTGGGGCACTGCTAGGTGGGTGTGGGGCACTGCTAGGTGGGTGTAGGGCACTGCTAGGTGGATGTGGGGCACTGCTAGGTGGGTGTAGGGCACTGCTAGGTGGGTGTGGGGCACTGCTAGGTGGGTGTAGGGCACTGCTAGGTGGGTGTGAGGCACTGCTAGGTGGGTGTGGGGCACTGCTAGGTGGATGTGGGGCACTGCTAGGTGGGTGTAGGGCACTGCTAGGTGGGTGTAGGGCACTGCTAGGTGGATGTGGGGCACTGCTAGGTGGGTGTAGGGCACTGCTAGGTGGGTGTGGGGCACTGCTAGGTGGGTGTAGGGCACTGCTAGGTGGGTGTGAGGCACTGCTAGGTGGGTGTGGGGCACTGCTAGGTGGATGTGGGGCACTGCTAGGTGGGTGTGGGGCACTGCTAGGTGGGTGTAGGGCACTGCTAGGTGGGTGTGAGGCACTGCTAGGTGGGTGTGGGGCACTGCTAGGTGGGTGTGGGGCACTGCTAGGCGGGTGTAGGGCACTGCTAGGTGGGTGTGAGGCACTGCTAGGTGGGTGTGGGGCACTGCTAGGCGGGTGTGGGGCACTGCTAGACGGGTGTGGGGCACTGCTAGGTGGGTGTGGGGCACTGCTAGACGGGTGTGGGGGTATTACTAAGTGGGGCTTGATGTGGCCGCATTCTGGGGATCTTCTGGTGACTGTCTTCGTAATGTGCCAGGAGAAATTGGGGTGGGAGTGAGGAGGGGAGGTGGGAGTGAGGGAGGAGGTGATTGGTTATTTATAGCGGCCCTCTCAGTAACGTTAGGGCAGAGAGGTGTCTAGTACTCAGAAATAGAAGTAAGAAATAGCTTTGCGTGTGAGCCAGAATTAAGCGAGGAGCTGCCACCACGGATGCTGCTGTTTGTGGTGGTATGGTGGTGGTTGATGTGGTAGTATGGTGGTGAAGATGATGACAATGTTTGGTATGTGAGAGGTGGGGGCGGGGGATAGGTGGTTGTTCTGTACAGGGTATGTTGTCGAGGTTGGTGGTGGTGGCGGCACAATAAATGATAGGAATTATAATGACTACTTTTAATGAAGGTATTGGTGGTAGTTTTAATGAGGTGAGTCTGTCAGAGAGCGATACCTTATCATCTTGTTCTCTCTGTTTACATTTACTGTATCTGCTGTTTGGTGTCGGCCTTTATCACAAAAACATTTCTGTGGATTCGTTTAATAGATGGAACCTGTCGTGTTGTTGTGTCGTCAGTTATCTGAGAAGGGTTGAGACTTAATTCTGGTATTTCATAAAGTCAACCTGTCAACCAAACTTTCCAAGACAGTTACACTTTTTGGGGGTGGTGGTGTCCTCTGGTGTATATTTTTAGAACTACATACTTATGTTTTTTTAAAGATCCAAACAGTATCCCGACGATGCTGCCCAAAGTGACTTGTTTCATACCACAGGATGTCCACAGTGTCTCGTCACCTTCATGTTTGTTGTCGTCCACACATAAAAAGCTGTTGCTCATTTACACATTTGCGAGTCATGAATAACAAAAATCAGTACAGCAGTTAAGGTCAGTTCCTCATTTTCCTTGAGTCTTACTGTGTCTTGTTTTATACATGGGAAATATTGTCAGAGGAAGGAAGGGCAGCTGACCTATTTCTCACTCCTCCTCCTCACCTGGGTGGCTAAAAACGTCAGCACCTGAAGAAAATAACCTTGAACACTTTATATACCCAACAACTTAAAGGTAACTTAGAAATTGTACAATAAATTCAGATTTTTGAACTGACTGAGCCTTTTGAGAGTCGTAGTGCTCTTGAAAAGGTCACCTCTAGCTCTGTGTTGGTGAGATAGCAACTTAGGTGAGCTTGGTGAAGATTATCCAGGTTCTTACTTCGGTGTTCTGTAGCGTCAAAAGCCGTATTTCTATTAGGAAAAACTGAAGACATACCCTGTAGTTTTACTGGTGCTACAGGAAGCCAGACGTACAAGTAAGTGTTTATTCCATGTCTGTCACTCCTTGTCTCATAGTGTCATTACTGCGGCGACTAATAGCGTGCAAAGAGACTGTTTGGGATTCCAGTTTTTAGATGGACATTTTCTGGATTTCCAAAACCGGGATTTAGAAATGGGATCCCGGTTTCCAAGGGATCCCAGATAATCAGCCTTTTTTTATTGTATATGGGTGTATGTCCAAAATGTGGTTCTGAATATGGGTGTATGTCCAAAATGTGGTTCTGAATATGGGTGTATGTCCATAATATGGTTCTGTATATGGGTGCATGTCCATAATATGGTTCTGTATGTGGGTGTATGTCCATAATGTGGTTCTGTTTATGGGTGTATGTCCATATTGTGGTTCTATATGTGGGTGTATGTCCATAATGTGGTTCTGTTTATGGGTATATGTCCATAATGTGGTTCTTTATGGGTGTATGTCCATAATGTGGTTCTGTTTATGGGTGTATGTCCATAATGTGGTTCTGTATGTGGGTGTATGTCCATAATGTGGTTCTGTATATGGGTGTATGTGCATAATGTGGTTCTGTTTATGGGTGTATGTCCATAATGTGGCTCTGTATATGGGTGTATGTCCATAATGTGGCTCTGTATATGGGTGTATGTCCATAATGTGGCTCTGTATATGGGTGTATGTTTTAATGTGGTTCGTGTGGAGGCGTACTGTGGCGCGGGTGTTGTGTACGTGTGTTTGTTCGTGTAATTGGGGAGGCAGGTGTGTGTGTGGGTGGCGGAGGCGGGGCACTGGCGGGCAGGTGTGTTGACGGAGGGGTATCAGAGGCAGCGACGGCGGAAGTTGTGCTGCGACTTGACGTTGTTCTGTGACGCAGTAAGGGGCTAACATCGGGGCCTTCCTGGTACCAATGACGCCCCTCGCCTGCGTGTGTGATCATCTTTTTCCATTGTGACGCACAGGGGGACCTAATTTGGAATAAAAAAAACATACATACATACATACATACACACACTCACTCACTTACACATGCACAAGGGACGTGGTGATGCCCGCACCTGTAATATACAGAGAGAGAGAGACGAACATAACTAAACTTATTTAGCTCGTGTGAAGGGAAATTGGGCCTTGTCTTTAAAGCCCCCCCCCCCCCTCCCCTCCCCTCCCCTCCTGCTCATACCGCGAAGGATCACCACTGGAGGCAAACGGTCGTCTGGCGTAGCTTTCATAAAATTATCCTATCGAGTTGAAGGGTGGAAACATGCCAGGCGCTGGTGATCGCTCGTGCTGGCGGTGTGCTTACGTTGGTGTGGTGTGGCGGTGAGCGGCTTGCAACAAGGTAGGTGTTGAGGCGGTGGGGGACGGCCTCCACTTGACGGCCCCGCACCGCTTGTGTCAAGGAGACCACCACTGATTATTTTCACGGTGTTTGTGGGTGTGTAAATATTTGTGTGTGTGTGAGAGAGTTTGTAAGTGATAGACAGAAAGAGAGAATTGTGAGAGAGAGAAAGTGTGTGTGTGTGTGTGTGTGTGTGTGTGTGTGTCGCCGCCCCTCCTTAGCCCATCCCTCACAGTACCTCCTGCCAGCCATAAGTCACAGCGGACATGGTGAAGAATACAACTAATGTGAAAAAAAAATGTGCATGTTCCGTGACGTCACCAAGGCACTTCAACACAAAATATTAAGGAACTTTGTAAACACCCCCGAGACAGGTGATGGGGGGGGGGGGGGTGGTGGTTATCACCCAATTGTTTTTTAAAGTTATCATTACCTTTGGGATGGACGGACAAAAACCCCAGCCAGACTTCTTTTCCACAGGACAAAACTCCAACTAGACTTCCTTCCCACAGGACAAAACCACAACTAGACTTCCTTCTCACAGGACAAAACCCCAGCAGGACTTTTTCTCACAGGGCAAAAAAAAACAAAAACCCTATCATATTAATGCTCTCCTTTCAGTATCGGGATAGATACTCTTTGAGATTGGAACCCCGTGATTGATATTTCTTGATTGGAACCCTGTGATTGATATTTCTTGATTGGAACCCCGTGATTGGGGAAATATCCTGCCCTATTAACCATTCCCTTCTTAAAAAAATGAAAAAAAAAATAAAAATAATAAAAAACAGGAAGTAAGAAAGTTTTATTACCAAGGTTATTAACTATTGGGAAAACGCGGTGAGATGTGAGCCCAGGTTACTGTCGAGTGGCCAAGGTTGTCATCACAGGTCCCGTTTTCACATTTCACGATATTTGTTGTTATTTGTGGCAGCCTGTACGTGATCCCTATTGTGTTGAAGGTGAAGGAGGCGGAGTGCAGGGTGGCAGAAGTGTGCATTGTGGTAGTGGACGTGAGTGTGGTAATGTGCGTGTCTGTGTGGTGTGAAGGTGCTAATGTGGTGGGAGCGTGGTGGTGTAGACTGTAGCCCCTCCTCAACACTAACTACTGGTTCCTAACAGTCAGTGATAGGAATCCCTTCGCCGCCTCGCCTCACCCACGCTGACCACTTTGTAAACAATAATAGTGTGTCCTTTGCGGCAGTTCGAGTTATGTCCTTTTCAGAATCGTTTTTACACATTGTCTTGACATTAAGAGTGCGTCAGAAGGCCAGTGCATCCACAAATGAAAATTACATTAAACATTAGTTTTCGAAGGCAGAAAAGCTGAAGTTTTGGACATTTTACCCAGTCTTAACAACCCTAAAGTACATGATGTCAAACGTACAGTATATGAATGATATTTAGTAACGCTAGTAATGAACCACTTAAATAAAAGACAATAATAACAACATCTGTGGCAGTGACGTTAAATGTGAGTGGGCGGGGCACGGAGGTGTGCCGTTTTCAAGGTATTTGATTGGTTGGTGGCTGTGGATGGGGTCTGCCCGGGCACCCTCAGTAGCCTTTTGTTGGTGGCCAGGTAACATGCACTCATTATTATACCTGGGTTTGTCTAGTTGACACAAGTGAAACGTTGTGTGTACAGCGATGTAGTGTATTGTTACCGCATACCAACAACAAGGTATAGTGATGGTGACCACCTGGCGCCCCTGACAGCTAACACACCTTGTCTAATTTTACAGTGAGCCTACTGTACCCCCCTGCCTACACCCTACTGCACCCTCCTGCCTACACCCTACTGCACCCTCCTGCCCACTGGTTCCCCCAGGGTGGGTGACTTATTATTCAAGCATCAACAATCGCTACCGTAGGCAGAAAGAGAGCGAACGTTCGTCTCTCGTAGTTTCCATCAGTGTGGTAGCTGGGTGGAGGGGAACGCCAAGCACCGTTGGCTGCTCGAGCGGGCGATGTTTTTATGTTTCAGTTGTTGAGTTTTTGTTGTTTATTGTTCCCCGCCGTCCCGGGAGTGAGCCGTGGGAACACATCCTGTCTGTCCTTGGATGTGTCCTGGAGGTGTGAACAAACAACAGTGATGTGTGTGTGTGTGTGTAATATAAACCTCGGGGAAACTCGATCACGTACATTGTTCTAATTTTCTTATTGTCGAGAATTACGGCCCCGTATACTGTACCGTGTTGTGGTGAGGCGGAGGTTTTGTTCACCTTCATATTCTTGTTTTTACCTGGTAGTGTTGCTGGACCATTGCGGTACTCAAGTGTCATCTGAAGCTGATCCTGGGGCGGCTCTGTGTGTGTGTGCTATAATCTCTGGTACACAATAGATTTAAGTTGTTAACATAAACCTCGTCATGTGCACCATCATTTGTTGAAGACGTGAAAATAAACTCCGGCAACCTTGGTTAAGTGTGGTGCAGGTGGGCTGTTTTGGCTTCATCAGTGGCAGGTGACGTCCACAAAATAAAAGCGGGTGAAATTTCTGTCAGCAAGGCTTCTTCCACGGCCAGGCTGCGATACCACACGACACATCCACCACACACGAAATCCCGTCCAACAAAATCACACCACAAGAGAAATAAAAGTTTTTTTTTTCCACTAGCTTAAGTTTGTGTGTTTTAGCGCTCTCGTGAGTCAGATTAGTTTAACAGATCTGCTGCACCAAGGATAACCGAGAATTGATCATAAGTATTAGCGAATCAGTGAAGGCCGAGACGTGAACGGGCTGCAGGCGCTGGAGAAAATGGTCTGTGGTGCAGTCAGTCAGTGAGTAAAAGCCGTTCCTGGCGACCCGTGGTGTAATGGTCAGCATGCTCGCCTCGCAAGCGATTGGACCCTGGTTCGATCCTTGGGCAGGGTATGGGCTAGTTTATTTACGCCATTTGCCTCTGTCTACCCAGCAGTAATTGGGGACCTGGATGTTAATCGATTTGCGGATCGTGTTCCGGGGTAATAGTTAGCCAATGCAGTTGGCGAGTTGTCCGGTGCAACTCGTTAACGTCGGGTGTGGTTATTGTGTTGGCCCTAGGGCCGGCCATCCTCGATTTCGAGAGGCAACCATTATTGAAAGCCGTTCAGAGAAACACGTAATTTGGTAATTATTATATTAAGGGGAAGGAAGACAAGCTGCTACGGTACAGTTTCCTTGGCTGAAGTACCACAGTCAGTCAGCTGCTGCCCTCCACACACTGTCACTCACATAATTCTCCCCGTAAATGAGGATGAGAGAAATCCTCTAGAATCTCACTGCAATTTCGGCGACGCCATCCCGGCCATTATATTTGGGTCGTTGCTTAAGTGAGTCAGTAAGATGCGCTCTCGTTTCCTCAAATTGGGGAAAAAAAATAAAAATTGAATCATTGACCATCCCAGACCCTACGCACCGCACCTCCCTCACGACAATCCTTAATCAGTAACTTAAATGTAGTCTTAATATTTGTTGTAGTTCGCAGATGGAAGCAATATACAAACACACCGGAAATGGTATTTATAAAGAGGGAGTGTGGTCACGTGTGGAGAACCTGCAAGCCCGAGGTTATGATCACTCCATATGGCATTTTTCCCTCTGTTAATGACGAAGTGACAGTGTTTGTGACTCATTCCCTGGAGCAGCAACACGTGATACCAACCTAGATGGCGCTGGTGTTCTACTGAGCCTCGACCAAGACAAAAAGTGGGTAGGGGGGGGGGGGGGGATTAACTTGGTGTTTGAGAATCTGTTCATAGGGTAACGACGAAACCTGCTTAAGTGTCCTCCATCCAGTACTAGGCAATGTCTCATGGCCACTAGTGAACACCATATACACTCTCTCTCTCTCTCTCTCTCTCTCTCTCTCTCTCTCTCTCTCTCTCTCTCTCTCTCTCTCTCTCTCTCTCTCAACTTTATTGTTTCGTATAAAATATGATGATTATGTACATTTATCCTAAGTTCTGTTTGTTTACATTTCATCCTTTTAAAACGACTCTGCTCTTACCAGTACTTGTTTGTCTTTTCGTACCTGCGTTTTGAACTGTCCTTTAACATTACCTGTACTGTTTTAGAGTTTAATATTGTGAGATATTTACTCGCTGATGAACGGACGTCATTCTTCACCAGTCTGGGAAAGGCGGTGAAGTGAATGACAGTCTGGATAATGTTTCCTGTACTTCCCTATAACTGTTATATAAGAGGACCTTCACAACTGTTATATCACGGCCCCTGTATGACTGTTGTATGAAGTATAAGTCATACACACATGTTGTATAAAAGGGCAAAAGGTCAAATTTACGCGCCATAGTGTTGAGTGTGTGGATGATGGGTGATTGGTTAGGTTAGGTTTCCGTGTCATAGTGTTGAGTGTGTGAATGATGGGTGAGTGTTTAGTGGTTGTGTGGGGAGGGTTGAGAGGTTGTGGCTGCCTGTGATTTGGTGGTGGAGGTTGTAGTGCCAAGTAAGGTACTGGTGCCAAGGTCATGTGGTGTGAGGCACTACCGAGGACGGCACCTCTTGTCTCTCTCTCTCTCTCTCTTCCTCCTCCTTTCTACTCTCATCCCCCTTCCTTTTTTCCACTCTTCTCCCCACCCTCTCCCCTTTTATCTCTAATTCTACCCACCCACCTACCCCCTCCTCGCCTCTAATTCCGCCCATCCACCCACCCGACCACCCCTTTCCTCCTCATATCCCCACCCCCCCCCCCGTCCCCGCCTCCCTCACCCACACCCTTCGTACTGCCTCACCTTGTGCGAGTGTTGAAAAAAATGACAATCTGTAATTTCAGTTGGGTATTTCCGCCAGTTGCTGTATGAATAAGCCCGGGGTTGTAAAAGGCGTGTGATTTCCGGAATAAATTAGGCGAAAGTCATTGTGTGTGTGTGTGTGTGTTAACGTGAGTGTGTGCAGGTGTCAGTCGCCGTCCATTGGTGATCCTGCCCGAAGCCCGCTGCTGCTGTTGTTGGCAGATAGCGGACGCCCATAAGCAAACAGAGATAACATCCGTATCACAGGTTGCATCAGGTGCCATCGTTGTTTGACCCATCCCCCCCACCCCGACCCTCCCTCCCCTAACCCCCAGATTCCGGTACAGACCATTGATTTAGTCAACAACAGATGCCGTGACATTTCCCCGGTTTGTTTGTGTATGGCCGTGAAGGTGTTGACTTGGCTTTATAGATGAAAACACACACACACACACACACACACACACACACAAAGACAACAAAAAATAGTAATAATGTAAGTATATAAAGCGTTTTTCTTGGACTTCTTATTTTGTGTATGTTTTGGTCGCATTCCTGTCGTCATGTCCAGGGTTGAGACACCAGTCCCGAGATAGTGTCGTCCCCATGTGAAGCACTGAACCCCGTACTGTATATATCTGCCTCTTTGCCCGTGTGTGTGTGTGTGTTCGTGCGTGCTGAAAACTGCAGAAAGAATTTATATTTCATTAGGCCCGCCGGAAGCCGAAAAGTTTGTACAGTATGTGCGAGCGTGCACGTTGGGGGGGGGGGGGGATCATAATCCAACTCGAAGGCGTGGTGTTGCTGCACTAAGCTGGGACGCCTAATTTTAGCTCTTGTATATGACATGCAGTAAAGCTTATGCCTAAACCTCGATGCTATTCCTTGTCATCGTTGGCTGTAAATATTGCTAAGTTTATTCTTGAAGTGTCCCCACAGGTGATAGTTTTATTTATTTATTTATTTATTTATATTGGTTGGGAAAGGTTCGGGGTCAAGTGTTATAAAAAGGTAATTAAGTTGGTCCTTGGCTCTCGTGAACTCCAATTAGTCCAGATGATTTGGCACTAGTTTATCTTCTGTCTATTACTTACTGTTTTTAAGATATTTTTTATTTCCTGGGCGATATACCGAGACAGAAATTGTACTTACACATAGACGGTAGTTGCTCTAATGGCGTTCTTAACTTCTTATATCACTGAGAAAAAATAAATCCAGATCATCTTTTAACCATTCAGGTGAGTACTGTCTGAACTATGACTAACTGCCGGCACACACACTAATGGCAGGTAAGTTATGACACTCACTGGTTCACTTTCACCTCGGAAAATAAATCCATTTGTATTTGCGGGCGGGCGGTGATGCTTGCTGCAATAGGCGGTGGGTGAGGTCGGCCTCCTCACCACCGGGGCCCCGATTTCGAAAACACTGTGCACATGTTGTCAAGGAGAGGGACGTTATCACAGGTCCTCGAGGAGTTCTTTAACCAATGGAGAAAGGAAGAAGGAGAGGCCGTAAATATAACTGTTTGAACGTTTGTCTTGGCACCCTTGTACATTACCTGTCCTGCTTATGTGATATTAATAAAAAAGAAGTGAGTTTGCGTTGTATATAAAAGAATCGCAGTACTTGATGTAGGCTTCGATCCCCCAGTGCTTAACAGTAATTGAATTCCCTTTCTAACCAGCATACAGCAGTGTACTTTTTTTTTACGGAAATTAGCCCACCGGGGCACAGGTCAAACGACCTACAACGGGGCCTGGGGGGGGGGGGGGGAGAACAGAAAGCAATTGAAAATAGAGAAGAAAAAGGTTATACTGTGTTAATCTACACCACGAAGATTACACCACTTGGTGTATGTGTTGCACAGTGTATCAGTAACCTCACCCACTCACTGTTCTGTGTAGTACGAGTAAAACTATGACTAATACTCTCATACACACGAACATTAATACGGCCACACTGTTGACAAGGAGGGCAGGCACATCCGTTTTACTTTCTCGTGTGTGTGTGTTCATTTAGTAAATCTATGTAGGTTAAGGGTATTCATCTTCTACACAGTCATAAAAGATGTGTCATTCATCAAGATACTGTTAATATGTATGATTAACTCTTAAAATAGATCATGTATGGATGTGTCTCTTAGATTATATGTATCACACGACTATACCAGGTCAGTAATGAATTAGAATATGAATAACAGTATTCAAATAAACTACAAACAAGTTTATCTAACTCCTTCTGTAACTGTATTATTACCAGAGTTTTTGTTTTGTCTTGTGAATGTAATGGGAATAGATGAATAATTATTAAGTCATCAGCCAGAATAGTGGTGTAGTGAGCTGGGAAGGTGTCGGGGTGGGAGCTTCTCATAGAATATGCTTCCCACAAGGCTTTATGTGTGTGTGTATGTATGTATGTGTGTGTGTGTATGTGTGTATGTATGTATGTATGTATGTATATATATATGAATGAATGAAAAGAAAAAAGTACTACCACACCTCAGGGATGAAATATATGAAACAAACTCAAACTGAACTAAACCTTCTGAAAGATTTGTCTCTCTGTGGTGCTCTCTGTGTTTATATTAACCAGATGGTGTATATTAAAGCCTTTTTCTGTCGTCATAATTAAAGAAGTCTGTAATTCCAGATCTGAATCTATGTTGGAGGTAAGGATATATGTCGGTGTGTGTGTGTGTGTGTGTGTGTATATATGTATACATAGATACATGGCACGTATACTGTACTTGTTACGCCGTCATCATACGTCTAGAGGGAGTCGTTAGTGTGTTGCAGTAAGTGTAATTACCTCATTGAGTGTCCCGTCACGGTGAACATTGTGAGGAGTGTTGCGTTTCACGATCATAATAACTGATAAATATTATATGGTTTTGTTTATGTTGGAGAAATATCTGGTAATACCGTTGTTATAGCCAAAGGTGGTATTGGTGGCTGAGTATGACAGTGTATTTATTCCTGTTGTTCCTTGTGATTATATTTTCTTGTTCATTAAACACGGAAAACAGACATTATTTCAAACCAAAATCATCCTACGACCTTAATTACTGTCTGAGGGTGACCAAAGCGTTCAACAGCTGACGCCTATTGTAACTATTAGTGATAACGTCATTCATCTCTCTAATATGCCGTAATTATTGCAGTTAATTGTTTTAATTAACTCTTATCGTGTGTTTTGGTTGAGAAGAATTCGTACACAAACTTTTAGTGCTACCAACTGTTTGAGGCTGTACAGTGTGGAGCAAAATGAAACCTTCCAGTCAGGGAATGTTGCTATACTTTTTCCTTTTTTTACCTTCTGTATCCGCGTAGGCTGTACCGAGACGCTACAGTAACGAGAACCTGCACCTACCATGAAACACATAACACATATTAAAGCAGTCATTACACACGTCGATCTTTATAAATTTAAGAAAAGAGGAAAAGAAAACCGTGGTACAGTGGTGGAGCGTCTGTGAGATGTGATAAATTTACTCCAAAATATTATACTAGGACGAGGTTAGGTTAGTTGGTGGTGATGTTAAGTAAAATGGTAAGGGAAAATTTTAATACTGTACAGGAATTTTCTTCAAGTGGATTTCGAGTGTCACGTTTTCGAATCCTCCCTCCCACCCCCCTCCCCCCTTCATCCTACACCCCCCCCCCCCCGGCCAGGACGTCGGTGCTTTGTCATATACTGTAATTTATCACTAGTTAAATTACCCACGTTTAGGTATTCCCCAGTCACCCTTCACTAGCTGCTGCTATTAATACTCCGACAGTTATGCAACACAAAAGGGCTACTGATGCCGAGTGTTTAGCAGTTATAAAGGAATACTGACCAATTAATGAAACCTAAACAAACACTGAAAGGGTAAATGTGAACCCCACCCCCCCCCCCCCCCCCTGAAAATTGGTATGTGCGTTTGATGTTCTTGTGTGCGTGTGTGAGGGGGATGATATATGTGTGTGTGTGAGGGGAATGATGTGAGAGAATAATAATGATGATGATGGGGTGGTGGTGATGGTGAGAATGGTGGAGGTGGAAGGGTGAAAGGTGATGGCTGGAGGGGGGGGGGGGGAACTGTGGTGATGGTTGTTTACGGATGTCTGGCGGGACAGAGGGGTGGTTGTTGGCTCGAGCGGGGGGGACCAGGTCAGCCCAGCGGCCCAAGGTCATCCACCTCACGATGTTCACCTTAACTCACAATACTTCCTTATAAATAGTATTGACAATGAAGCTTTCCCTCTCTCTCTCCCCCACACACATGCCCCTCCCTCTCCCCCACACACGCCCCTCCCTCTCCCCCACACACGCCCCTCCCTCTCCCCCACACACGCCCCTCCCTCTCCCCCACACACGCCCCTCCCTCTCCCCCACACACGCCCCTCCCTCTCCCCCACACACGCCCCTCCCTCTTCCCCGCACACACGCCCCTCCCTCTTCCCCACACACACCCCTCTCTCTCCCCCACACACGCCCCTCCCTCTTCCCCACACACGCCCCTCCCTCTTCCCCACACACGCCCCTCCCTCTCCCCCACACACGCCCCTCCCTCTCCCCCACACACGCCCCTCCCTCTCCCCCACACACGCCCCTCCCTCTCCCCCACACACGCCCCTCCCTCTCCCCCACACACGCCCCTCCCTCTCCCCCACACACGCCCCTCCCTCTCCCCCACACACGCCCCTCCCTCTCCCCCACACACGCCCCTCCCTCTCCCCCACACACGCCCCTCCCTCTCCCCCACACACGCCCCTCCCTCTCCCCCACACACGCCCCTCCCTCTCCCCCACACACGCCCCTCTCTCTCCCCCACACACGCCCCTCTCTCTCCCCGACACACGCCCCTCTCTCTCCCCCACACACGCCCCTCTCTCTCCCACACACACGCCCCTCTCTTTCCCACACACACGCCCCTCCCTCTCCCCGACACACGCCCCTCCCTCTCCCCCACACACGCCCCTCCCTCTCCCCCACACACGCCCCTCCCTCTCCCCCACACACGCCCCTCCCTCTCCCCCACACACGCCCCTCTCTCTCCTCCACACACCCATCCCTCACGTGTTAAGATGCCCGTAGATAATCCTGACTGAGGTCCTCGTGAATCGTGGTCTGTGCTAGAGACAAGACCGCATCTCTTCCTGGGTGTTGGGGGATGTATTGTGTTATGGTGTCTCGCCTGGGTGACCGTGGACTTCCCGACCCCCTGTCCGGAGTTTGTGACAAGACTATTGCAATAAAAGTTCATGGTAATATATATTATCAGTGTACAAGGCGCACAACACTGAGTTCAGTTCTTTGTGTCAGAAGTCTTGAATACTATTATTTTGCTGAAGGTCAAAGATCAAATTTAGCAGCAGGTGTATTACCTCGGGTACTATTGTTGACATATAATTAGAGATGCATGTAGCTATGGTAATTTCAGGGCAGTATATAAGCCATTGAGACAGTCATCTTTTGGCCCTCCATCTCCGTCTTAAAAAGTGAGCCAGTTAGAGGCGCTGACGTTCCGCTACTTAGGGTGGGGAAAGCCCCTCCTGTGAGAACGTTTAACATCCGGGACCAGGTAACGTGGCTGGAAGGTGAGCCGCCCCCGGGTCCCGCCTGTATACGGCACCTACTGGACTTTATTCCGCGGATGCTGGGTGTGTGGGGCCGACTGTAGTAAAAAGTGAAGCAAATAATTCAGAGTCGTCGATACATATGTTTATTAATGGCTCCTATTACAGTTTTGTTCACAGTTATTTATTATATTAATGGTAATTATAAGGTACTGTACATACTTATTAATTATTATTAACTAAATGCTTTGTGATATGGAAGACGGATGCTTATGTGAATAATTAGGTATATGTTTATGTATTTCACCAGAATCTCTTTATTTCTCGAGTTATTTCAGGAAAGTTTTGTACTCTCCAAATAACAAAGGTGGGGGGGGGGGTGTAGAGGTAGTGGGTGCTAAGAACTTTGTTTGCTCACTTCTAGTATAAAACTATTCAAAACATTGGATTTATTTCATCTAACGCTGTAATTCTTAGTGAAAATGTGTAATATTGAGCTGCTTTTAGAAATTAGAGTAATCCACATCAGGGCCTGAGGATGACTGTTGCTGCTGTACTGAGAGAGTAGAAATATCACAGGTCACACCGTGTAAATACTACCAGAGGAACGCCAGTACTCTGTGTGTGTACATCAATCAGGTTCTTATCAGTGACACATAATTTTTAGATTAATGTAGTGAAGGGATATGTTATGTTGATTGTTACTGATATTATTGTTGGCATTGGTTTATATTGACATTGTTGTTGCAGGTTGGCGGGTCAGGCGAAATGGGCAATAAGGCCGGGGCCCAGAGCCAGTCCGAGGAGGAGGCCGAGGTGGTGCCCGCTGCCCGTGTCCCACCCCTCACTGCCCACCCAGGTACGTCTCTCATCCCCCATCCCACCTCTCTTCTCCACCCCCTACCTCACTTCCCACCCCCTTACTTCACTTCCCCTCCCCTATTTCTCTTCACACCCTAACTTTTCTTCCCCTCCTCCTACCTCTCTTCCCTTCCTTCTATCTCTTCCCCTCCCCCCCTCACTGCCCACCCGAGTACGTCTCATCCCCCACCCACCTCTCTTTACCCCTCCCTCACACATATTGTACTCGAGGGTATATTTGTTTTATTTTCCTCCTTCTTTGTTCATCACTGTTACATGTTAAAGACCTCATTTTTATTCATCATTGTTACTTGTTCATCACCGCCTGTTTTTCATGGGTGGTATGTCAGGGGCACACTAAAATAGTACTTGGCGCCCCAGATTCATGGAGTCTCTGCCAAGCTGCCTCACTAAAAAACTTTAAATGTAAGTCAACAAGAAACGTCTCCCCTGCGACTTCGTGGAAATCATCATGATCCCATCACTTCTGGAGGATGGACAGCTGGGGGCAGGGATGAGGGTGGGGGTGCGAGCAATAGACACGAAGCAAGTCTGTTTCAGCATAATGTTTCTCAGATATATAATTCGCCTCCAGATGACGTAGAAATGCCATCACTGTCCTGTTATGTTAGTAGCCCTAGTCTGGTAAAATAAAGTGGGGAGATATACTTGTAGAAAATAACTTAGTATGGATAGGAGGAAGGGCAGAGTTTTTATTTACAGTATATTTATTTTCTAATTATTATTTTTTTTATTTATTTTTTTTTTTGTACAGTATTACGGGATTAGTCCACCCGGGCACAGGTGAGAAGGTTGGGTCAGCTTACCCTCTGACCTGACTACCGACTGCTGCGGTGCTTTTTGAAGATTAATAGGGTCATTACCTAATACTTGACCATTGTGGACTTGATCTCACCCTCCTCTGTATATATAGAGTATACCTTGTTTTGTACTTCTCCTTAGTCTGTACTCACCCCTGAAGATGTGAATTACACGAAAGCACATAGGAACTTCGTGTTTTCTTCTTTCCTTGTGGTCATCAGCTTATACCTGGATCACGCGCGCTCTTCAGGGGTGTGTACAATATGTGATTCGGCTATTTCTGCCATATTGCATGGTATCATTGAAAAAGATAAAAAATGGGTTCTCTACACCTGTCAGATATTAGGCACAGTGAGAAGATAACACACTGTAAACTAGTAATTTTTTCACTTAACAAGGAGCTAGTGTGACGGCACTACACTCTCTTTTAACACCTGCAGATCCTTTTATATGGACTTATGACTGAATCAACCCAGCCTCTAACATGGAAAGTTTTCCTGGGATTTAAACCCATAAACATACATCATTTATTCTAATAAAACAAATTTTACTTTTCTAATTAAAGTTTCTGAGGAAAGGAGAGTTTTGGGAGAGTCTATAGCTGTGCATATGTTAGGGAAGTTACTGCTTAACCCATATTTTATTGTCAGCATTAACCTTGTTCTTTTGCCTTTATTTTTTCATGTTTACTGTAGTTGAATATGATTTTCTCTTGTCCATTTTTTGCCTTATATTATTTGAAACAATAGCTCTGTACTTTTCAGGTGGTGCTTCTGGGACAAGTCGGTCACTCTCAGTGGAGAACGGTGAGGAGGGTGATTTGGATGTGGAGTTACCGCCCCCCATGAAAGTACTTGAGCAACCCATGTCTGCAGCAGCTGCCCAGGGAGTCCCTGGTCCTACCACAGTTGCAACAGGACCCTCTATTCCACCACTTGATAACATTCTCACCGATGTCCCAAATAGAGTAAGTATTTGCTCCTGAGTTGTGTAGTGCTTTGTGTTAGTGGATGCTTCATGATTCTCCAATGTTATATCTTACTCTAAAAGGAAAGTTGACTCAGTCTAGTCTAGTTTCAAGTCAGAGTTATATGATTTAGAACTGCATGATCAGTCATCTATGGTATAGTGCCATACTATGCAACTGAGTTTTTTATGTGCGTTAATTGAAATTTGGCAAATCTCAAGAAGTTAGTCATCCAGTTATTCATTAACAGTGTTTTGCTCCATTTGCTTTCGATGAGAAGCCACAGCAATCCTGCTTAAAGGGATCAAGAAATGAAAAAGCAATACATATTGTGTGTCTGCTTCACAACAAAAGCTTTTACTTCTTGAGAAGCCTATCCAGTACATATAGCCGGAATGTGGTTATATGGTGTACTGTATTTAATGAATTTACCTCATTTTTTGAGCACCTGGGAGAACCTCATAGCTACTAGTCAGTTAAGTCATTAATAAAAATAACTGGTTGATTGCTTGTAGGGATCCTGATATTACTTAGAATTACCGTAGAATTAGTGGATTAGTAAATGTAGAGGTAAATGGATAGGGGTACTGGTGATGGTTGACAATATATTCAAGGATTGGTGGTTGTGGTGTCTCATAAAATGTTTTGGTAAAGCTTGGTCAGTATCTTGAAAACCATCATTATTAGTCAGTAAAGTTTGTGAGATCTCTTTATGATGAAGTGTAACTCACTGCAGAGAACTACCAGTTCATTGAAAAATACCTGTTCTGTCTCCTCGGGGTTTCAACTCATCATTTCATGTGTACCTTTTCTCACTGTTGGTACAGGGTACCGGTACAGTACTTGTTATTGGACTACTTAATAAATTTTTGAAAACTTTTAGTTGAGTGGATACCACACATAAGTACTGTATACAACACAGGTGGATATTGTACACAAGGTACTGTACAGTATTACAGTATGTTAGATTATTGTTACAATACTTTATTTGATATATTCCTCTTATGGTGTGGGTCCTGTACTTAGTGTTTAGGCTCCTCTTACTAATGTTTCCATGGATTTAGTGAACACTGTTGCTGTGGTGTCTGTACGGAAAAAACTTGTGTTCAGTTTATTGGAGTTGAGGGTTCGTTTTATTGTACTGTACTGTACTTTTATTTTTGAACATAATTGGCATTTGGATTTTATGGATGATCATGGTTGCAAATTGGTATACGAGTCTTGGCTATAGTTTTATAAAGGTTAATAATACATACTATATTTTGGTTGGTTTGTATTTATTAATGACAATTGACAATTTAAGTTGGTTAGTAGTGATAACAGTTGGAGTTTTGGTTAAAAGTGACAAGTTTCTTTGTCTCGATGTTGCTGCATGACAGTTGGCTAATTTTAATGTGGTGAATCATTTATTGTGTCTGGTATGTGTTATTAGACATTATAGTTCTTACTATTGGATAATTTGCCATTGTTGGTTCACTAATTATATCCTCACTGGGGTAATGTTTAAACCCAACTAATTTGCAATTACACTACAGAATATATGGAGAGATAATCGTATTATTTCTCAACCTGTCCATGGCAAATGCCCTGACAGCCCAGGCAAGTCTATATATAGTTTTAAGGTCACATTGAAAGGTACAGATTGACTACGTGAATTTTCGGTGTTTAATATATTTTGGGGGTTAATTTATATTGGTTAATAATACTGATTAAGATTAATTTTCTTGGTTAATAATGACCAGCATTTTGGAGATGATAATAATTATTTTTTTCACCTGTAATGGTTTCTTGAAATTTATCAGTTAATTTATTCTAGTTGACTTATTTTACATATATTAATGATGGTTGGTGATTGTTTTTTATTTTTTTTTTTTATTTATGCAGACACTTGCTTGATCCTGCGTGGGATTTTGTTGTTGTTCATTAACAGGTAGTTGATGCCTTTAGAATTTTGATGTACAACCCAGATTGAATCTTATATTAAAGTTAGTCGAAATTTATTGATATTAGCAACTCTTGTAGTTCTTAGCCCACCTGTCAAAAGTAAAGTTGATGTTCTACCCCTGGCATTCACTTGGGTATATGTCCACATTTATGTCAAAATGTACATCCAGATCTGCAGTAAGTAAATTTTTTGGGTCGCTAGTTGGTAATTAGGAAATTTTGGTATGGTTAATGCAATCAATGATTTCGGAAGGTGGTTGGTCAAATTTTCATTGGTTTCTCATTGTTCATTGATAGTGGTTGATGCCTTGTCTATGGTGCTGCTGAATGACAGTTGATGGTCTTATGGTTGATGTTAGGCTAGTTTGAATGATTTGAGTTATGGTCACATTTAGTTGATGTTTACATAATTGATTGGCAATGGCTAACATTTAAAATTTTGTTCGTCTTGATTGAGTTTTGGTACCGTGGTTAAAGTTGGCTTATTGTTGGTTTCGTTGATGATCCTGGTTGACAGCTGGAGTGTTGGTTGATCGTGGTTGATAGATTCCATTCCCCCACAGTCATCAAGTGTAGCCCTGAAGACAGCAGAGGGGACCACGACAGACCTGGCCACGGAGATAGAAAACATTGTCAAGGAGAAGATGGTGAGCACTTGGTGGTCAGCACCGTGCATGGTCCACTAGTAGCATTCCCCTGCATGTTCTTGTACTACCTCACATTATATAATTCTCTTGACGTTACCTTGTTTCCTCTCATGGGTTTTTAGTAATTCTAACCCTCAGGTGGAAAAAAGGCGGTTCTATACTTTTAGTAGGATTGTATGCATATACTTTGTTGAATTCAGGCTTGTTTTATTTTTGGACTTTATCAATATTCTGGTCAGCCTTGTACTCAATGTCTCATTTTTTTTACTTTTCTATTTTTTTCATGGGATGATGTATCTTATTTTGCACCTAATTTGTTTCACTCTGCATGTGCTGGTAGTTTATAATAGTTAATAATGTATACTGCACTAATTTTCTATGTTTAGTCATTATATTTTTTATTGTCATTTGCTGGTCAATGCTGAATGGTAAGTTTCCTTGTAAAATAATACAAGGGACATAATTAATACTGAAATCTTGGTGCTACCTTTTTTGTTACCTTTTATGTACAGTGTATTTAAAATTACTAATGATAATTGTTTTACCTGAATACTTCCATGTTAAGAGGTAAGTGCAGAGGTCCAACTGGTGCAACCATTAGTTAAATTTTATGTAAAAACAAAGTATTAACATTGCTGTGAACATTGTTTTATTGTATTTATTTTTACTGTATGATTGGTTATGATTTACATATACAGTACTGGGTCTATCAATGTTTCATTATTGACATGACAAAGTCGCTAAGTTGGTAAAGCATTTGCTTTGCTAGCTAATGGTCATGGGTTTGTTTCTCACCTGGGGTGGAAAATTTGGTTCCTTCATCACACATGAGCCCTTGTGCCCCTGACAGTACACTCTAGGACTAAAGTCATGGACATCTGCATAGAACCTACACTAGTGACCTCTGGCAATGATAAAAATCATAAGTTAAAACTATTATTTGATATAAATAAAATAAGTTTAAAAATCTAAATTAAAATACAGGGTACCCTGCAGTACTTCAAAAACCACATGCTGTTAAGTACCCCTATTGCAGTTAAAACTTCTCCTCATTTCCAGAGGTCACTCGTGTAGCTTCTGTGCATTTGTCTATGACTTTAGTTGTAAAGTGTATATGAGCTCACTATTACTTTCACTTACCAACAGTAGAACAACCCTCTGGTAGACTGCAGTTCTACCTTAGGGTTGGAATAACACATTAGCTGCTGAATGTTAAGTATATCAGATCAGCACCTGTTCCACCACCTTGCACCAAAGCAAGAAGAGGATTTTATGAATGATCATTTTTTATTACAGAATACTTGAATTAACATTAACAGTATTACTGTATCACTATTATTGTCTTATTAATTTCATATTTTATGTATTGCTGTAAATTTAAAAACCAGTAACTGTACTGCATTGTCTGTACTGTACTCACTGAACAAGACATGATGCTGTGAGTAACAAGAGTTGTTGTACGATATACATTTAAAGGTGTATTCAAAATTTTACTGAAATGATTATTTCATTACAATTGTTTATTTTGAATTTGAGTTACCGGTACTTGCATTGATTTTACTGGTACGGTACAGTAAATACTTTATATAATTACTACTCTTGCTATAATTTGCTAGTGTTTGTCACTTGCAATGCTTTAGTGAAATGATTAAACAGTCTTTCAGTGTTTGTCAGGTTTTGGTTAAGGAAATGAAGAAACATAAATCCACCATCTTTGAGAAAAACAGATTTGTGCTCAGCAGAGTGTAATTTCATGTTTGTGAATATTGTACAGTATATTGAGAAATCTTCATTTTACTCCATATTAGTGACTTTGTTCATATGGATAGCCAGAAAAAAATATGAATACGCAACAGATTGATAATCCCTTAACCGAAAACCGAAAGTATTTTTGTGGCGCTTCACTTTTTTTTTTTTTTTTTTTTTTTTTTTTTTCTTTTTTTTTTTTTTAACAGGGAATAACCCACCCGGGCACAGGTCACTGACCCACATCAGGGCCTGGGGGGTGAAAATGTAATACAGTCAACCCTCGCTTTAAGCGGTCCCACATTCTGCGGTGCGTGTACCCCTTTACGCGGAGAGCGGCTGGCGAGCCACGCCATTTTTGGATCAAAACCTCCTGCCCTCTCCCATGTTGTGTAAGCGGCACGAGCAGGGTGCGCACAAGGTCGCCCAGTCATCAAAACGTTACCGAGTTCTTCACCCACCACCCCCCACAGCCGGCCCGAGTCAGTGATAGTGATAATTATAGTGAGGATATGGACTTATATGGACTTTGGGGGGTTTGACAAAGAGGCCCTGCAAGCCTCTGTGGTGGATAGTGATACAATTGATACAAGTGATACAGGTGAGGGCCAATAATCTGCCCTCTGCCTCGGAACCAACCCCCCATCCCCTTGTGCCCAGCCATCTTTTCTACTAATGTAAGTGTTAAAAAACCTAATATTATTGATATTTCTCTTCATTATTAATTGTGTGTGCATACCATCATAAAATTAAGAAGTTATTTTTACTACAACGTAGGAATTGTGTCTGAAAAAGTGGAGTTTGGGGGATCGGCCTGGTCTC
The DNA here is from genome assembly GCA_958450375.1 of Homarus gammarus. NCBI lineage: Eukaryota > Metazoa > Arthropoda > Malacostraca > Decapoda > Nephropidae > Homarus > Homarus gammarus. The sequence goes on along the minus strand of CAUDMG010002285.1, from coordinate 319,540 downwards.
TATTTCAATTAATCCCATATGTTATGTTGTTCACTTTACGCGTTTCTCACTTTCCGCTGTACCCTGTGGGTTGAATTAACCGCGTAAAGTGAGGGTTCACTGTAGTAGTAATAATAATAATAATACTGTAATATAATAATAATAATGAAAATAGCAATAATAATAATAATAGTAATAATAATAATAATAATAATAATAATAATAATAATAATAAAGAAATACAAAAATGAAAAAAAAGATCAAAAGTAAGAAACATGACCGAAACCTATGAATTACTGTATTATTATTACATTTTTGCCCCCCAGGCCCCGATGTGGGTCAGTGACCTGTGCCCGGGTGGGCTAATCCCTGTTTAAAAAAATAAATAAATAAATAAAAAAATAAAATAAATTAACCATTCTAAAATTCGAAAAATTACGAAATCCGAAACACATCTGGTCCCAAGGATTTCGGATAAGGGGTTGTCAACCTGTACAATACCTGTTTTCATATGTTTACCAAAATCTGAGTGCATAGTTCTTTCTTTTCTTTATCTCTCCATTTTTACTTCCTCCTTTTCATCTTTCCCATATATTATTATTATTTTTTTTATATTCCTAGCATGATCTTTTCTTTTTTCATGAGTAATATTCACTGACTTCCTATTAATGTAAGAATGGGATGTACAGTACCATTAATGCCACTGTAGTAGCTTATAGCTTTTTACAGTACAAGATAATACAGCTTCTGCAGCCATCACTAATACAGTACAGCACTTTCAAACAAAAAGTATATACAGGTATCAGCAAGTATTTCAAATTAATGTTTTATGGCTTTTAGTGAAAATAAATCCTTGAAATTATGCTGTAAAAACTAAAATAAAAAATAAAACTGAATGGTAACTGTGGCTGTTATCAGTGCGTTTATCAGGGTGAGAGGTTGGTGTATATTTTAGTTCCCTTGGAGCAGTGTAGTTATCAGCATATCACATATCTAAGTTTCTCTCATAGTCCTTGTTGACTCTTGAGTACAGTATGAGAAATAACTTTGGAATAACATATGTGTTCATGCAAACTGAATCATGATATCCAAGAGTTCCCTGAAGGATATTTGCCTTGCATCAGTGATCTTGTGTTGCAAATTCTTTTGCACGTATATTGATTTTCCACTGTAGTATCTTGAAATGTTTGAAGTTCTGTTCTCACCAACTTTTTGTAGTTTGTTTATACTATATTAGTAGTGTGTGTTGTGTGCCAAGAAACAGCTAGAAGATGAAACCGAAGGAAAAGCTTTGGGTTGGTGGGACTGTAGAAATGTTATTAAAGTTGAATTGATTGAAATAATTGATTACATGATGGCAGAAGTCGATGAGACCAGTAAGAAGAACTGTACTGTAATGTATTCACTCTATTTAAGATAATGTAATACAGGTATTTTAAATAAGTACTGTACAGGTATTTAAAAGTTGTGGAATGGTAGTAATTACAGTACACTACATGATTTTCTTATCAAGGGGACAAGATATACCTGTGTTAAGAATAATTTGAAGAACCGTTTAATGTGAGAGATGTAGGGGAAATTTGAATATACATATTGAAAGGCAGAGTAAGAAGCTGGAAGAAATGTTTAGTTGTGACTGAGTGTAAAGAAGTATAACACTGGTGAAAAAAGTACTGAGAGGTATCGTAAAAAGGGGGCAAAATGTTACACCAGTGACTTACTTTATTTTGTGTGGGAACCTGGAATTAGGAGAAATTACCAGATGACTGGATTGATGACATAATTGTATTTTTGTACAGTGGTAAGAATGTTTGAATGTAAGATATACTGAAAGAATAGTGTCCATAACATGAAGCTGGTTAATTGATTGGTAGCTGTCAAAATTAAAACACGGATAATATTTTTGGAAACAGCATTATCCAAGATGGGAAATTAGAATATGGCAGACTTGCACGTCTCACATGCAGCATCTACAAAAATTTTTAAACCATTAAATGGTATCATATCATGGATCACATACAGAACAATCATCTCTTTAGTAACAAGCTTCATAAGTTACAGACCCAATTGTTCTAACTGCTGAAACCTTTGGATGTATGGACAGATGTATATCCTGTGAATTATGTTGTTTCATACATGCATTCAGTTTAAATTCCTTTATGAACACAAAACAATTCCAGATACAAAAGTAGTACAGACAGACTATAAATAATGGAAGAAGAAAAAGAAAGGCATATGAAAAACTCATGCAAACATACATTTTCACCGCCGAAGTTAGTTCGAGCATTGTCACAGGGCATAGAGAAAAATGTACTGAAAACTTATAGTTGGTGGAAACAACATCTTCCAGGAACTACATCAATTGATATAACCACAAGCACAGTGAATGAGGCAAAACAGCGTAGATATAGTGAAAGTGCATCAAGAGGGGAAAAGCCTGCAACCGGGCATGTAAGACTAGACTTCTTGATAATAGCTATCCCAAATTTAGTATTAAAACTAAGAATTTTTTTGATATACTGTACACTAGTATACTGAATATAATGTCTCGGCAGTGATATAATCTGGGACGGACCATTGCAGTTATAAAGTGAACCTAGTCATGAAAAACTACAGAAGAATACAAAAGTTGAAATGCTGATAATAATTTCAAAATATACTGTACAGTTCATCATGATAACAAAACCTGCTTACTTAAATTCAGATTTAGAATAATTTTAGATTTTATTAACAGTGATTTGAATTTCTCCAACAGGAACAACACTCTGAAACTAGTGAACGTTTGAAAGAGTGGCGAAGTTCAGGTGATGGGTGTTCAGGTGATGAGGCCTCATCTCCCCTTCCCTCTCAAGGTGCTCTCTTAACCTCACAACTATCAGATGAGGCAGATTTGGGGGCCTCAGCCCTACCTCATTCACTTCTTGTACAAGATTCTAGTCCAGGTTAGTATTTCCTTGGAACTTATACTTTACAAGTACTACAGTCAAATCTCAGAAATACCTACTGTAGAATTCAAAAGTAAGTAATCTAATTTGTTGAATCTCAGTCCAGATGTATAGAATGACACCTCTCTGATGATGTGTAAGAATTAAGCTTCTAAACATTACAAGCAACTTCCTGCATTGTAATTCATATTGCTGCTGATTTTCTTCCTCGCTACATAGTCTCTTAATAATAAGGGTTACCCTTAACTGGTACTGTATTATATATTTTTTCAGTGACCTGTGTACAGTATATGATTTTGACCTACAATAAATATTTTATATTATTGTTACTGTATTACTATATTTCTATTAATAATGATAATGTATTTTTATTATCATAATTATTATTCCATTGAAGTGAAGTAGTCATTTTATGATTTTTTAGACTACATCTCGCTTCAGTAAAAATTGGAAAATGTGATTTTGTGATGAATCACTTCTTGTTTTTGCACTATGCTGACTACCGGTATGCTGTACAAAAACTTACCAGAAAATATGAATTTTAAGTTGATCTAATGCTTGGCCACACTCACATGTGCAGGCGATTGTGATATGACAAAGGAGCAGAGAGAACTTCACAAGCGACAATTTGTGATTGCGGAGCTGGTGGAAACAGAACGTCTCTACGTCCGAGACCTTGCAGATGTTGTTGAAGGTTACATCACAGAATTGAGGAATCCAGACTCAGAAGTAAAAATGCCAGAGGACCTCAAAGATGGCAAAGACAAGATGGTATTTGGAAATTTGGAAGCTATTTATGAGTGGCATAGAGAGTAAGTAACACTTTTGGGGGAACGTACATGATGAGTTTTCTTGCTTTTCCTGAAATTTCATATTATATATAAAGGTTTTTATCAAATCTCAGAAGACTTTTAATTATGCCCATTTATTTACAGCTTCTTTATGAGAAATATAGAACGATGCTTGGAACACCCTGACGAAATTGGAGCTGTGTTCCAGCGTAGTGAGAAGAGACTTCAAATATACATTAAGTATTGCCAGAATAAGCCAACTTCAGAGTATATTGTATCAGAGTATTCCAATTATTTTGAGGTATGTAATCAACAATTTACACTGTTATTTATCATTCATATTTCGGGAAACTGGATTGCTTTGGTTATTATTGAACATCCGTAAGCAAGACAGTTTTCTCATGATTGATTCCTCCTCAGGAACTGAGACAGAAACTGGGCCACAAGCTCCAACTGCCAGACTTATTAATCAAGCCTGTGCAGAGACTGATGAAGTATCAACTGTTGCTGAGAGATATTCACAAACACACAGAGAGAGCAGGGCTACAACAAGAAGCAGAGAGCATCAAGAGAGCGCTCAACATTATGATTGTTGTTCCAAAAGCGGCCAATGACATGATGAATGTGGGACGGTTACAAGGTTTTGATGTAAGTAAATTCTTTTAATTAAGAATTTGTCTCAGTTGACAAAGGTAGTGTCAGATATGCTGGCACAATAGCCAAAGAGAATCACTGGGTAAAGAGAGGCAAATGGCATAAAGAAACTTGCCCATAGTTTCACCCTGCCTGGGGATTGAACCCGGGTCCGCTTGCTTGTTAGGCAAGCATGCTGACCATTACACCACACAACCAGCTATACTGTATAATATGAAATTACTGAGCTGGCAACAACTGTACGTAATGGAATCTCGGAAGTATCATACCATTGGGACTGACAACACGTCAAATTTATGAATTTTCCAGTTTCCTAAATAAGCTCACTCCCTTAATGCCTCTCCTTGAAAATTATGGAGGATTTGAGTGATGAAGCTCCTAAGGTAAAAAAAGAAAAAAAAAATCACTTTAGTAATGATTGGCTAATAGGCAAACTGTCCTTATAAATATTACATAAAGTATTTATAGTTGCTTAGAACAAAAAATCACCTTGCTAAAATAATCAAAATTTGTGAAAATATGCAAAAATACCATGAACTGGGCATCTTAAAAGTGCTGCTATCATGCAAATGATATACATGTAAATGGTATTCCTTCTGAACTGCACATTTATCTGTGTAGTTACTAAAATTAGGCAGAAGTGACTCATTCTTCTAAAATATATTATGAACGTCATGCCAAAGATTTCTTTGTATTTGTTGTTGGTGCATTATATGAAATTTTGTATGTACAGTACTTTATATTGTCATCCTGTGATTATTTATATTATGTTGTAGACTTACTTTTATAATGTTTCTTTATCTTCAGGGCAAGATTATGGCTCAGGGCAAACTTCTTCTGTATGGTCCATTACTGTGTTGTGAAGGAACGTCAGCTCATAATTTCCGAGGGAAGGATTTGATGGTGTTTTTGTTTGAGCAGTCCATCATCTTCTCAGAGAGTGGTCGGAAGAAGAACCAGTTTTCTAACCCAGTGTATGCATATAGAAGCCATTTGCAGGTTAGTTATAAAGTTGATTGGTATTTATTTGACTGAATTTTCACTCTTTGTGGCAATACAGTACCTAATGCATTAAGTTACTGCTATATCAGAGTATTGTGTTCCAGTACTTGCCACAATGTAACCAGGCATGTTGTTTGTGGACCCCTATCTTAAAAGGAAAACAAAAATGCTTTCTGAGATTGAAATCCATGCTCTGTCCATAGCCAAGGTGATATTCAATCTTCCTGAGCCTTGTGTGCAAGTTACGAGCCAATGCCCTGGTGAATAGAGTACAGTATCTCATCCACTTCCCCAACAATGGCGGAGAGTCTTTGAAAAGATTGTGTGCGTTAATTTCTCTACTCCCATCTCTGCCAGTTAGATGCATTCTTACATCTCTTTCACAAAATCTTTTCACCGAACAAACATCTGAGAAGCTGATCTTAAGCTAACTGGTGATTGTATACAGTTCAGTATTCCCCTGGACAGGTCTTGAACCTGTATGCAGATCTTGGCTGGGATACTGATGTTGTTCCCTCCATTAATGTATTTGACCATATTTAAAGACTTTTTCAAGTTCTATACATAAACTTGTTTTTTAAAGGCCGAATACAGTAGCTTTGCTATTGGGCATGCATCACATATGTGGCGATATAGAAAACTATAATGTTAATGAATGGAATAGCATTAAGATGCAGACTTTTGTGATATACTTAGTGTATGGATAATTATATGAACAAGATCAGCTATTATATTATTTATACATTTGATTTAAAATTTAGCACTCTAGAGTGTTGAGTAAGAAAAATTTGATTTCATTCAAGGAATGCTGATCCTTAAGATCAAGTTGGCAGTCATGGTATGAAGTGCAGGTTCTTGTGCAAATCTCTGGTTTCCTTTTGTTTATTTTGTCTTTTCTAAAATTTTATATGCATTCTTTGTTATCATACAAGAAATCTCCCAGTCCTAGATTAAACTGGATGATTGCTTAAGTAAAAAGGTTATCTACTTTGCATAATTGAAATTTGCAACAAAAAAACATGGCATATATTGCAAAAGTCTTTAATAAAAAAACAATGTGTGAACATAAGGGGCCGGATACTCCAAAATATCTACAATATTGTATATCCCAGTTGACTCTGTAAGTGTATCCTAGAGGTAGCAAGTCCTCTTTGTAGCGATAATCAAGACAAAATATCCGCCATCTTGTGATGTCATATATTGTATCTGGAGGTCGTAATTTACAGGACCTTCGGAGCCCTTGTAATGGAATAAACCCTGACATAGCGAGTATATTTACTGATTGTACAAACGGCATATTTATTCCTTACAAGCTATGGTAATCCTCATTAAAGCTGTTATATCAGAGAATACTGCAGAAAATATGTTTGATATAGTATTTCAATGGAAAATTATATTAAAATATCAAAAGATAAAAACAAAACAGAAGGCTGTTAATCCTAATTTTGGGGATTCCAGTACAGTAATTTGATTTGTAAATACTGAAGATATTACAGTATTTGAAGAATTAATTCAGTACTGTACACAAATTTCAGTAGTACTCAGTAGAAATTTTTTTTGGGACTACTCGCTGGAAATTTCATTTCATTATAATTTAGTGAGCAATAATACAACTCGGTCTTTTCTCCCAGGTCAACAAAATGAGCTTAGAAGAGAAAGTTGATGATGGGGATCCCCTTAAATTAATGTTGAAATCTACTGATCCTCGGAAACCCAACCTCGCTTTTGTGTGTCAAGGTGCCACAGATGATGACAGAAATCAGTGGGTGTCACAGATTCGACATCTTCTTCAAACTCAAAAGGACTTCCTCAAGGCAATTCAGTCCCCAATTGCATACCAGAAGGAGCAGACCAAGAATGTGTAAGTACTTTTTCATCATGGATGGAGTGGAGTCATAGTCGTGCATGCAGATCTGTGGTGGAGGAGATTGATATTGGAATGGTGTTACTGTAGATGGTGGAGAATGGTGGCAGAGGAGTTGATACACGGCGTATGGTTTGCAAAGGTATTACTGATTCAGAAACGGTGGAATGGTTAACTTGTGCATTAGTGGTGATGGAAGGGATGCAAAGACACTCTTATACAAAGGTTTCATGGCTGGTGCAGATATTACCGTGATTCCCACGCTGGATCTCTCTTCTTACCTTTCAAAAATTCCACTAGTTATTTAGATTAGTTTGATAATAACAGATGGTTTCTATGAATAGTGTGGAGAAAATTGTTGATATGGTATTTAAAATTCTATTTTATTTTCAAAAAAAAATAAAAAATTGGAAATTATAAATATGACTATGGTAGGAACATGTAAAGAAAAAAAACACCAATATTACAAATGGATTAATGTACGAAGAAGATCAAATTTTGTATTGGCTCTTTTATTTATTTTTTTTTTAAGTTTTATATGTAAGGGAAGTACATAAATATTCCAAAACTAAAATGTTTATAACCTTAACTTGCCATACTTGGCTCTGTCTTAATGTCAGAAACAAGTGTAAGTTCTCCTCTGGCATAAATTACAGAACACTTGTCCTGTGTGAGAAGGTCTGTTCAGCAAATGTTTTTAATCAAATTTAATGACTTGTGCCATATAGAAGGGAGGCCAGTTAGGCTGACCCTTTTATCTTATTATTACTGTTTGTATCTACTGACAATAATGTGAGAGTTGTTAAAAAGTTTGTTAATGAATGTGCTGTGTCATTGGAGCCCAGTTTTGTCTATGGATTTTAGAGTATAACAACAAATCATTTTCTTAAAAATTAAATATATATAACTCACTTATTATTTATTTTGTATAGATTTTTATTACACTTCAAACTCCACATTATCTGGAAGATGTAAGTAATTCTTTAGTTTTCTGGTGCTTTTCATGCACTTTTTTTATTTTTGTAAGGGAGATGTGGATCTCTTAATTATAAGTAATAAATCCAATACCTCTTGCAAGCTACATACTATTTAGTGAATGATGAAAATATCTGATTTTTCAAGCAAGCCGTATGAAACTTGTAAATTCAAATCAAATCTTGACGTAAGGTGTCTCACTGATTACATGGAGTTGCATTACAATATTTTAAAATGGATATTCCATATGATTTAACAGCACTTTAGTTTGGTCATATTCATTCACATTTCTTAGTTCTTTCTTGATGCCATTTTTTATAAGCTGTAAGATGTAGCATTTTATTAAACTGTACAATAGGAATTTAAGTACAGTCACTATTGTTAATACCAGTTGGTCATGTATGACAACAAAGTAAGTAGTATGCCTCAGTAAGTACTGTGGTGTGACAGTTACTACAGCACCTGTTGAGTCTCTCGTTATTTTGGTCACCATTCTCTGCTGATTACCCCTTCTATGGAGGGACAGTGGAGAGTGGCTAAATGTTGTCCATGTTACTACTGATTGCTAGCAAATACAGTCCTAAAGATGTGTTAATAAAATAACCCTCATTCAAGAATGGAAGTTAGTACAGTATCAAAGTTTTCAATGCAAGAATAAACACTTCTTTGGAACTATGAATCTATAGATTTCTGCAAGTAACTCAATGAAGGCTGTTCAATAAGGATATTAATGCGTATTATATACAGGTGAATGTACAGCTGCATCCATATTAATTATCCTTATACCTGAGGACTCAGTGTTTGTATATAAAATATGGTATGATGAATAAAGTTGGTGATTTTTCCCATGCCTTTTTATAGAAATATATATATACATATACATATGTATATCTTTTGTGAAGAGGATATCCAAAAGAACACAAGAAATAACATTGCTGTTTGTAATGGTCTAGTATCCTGGTGCATAGAAGTTTGGCTGTTAAATGAGCTTGGCCATCCTCAGACTTATTTTGCCATTCCCAAAGCACCATGAAAGTAAAGCCTTTACTTTGTAATCTGCTTTATGTGGGTAGAGCTGTTCCCTGTTGAAATTTGGGAATATGGGACTTCCGTCAAACTTTGCAGTAATACGCTCTCTTCCAAATGTGTTTTGTTTGTGTATCTAAAAACATTAAGTACATGCATGAAGTTGTTTGATATATGTAAATCTTTGAGACATACAAATTTGACAAATGAGAAAAAATATTCATTGTTTTTATTTGGCATACTGTACTGTATAAGTGAACTGATTTTGATTATTTAATATTTATTATATTATTTTACAGGCATTGTCATAAATAAATCATTAGCATTATCAGGTAAATTATTGTTACAGTAATAGGAAGGTATTTGGGTGACTCTTTGTCCTTTTATGACAAACACTGGTAGAGCAGCTATGTATATGTTACAGAGTACTTAGATGGATGGTGTGTTGTCAGGAGTAGTTTACAATAATTAGTGTTAACTCCAATTCTAACCCCCCCCCCCCCCCCCCTCTCTCTCTCTCTCTCTCTCCAAGCCCGTCATTAGCAGTATAATTGGTGTGATTTATCTTTGGTATCTGCATTTAAGATCCCTCTTGTCAGACATGAAATGCACTTTTAGGTAGAATAGAAATTTGTATGACTTAGTGGTGAATTAATAAATTATAAAAAATTAAAATGTAAAATTATCAGTAAACTGGGTGTGTTGAAACTTAGAGATATGGAATGCATGATGAGTTATACTTGGCTAAAAAGATTTACAATACAGGTACAGACCCTCAAAATCATATCTTAGAAAACCAGAGATTCTCAAGAAAATTAAGAAAAAAAAATCCCTGGGTTATGTTAATTATTTTTCCCTGCCTACAAGTTTGCTTCCACACACATTGACACAAACTGAGTTAAATGTATAAGAAAATAAAGAACAAAATCTCTTTATGCACTTTAATGGAATATTACTGTAATTATTATTTTTTTATAATTTTAGAAATTAATGTTGATCAAATTCAACCGTATATTTGAGGTAACCTATGCTTGATGCTTTGTTCTCACATGGGGCCCTGTGACAAGTAGCATCTGGTACTGTACTGTATAGGTTTATTTATACAATCAGATAATAAATATATATGAACTTGCTACTGCTGATAGACATCACAACTTACAAGAAGCTGCTGGTATGTCAACAAACTTATTTAACTTGCTTTTAGGGACTTTAAACTTCTGAGTAGATTATATTTAAATATAAAAATAATTTAAAGTATGCATACAAAGATTTTTTTCACCTGTGAGTGACACAGTTTGTGGAAGCAAAATCTGATTAGTCTCCTGATGGACCTTGGGTAACTTGGATGACCCAGGAAACCGCAAATTCTTGAAAACCATCTCGTTCTTGGTCCCAAGGGTTCTGGATTTGAGGGTCTGTATCTGTAGTACAATTATGTAGGAGTTGAAGAATTTGCCGATATGAGAGTTGTGTAGATTTGGAACCGAATTAAATAGTTTTAGATTTGATCATTGGATTATGCTTGGGGGATATGATGTGATCACAGAAAGATAAACATGCATTACATAGGTGGCTGCTTTATGTGTGTCTTATATACATTTTTACATATTTTCCTTTGTTACTAGTTTAGGTGATAGGACTAACATAAGATGTATTTGTACAGTATACTTGTGTGGTAAATGCTACTATACTACAAACACACATTCTACCTCCTGTGACTGCTCAGAGCATCACTCATATACACTGAAGTCTTGATGGATCATGTAATTTACATTACATTTGATTCCTTTATTGTAGTTATATAGGAGACAATTGATTTTTTATGTTATGTCGGAGCTGGATGGTGGATGCCAGTTTATGAGTGACTGGCTTTGTATATCGCAGTCAAGAGTGTCATTGAGCATATACCTTGAATCTTTGTCTCATTGCAAGCACATCAATTAATGATCAGGAACTCGGCAACCAGGAGTTTGTTTGAGAGCCTGTAGATTTAGCAGCCAAGCCACACTTAAACACCTGTTATTCTATGTCTGACAGGTTGGTGAATGGTTGAGTTTGATTATTACTTGGTTTTGAGACATGTCAGGTTAGGCTATAGAAATATTAATTATGGTAGTGTAAATCGAAGAATATCCATAAAGAAGCGTAATTTAATGTATATCTTAAATTTAATAATGTAATTATAAACTGCATGGAAAATATTTAGTACAGTCTACACCATAGTTACATTTCCTGTTAGGTATTTAGTACTGTACATTAAAATTTAGGAACATCCAGGCTGCTTGGGTTAAATTTTGATGCATCTCGATGAAATCTCAAGTGTTCGAAAAGAATAATCATAGTTTTTGCTTTTAAATATAGTTAGTACAGTGACACAGCATGATTATGAAAACATAGGAGTAAAACATTATTCAGATAATCGGACAATTTGCTCAGAGATGATATAACAGATGGAGATGTTTCCCAAACTGTCAGGTCAAGCATTGACTCCTAGTTATCTGCATATGACACCTTTAGTGACCAACACATCACATATGACTTGTCTTACCATGGGAAATGATATCAACATGCTGATATTACTCGAGTTGCCCATGCTTGCAGCTTCTTATTGACCTGACATGACTTAACTATATGTGTGACGAGGAAATACTGCTGTCATATTTCATGAATTTGCTGTGACTGGAGGGACACATGACTTTTCTGTGTTAGAATAGATTAAGAATTAGAAACCACTCATGGATTTTTACAGGATCATGCCACCAAGTTGCTCGTTTACAGCTTTTTCCGTGGCAGATATTTTGGCATCTTGGCGGATACTTACAGGTACTCCATAATTTGGTAGTCAGTTGGCAGATAAGTGGAAGTCCATCCTGTTGAACTGGACGATATTTTCTGTATTAATTGACAAACAGGAAATGGTCGTAACATGTTGTTGATATTTAATACATGTGAAGTTTTCTTGTGTGCTCACATTATTCACTACAAAGAAGATAAGGTGATGCATGAAATCTGTGTCAAAATTTATGCAATTGACCCAACACATATGAATTATAATCAAGTTGAATATATTAGTATAGAAGGGGATTTTTTCACCTGTCACTTTTGCTCCTATTCAGTCACAAATGAAAGATAAAAAAATAGGCATTGTGCCTAGGGATCATGTAATAAAATTTATTCATGTGTGATGAACACTCGAAGGGCCACTGATGGTTTGTGTAATTTATTATTTTAAATCATACATATATTGTAGTTGCATCTCTTCACAAAGTACAGCACAAGTGTATCAAAAATAAGTTTATATACCCATGGGTTGTGAGTTCCTATACTGTACAGTACAGGTTGACAATCCCTTATCCAAAACTCTGAAAACCGAAAGTTTTTTAGTGGAGCAAAACTTTTTTCTTTTTTTTTAAATCGGGATTAGCCCACCCGGGCACAGGTCACTGACCCATATTGGGGCCTGGAGGCGAAAATGTAATAATAATAATAATATCCCTGTAGTAATAATTCACAGTAAATAAAATTTATAATAAAAAATACACAAAAATGAAATAATAATGATACCAATAATAACAATAATAATAATAAAGAAATACAAGAATGAAAAAAAGATCAAAAGTGAGAAACACAACCTAGACCTATGCATAATTATTATTATTATTATTATTATTATTATTATTATTATTATTATTATTATTATTATTATTATTATATGTTCGCCCCCCAGGCCCCAGTGTGGGTCTGTGACCTGTGTCCAGGTGGGCCGATCACTGAAAAAAAAACCTAACCATTGTGAAATCCAAAAAATTTCGAAAACCAAAGCACATCTGGCCCCAAGGATTTCGGATAAGGGATTGTCATCCTGTAATTGTTTTGTGTAGTTATTCCATCGATGTTTAGGACTTTTTTAACTACAGCTCAGTACCTTTAGTTAATTTGGCTTACACTTTTCTTTCAAGGCTGCTTATTACATAATACTGGCACAGTTTAATTTTGTGAGTGTTATTACTATTGTACCTTTATGCCGTAAAAGACATCACCAAATTGACTTTGCTTGCATTAACTTTAATTTTTGTGAAGTATAGATTTATCCAGGTTGGATAAAGATTGCCACTCATAACAAATTTGTCCCTATGTCTTTTAGTTAAAATATTTATTTTCATTTAGTTTCCTTAGTAACCTGTGATGGACTATTTTTTCTTTTTCGTAGATATGAATATAATTTACTACAAAATCCACAACAAATTTGATTGTGAAGTTGATGTTTACCATTTTCTTTCACCATTTATCAATAAAATTTTGTGTCCATTCAGTTACATGAGACTCCTTTGACAGTATATTTTCATGTTTAGAATTTGAAGAGTTCAAGTTAGATTTCAGAAGGGTACAGTATTAGTAATTATAATTGTACTTATCTTGTTTCTAGTTATTTATTTTACTTTTCTTCATCTTGTTTTGCAGTATTTTGTAAATAAAGGCCCAAGATTAATAATGATAATAATATAACTTAGTTTAAAGTGAAGGTTAAGATCAGTTGGACACTGCTGCCATATAAAGCACAGTATTGTGCTTAGAATTTTTTTTTTTTTTTATGAAACCTATTATATGTAATCACAGTAGAAATTACTTGGCATACAATGCATGTGATAAGATATTATGATTTATACATTTTTTATAATATACAGTAAGTTTATTAAGAATGAAGATAAAAACAGGTTTTACATTTTTCATTGTTTTGTCAAGAACTACACAAATGCTGATAACATTTTGGGTTTGCAATACAATTTACCATTTAAAGTTAGTTAATGTAAGAAAAAATGTGGACAAAATATCTTTGTTAGTAGAACTCTTTGTGTACAGTATGTCAAGGAGGTGTTCCATGATTAATTAACAAAGCAAATTATAGGCGTGATTTGCAAATGGGATAAAACAAATTAATTAATAGTGCCAGAAGTACAGTACATGATTAAGTGAGAGTATGTATTGTTTACTGAACTGTAAAGACAATGAGAGAGTTCTATAGGACATGTACAGACAATGAGAGAGTTCTATAGGACATGTACAGACAATGAGAGAGTTCTATAGGACATGTACAGACAATGAGAGAGTTCTATAGGACATGTACAGACAATGAGAGAGTTCTATAGGACATGTACAGACAATGAGAGAGTTCTATAGGACATGTACAGACAATGAGAGAGTTCTATAGGACATGTACAGACAATGAGAGAGTTATATAGGATATGTACAGACAATGAGAAGACTTCACAGGAAATTTACAATGACTGAGTGGAAGTACAGTAGACATTCAATGAGAAGATTAATGTGGGGGTTTGTTTGATCACATACAGTATATATATATATATATATATATATGCTGATAACCACCAGGAAAGAAGAAAACACGAAGTTCCCACGAAAGCGCTTGGGAACTTCGTGTTTTCTTCTTTCCTGGTGGTTATCAGCATATACCTAGATCACGCGCACCTACAGTGATTTACTTGCATATATATATATATATATATATATATATATATATATATATATATATATATATATATATATATATATATATATATATATATATATATATATATATATATATATAAATATATATATTCAACCCTCGCTTTACGTGGTCCCACTTTACACGTTTACGCGGTACCCTGCCGAAACCAGAATGCTCACTTTCCGTGGTGTGTGTGTACCCTTTTACGCGGAGAGCGGCGCGAGCAGGGTGCGCACAAGGTCGCCCAGTCATCAAAACATTACTGAGTTCTTCACCCACCACAGCCGGCCCAAGTCAGTGATAGTGATAATGATAGTGAGGATATGGACTTCTATGGACTTTGAGGGGTTTGACAAAGAGGCCCTGCAAGCCTCTGTGGTGGATAGTGATACAAGTGATACAGGTGAGGGCCAATAATCTGCCCTCTGCCTCGGAACCAACCCCCCATCCCCGTGTGCCCAGCCATCTTTTCTATTAATGTCAGTGTTAAAAAACCTAATACTATTATTGATATTTCTCTTAATTATTAATTGTGTGTGCATACCATCATAAAATTAAGAAGTTATTTTTACTACAACGTAGGTATTGTGTCTGAAAAAGTGGAGTTTGGGGGTCGGCCCGGTCTCTATTTCAATTAATCCCATATGTTATGTTGTTCACTTTACGCGGGCCGCTGTGGGTTGAATTAACCGCGTAAAGTGAGGGTTCACTATATATATATATATATATATATATATATATATATATATATATATATGCTGATAACCACCAGGAAAGAAGAAAACACGAAGTTCCCAAGCGCTTTCATGTAATTCACATCTTCAGGGGTGAGTACAGACTTACCCCTGAAGATGTGAATTACACGAAAGCGCTTGGGAACTTCGTGTTTTCTTCTTTCCTGGTGGTTATCAGCATATACCTAGATCACGCGCACCTACAGTGATTTACTTGCATATATATATATATATATATATATATATATATATATATATATATATATATATATATATATATATATATATATATATATATATATATATATATATATATATATATATATTACTTTGGTTAATTGTGCATCTGGGGTGATTAATGACTGGTAGGATGAATGATGATGAAATATGATTACGGTAGCTTAAAATGGAAAGTGTAAGGCAAGATTTTTTAGAGAAGTGTGGAGGATGAGGTGAAAAGGATAACATTGAAAATATATTAGTAGAAGTAGCCACAAAAAAGAATGTGGAATTGTAAGATCAAATTGTAGAAAATAAGTATCAACTTGTATTTATGAGGAATTAAAGAAAATTATGAAGAAAAATATACTGTAAAAACCGTATATTGTTAGATGAACAATGAAGGTGTAAGAAGTTTTTCAGTCAAGAAATCCTCAAAGATAATTGAAGGAAAATGTATCAAAAAGATATTGTCTTGTGGAACAGATGATGGAAGTTGTCAGTAGTCTGTGTGTGTGTGTGAAAGAGATTTACAAGTCAAGGAACACATTAGGGGAGTGATTGATTTGAGAATGCACACAGTGAAGAATACAGTACAGTTCGTCCCCGAATTACGTACAAACGGCCGATACGTACATCGTTTCTGAAGTCTTTAATTCCAAAAATATTGTCTTAAAAGGGCGAGCAATTTTTAAATTTGGCGGGCGAGCCAGCCGCACCGCGCCGCCACTATCACTGACCATGCAGACGACACGCTAGACGCACCAAAACAACAAGTGTGGTCATTGTGCATACAGTACTTCTCCTGTGAATTTCTGCCCTATTTTGTACACTTTACTCTGTGTGCAATGACTGGTGTAAAGCGTAAGAGTGGTGAAGCCAGTGGGAGTGCTACGAAACGTCAAGCAATCTCACTAGAGGTAAAAATGGACATAATAAAACTGCTTGAAAGTGGTGAAAAGTTGACCAATGTTGCCCGCAAATTTAACCTGAGTCGGTCAACTGTTAATACAATTGATAAGGGCAAAGAAAAGATCAAGGAACATGTGAAATCTGCAGTGCCAATGCAATCTACGATTATAACTAAAAGAAGAGGGAAGGTTCTGGAAGAAATGGAAAAATATCTTGCGCTGTGGATCGAGGACTGCACACAAAAACGTAAGCCTCTGTGTCTCAGTATGATTCAGGAGAAAGCCCTAAGTCTTTTCAACGACCTAAAGAAAGATCACCCTGATGATACTGTGACATTCAATGCTAGCAATGGGTGGTTTAACCGATTCAAGGTGCGAAATAAGCTGCATAATGTTCGAGTGACTGGTGAGGCGGCGAGTGCTGATTGGAAAACAGCACAGGATTTTCCAAAGAAACTCGCGGAAATTATCGAGTTACGTACATTTCGAGTTAAGTACAACCTTTTGGTCCCCATTATGTACGTAACTTGGGGACTTACTGTACAGTACATGATAATTGAAAGTAGTTGGAGATAATGGAAATCTAATAATAAAACAACTTTAAGGGCAAAGTAAATGAAGTGTTCAGATGATATAGAAGTCTATTTGCTATCATTTATCATTTAAGGATGAATGGAGTTTTCTTAGTTCCAGACAAGACATAGTAAAGCTCCCATACACTGTTTTGTTGTAAATTACACTAATTAACCCTTAAATAGCACCCACCAATTAAAGGTTAAGAGATATACACTATACATACAATGATGTTTGTCTTTTGTAATCAGTGATATTGAATCTTTCATTGAAATTGGCTTTAGAAAACATATGTTGTAGGGTCCTTCCTTTAATCTTGGTTTGAAATACCAAAAGAAAATCTACTTCTTTTTAATTATTAATCAGATAATATTAAGTGCCTTTCTGGAATACTGTATTAGTTTATCATTTACATTAAGTAGTTGAAATTTTATTATTTTTATTTATATACAGTATTTATCTGTTCAAATATTGTGACTTATGTGTAACAAGAATTTCAGTCCTAGACAAGTTAACCCAGTTAGTATAATCAGAATCTGTCTGGAGTGCATACCGTATGCCTTACATCTCATAGAAGCTGATTTCAAATGCATTATTTCTTTACATTTGGAGGAGAGAGTATTTTTATGTAGAAATAAAATGAAAACTGTATTCATGCATGGACTAAAGATGCATAGTTGCAAGACATTGCAATTTCATAATTAATGAACTAACAAAAATATTAAGAAGAATCACTTGAGTTAGAACTATAATAATCTTGTAATATACCTAGCTCTAACCGATAACTGACTATTGCATTACTTAATAGAATAGAATGAAACATGAAGTCCCTTAATCCTTGGCCACTGATGCCGAAGGGTGAGGACTGTGGGTGCCTCATTGCTTGACTGCATGAGAATATGTGGATATGAGGTACTGGATATCATATTCAATATAGATACCTGTTTGACTGGGTGTGAATGGTTGGTCAGGTGCCTGTAAGCCCTGATTACAAACACATCTTCATCCTTCATGTGCTCTCTCTCTTGTGCTCTGCCTCTTTGAAAATTGAAGGTATCAGATTGAGTTTCTGTTAAAAAATTAGGAGTCAGAAGTTGTATCAAGGTTCAGTGAAAAGAATGCTTATACTTAACAAATATACAGTATATACATGATATCCGAGAGAAAAATCTGATGCAACCTAATTAAAAAACTTATTTTAAAAATCATCATATACCATAGCATAACTAACTCACTAGATGCAGACCCCCCAGCTTCCTACTGGAGTTTTTTTTACAAGACTCCAGATTAAACCAAACCTTGTGTATTTGGATCACATAGTAAGTACAAGAGTTGAATGTTCTGTCATGTCTTCCCAAACTGTCCTTTGAATGTGACTTAATTATTATGTTGATCCCTTTAAGAAATCTAAATACAGTAAAATATATATATATATATATATATATATATATATATATATATATATATATATATATATATATATATATATATAAAATAATCATTACTATTAAATTGGATAGGTAAAGTGTTTCTTTATGATATGATTTGTCTTTGAAGGATCAACATAAGGGGTTATTTCACAAATACTGTACTTATAAATGTACAGCTTGCAAAGTACTTGTACACCCTCTCAAGCTTATATTTCTGTAGCATTGAAGATTCAACATAGAAATTCATGCTTCAATTTGTAGTGTGATATCTGGTTTGATTTGAAATTGATAAATATTTAAAGATATTCTGATGTCAAATTCATGCATTAGAGATCATCTAAGGGTTATACAGTATATATTTTGGCTTGAATGTTTTTACATATGGTTTTCCTGTAATCGGAATACTGTACTGTATTTTTAATAGTACAGTACATACACACTTTTCTTCATATTTAGTAAGTTTAGATTGCGAAGTAAGTGCTTGTCAGTTGTGAAGAATTCTAACAATAGATGTAGCTTAATATCAAGAGCAATAGTTTGTGTTGTAGCACAGTAGTCTTATTAGATAACATATAGCTCATCGATGATGGGAATAGAAATACTTAAAATGTTTATTGATGTATATTTATTCTGTAATGAACACTTGTTAGGGTCTGTAGAATATTTAATTATCACAGATGAAGCTCAGCACAATAATTCTGCATCAGGATTTGGATATTAACTGTGGCTTAATCTAAAATGAAAAGGCTTATAACATAACCACTATTATTTAATAAATGCCATGTGCAGTGTCTTATCAAATACATTATATCAAACCTGATTTAGAATAATACTTTTGTAAGTTACCGGTAGTAAATTTTGATTTTTTTTATACAATATATATATATATATATATATATATATATATATATATATATATATATATATATATATATATGCTGATGACCACAAGGAAAGAAGAAAACACGAAGTTCCCAAGCACTTTCGTGCAATTCACATCTTCAGGAGTGAGTACAGAGTCTGTACTCACCCCTGAAGATGTGAATTACACGAAAGTGCTTGGGAACTTCGTGTTTTCTTCTTTCCTTGTGGTTATCAGCATATACCTAGATCACGCGCACCTACAGTGATTTACTTGCATACATATATATATACTGTATATATATATATATATATATATATATATATATATATATATATATATATATATATATATATATATATATACTGTACTGTATATATATATATATATATATATATATACTGTACTGTATATATATATATCTTGATAAAATCACACGGGAAAAGGGAAACAACGGAGCACCTTAGCTTTCGTCTTTACTCAAGACCTCTTCAGAGGCAACTGGATTACATGGACAGAGAGAGGCTTAAATATATGGATCCCTTCCATTCCTTGATATGCTTATCATGAGAAATGGCCAAAACTACAAATTTAGGTATACAGAAAGCCCACACAGGTAGACAGTTTCATTCACTTTTTATCGAATCACCTGGAGTCTACCAAAATGTCAGTTTTTTCTGCTATGTTCTTAAGATGTCTGCGTATTTGTGACTGAATTTATTGACGATGAATTGAAACACATTCGTTCCATTGCACAGAAACTCCCCTTCTGTGGTTGTTGATCGTTGTTTTAAAAGGGCTAAAAAATCCTTTCATTCCTCTCAAACCAGGCAAATTCCTACACTTAAGAATATTTTGACTCTGCCCTATCGTAATGAATTTGTTCCATTAGTTCGGTACCTCAAGCTTCTAAATATTAATGTTGTTTTCAAGTATGACTCAACCATTACCAATATGTTAATAAGAAATAGCCCAAGTTTGAATGTAAATGGAAGTGTTTATTGTATTCCATGTAGCAAATGTAATTGTAATTATGTAGGACAGACAGGAAAAACACTGCAGCTCAGAATCAAACAACATAAGTATAATATCAGAACTGCATCTGAAAGCAGTGCCTTGTTCGTTCATGTTAGGAATAATAATCACCCCATTGCTTGGGAAGAAAGCTTAAAGTATTTAAATCATCTTGTCTCACAGAAAGACTTCTGGTTGAAGCTAGTTTGATTAAGGAATTAAAATCAATAAACCTTAGTGATGGTCAGCTCAAAACTGATAATATGTTACATAAATTTATTTGTCAGTGGCCTAAGGTTAAAAATGCTTTGAAAACCTTTGATCTAGATGTATGATAGTTATTTAGTGGGTCCCTTATTTTTTACCTGACCTGACTAGTCATGTCACCCCCCTTCTCTTAAGCTCCTCTACGTGTGGATTAGTGGATGACATCATTATGACCTAACCTCATGTTTTTAAGGTCACCCTGTATATTTAAGCCTCTCTCTGTCCATGTAATCCAGTTGCCTCTGAAGATGTCTTGAATAAAGACGAAAGCTAAGGTGCTCCATTGTTTCCCTTTTCCCATGTGATTTTATCAAGATTTATCTTATCCACGTTTTCATTGTGGATCTACATGATATATATATATATATATATATATATATATATATATATATATATATATATATATATATATATATATATGCTGATAACCCAGTAAGAAGAAACACGAAGTGTTTATCTTCATGTGTTATCAGCATATACTAGATCAGCGCACTACAGTGATATATTGATATATATATATATATATATATATATATATATATATATATATATATATATATATATATATATATACTAATGTAGGAAAATGTTGAGCATTTTGTTAATTGAAGGTGGAATATTTTAAGGATATAGAAATGTTGCATAAATGAAGACACTAAAAAAAACCTGTTGAATCTTCTTTGGCAGACGTAGTTACAGTATGGCTTAGTAACAGTGCTCTCTGCTAATGGTTGCCTTTAATGTGCTTTGCTTCTTTAAAATATCTTTAAAGCATGCCTATGGTGTAATATTAATACACTCATGAATACACTCTACTTTAGATATTGGTTTATAATTGAAGATTGTAGTTTTTGTTTTACAGTGTATGTGATAGGTAACTTAAACCCCTTTTGTTTCACTTTGACATTTTTTTTCCAACCCTTTGATTTTGTATGCTTTTTTCAGGCTAATTTTTCTAGAGATTTCATATCATGAAGAAGAAAAAAAGAAAGATAGTAGGACTGAATTGTCATCTTAACCTTGATTAGCAAAACACATCATGTATTAAAATATAACCATGAATACTTTCATACATTTGAATAAAATTTTAAATTACTTCTTTACCATAATACTAATGCTGTATTAATTTGGTATTAAACCTAAGAAGTACCGTAAATAAAGAAGCTATTATTAATGTTATTATAAGAGTAATAATCAATAATGATAAGAATAAATAAATCTCTGCTTGTTGAGCTTGTAATTTTAGATGTTTCCCAGAAACATTTTGACATATTCTAATGTTACAGGCTGGAGCAGCCAGAGCGAGGCATCAGCTGGAATGCTTCTTTACGTAAAACTTTGAGTCAGCCTGCTGCATCACACCGTCCTGCTGTTGCTAAAAAGAAAGCCAATACTATAGATATTCCTTCCAGGTGAGTCTCTTAGGAAAAAAGGGCTTTGTTGTATGTACTTGATTATGTCAGACCTTTCTTAGGAGAGAAAAGGGAAATATTTAGGCATCTTTCTTAATGGCTATGTAGCTGGCCTGATCTGATTGGATGGTATAAAATTGCCACTGGAGTATAGTATGTGAAGACCCCTGATTAGGGTAGGCTGATGGAGAGGTAATCTGAAGGAAGTGTCACAGGTAGCTTGTCAACACTGCTTGGCTGTGAATCTAAATTTCGTATTTCAATCATCCAATTTTAGTTATTACCCCGGTATTATATCTTGAGTGATGAAACCAAATTAGACTGCCCAAATGGCTGATAAAATGATAAATGAAATAAATAAATAAAAGTTAAAGTGTGTTGGGTTTATAAGGTCAGAGCTCTTTATTGTCTGTTATGTTTTTTTTATATTACACTACAGTCATCCCCATCTTTAGGTAGTTGGCAGCTACTAATACTTGGGAAGATATTACAAAGGATAATGTGTTGTCTAATGGTAGACCCTGCTATCATATGGCATCACATAAATTGTGATCAAGTCCCAAGTTGTTGATATGACTGACTTTCTACCTCATTTGCACACAATTGCAGGGTCTCAATTGTTTCTGTTATTTTAACAACACAATATGTACCTGTATATCATTTCTCACTCATATATTTTTTTAATTTTCCGTTTTTTTTTTTTTTTTTTTTTTTTTTTTTTTTTTTTTTTTTTGACACCAATGTGGGTCAGTGACCTGTGCCTGGGTGGGCTAATCCCCCATTAAAAAAAAATTACAAACACTTAGCTTACAAAAATTCACCCTTACACAATTCATAAATCATAACCACTAAATTTGTGTTATGAAATGAAAGTTTGCCTTACAGAAATAAGTTTTTTTTTTTTCTAAAAAATTTCAACACACCCACACACAATAATAGTTTCCCCTCGTGTAACGAGGATGGCCAGCACAAGAGCCACCTAGGCGTGAATTTGTTTAAGGTGTAGAAGCTGTCGCCAACACAACAACCACACCCTGAGTTAATGAGCTGCATGACCCAGTGTCAAGGAATAGTTCGTGAAGACCTGACAACTGCACTGGCTAACCGTTACCCCGGAATACGATCCGCAAATCAATTAACATCTAGGTTCCCAATTACTGCTGGGTTGATGGAAGCAAATGGCGTAAAGAAACTTGCCCATAGTTTCACCCTGCCCGGGGATCGAACCCGGGTCCACTCGCTTGCAAGGCGAGAATGCTGAAGATTACACACACACACACACACACACGCCCGCATATCAAAATAAAAAAAATTGTGTGAACTTTATGTGCTTTTGTTTACCAAAGTAGCATGTAAATGTTCAAGTCTTGTTTGCATCTGTAAGAGTGTGTAATGTGCGATCCCTACATTCTCTCTGTTTCTATACACTTTTTTAATACAGGCATTCCCTGATTTACGAACAGGCCCCATTATTGAAAAACTTTTTGTAAATAATTTTTTTTTTTATAAATCGGATCACATTTTCCTATACACTTCCATTATAAAGCTAAGATACATTCCTATGAAATAATACTTCTCTAGAACATCTTAAAATTTCACACAACATAATGATGAGGATATTTGGTGTACAGTATATAATAGTGAAATACAAGCAGCGGAGTAATACTTTTATAACTGTTGTACATCAGAGAAACTGGATGAGATTTGAAAAAAAGTGAACAGTATGAAACACTGAGCCATCATCTATAATAAATATTTTCCTGTAGTAATACATTGATTTATATTTTATAATTGGAAATATGTTCTCTGCAAAAAAAAAAAAAAAAATTCCCATGCTTGACCCATGATAAGATATTGCATCATCCTAAACTCCCACTGTTTTGATTACATTGTGCAAATGCTGCTGTCAGTCAGCTGATGGGAGACTCATTGCTCTCTCGTGCATTGTCAGCAATGTCCACACTTCCAAATTTTAGTTCATTTCCAAATTCCTAACTTTGTTATAACTCGACACCTTTATTGTTCATAATTGGCATATGAAATTTAAGAATACAATGCAGATAATTTTCTTATATTTAGTTTGCCTCGTATTACATTAGATGATTAGAGTAAATGAGTAGAATTTGGACAATTGGGCAACTGGCTGAGTGACTATGTGCTGATGGAGATGAGTCTACTTGTCCCCAGTGAGTTTGAGGAATAAGTTATATGGTGATTGTAGGAGAATGATGACACACTGAAAACTTATTTGTGGACTGGGACAACATTGTGAGTGTTAAGAGAATACCCGGTAATGAAGTAAGTTACTTTATCATCCAGTATTTTTATAATTACTTAAGGAAAAATTACTAGAGGTGAGAAAAATTCATAACTTGAGATTCACCTTTCAGAAATCAAATTACTACAGGACAAATTTAAATTATGCTTAAATTCAGATTTTCTTAAACTAAATCTTTGTAAATCAAGAATTAACTGTACAGTATATGATCTTCAGGTTCATTGTGTAAACAGTTTGTACAATTCCAAGTTTATTTGATACATTGCTTGTGTTGGCAATATGTAGAGAGGCTTGGAGTAATTGTAACAATGTAATTAATTAGGTTATTGGATTAGCATTGAAGTGAAATGTGGAATACTTTTATGTTATCACCTAGGATGTGTCTTCTCGAACAAAATTTCTGATCACTTGTTCAAGATTTAGGTCAAAATTCAAGGTCAAATTTTATCCCTGAATAATTTGATCAGTTTCATAGCTTCACCCTGACTAAGATATTGTGATGAGGTATGATGTACCGGTACTCTTACAGTACATCAACAACTAAAGATAAGTTGTGTACAAAATTAGCATAACCATGATCCAAGTCCAACATATCAGAGAAAGTTTTGTCTCTGCTCTCTAACTTTGCAGTTGGTAGCAATCCTGCAATAAAACTTTATTTAGATTTATAGAATTACCTAAGATTATCACTTAGAAAATTCATTACCACTTACTCAAGATATATGCTTCCTGCACATCTTGTTGGGCCTTTGTGGCAGTTTCATTTTCTAGTTCCATAGGTCTTGGACATCTCTCCATTTCAAAGTTCTGGTGATCCAACAACAATATGAGACACACATTGTGATTTTTGGTTGTTATAATAATGAAACCTATGTAATTTATTTATCAAATACTGTAATACAATTTTTGTTACAGCCAAAGTTTAATCAACAGTAGTGGGTGTACTACTCCTACATCATCTATAACAGCTAACCCATCAAGTGTTTGTACAAGTACCAAACCTCCACCTCCACCACCAGCCCCACCTACAACCTCTGCTGCATCTAGGATACCCACGTATATACCTATTAAAAAACAAGGGTCTGTAGATAAGCTTGATGTACCCTCTAGTCCACCCAAACTTAAAAAAAACTTTTTTGATGGGTTTCGAAATACCTTACGACCACGAGTAAAAGCAGATGGGGCAGCAAGGGGACAAGACGATAACCCTGAAGGAGTAGAAACATTTCTGCCATCACCAAGACAAGACACTAAAGAAGACAGTCACCCCCGAAGATGGTCCGAGTCGGGATCATCTCCTACAAAGTCGGTAAGAACAAGCTCATCCTTTGTACACTAATTATGAATTCCTGTTTACTGTCTATAGTGGTCTGTGTGTTGTTGTCCCTATTTTATAAGAAAACTTTAAATGTGAGGCTTTACTGAAGCCGAGTATAATATCCAGAATTTTCAACAAATTCACAATGCTGTTTTGTGTGTAAATACTTTTATAAAGTGAAATGTGGACATTCAATACTGCAGTCCAATGATTCTTACTGTTAAAAACTTAATGGGTATTTGAAAATTTTATCATGTGGATAATCATTTTTGTGCCCATATCAGTGCACTGTGTTTCAATTTTAGTCATTAGTTTACTGTCAGTATCCTCAAATGTATAAATAATCTTGCTTTGAAATTAACCCATTTCACCTTCAGATTACATAATGTGTTTTCACATTGCCAAATGGAAAATCATATTTCAACATTTTGTTCTTTGCAAACCCCAAAGAATTTTTTAAATTCAGAATGCATATTACATCTGTCAGGAGAGCAAATACAGTCGACCCTCGTTAATTCGGACCCCTTTAATCCGGATTTCGGATAATTCGGACTTCGGATAATTCGGACAAAATCTGAACTTTTTTTTTTTTTTTTTAGATTTGTAGGAATATTATCTACGCGGACCTTAAGCTAAAATGCTGGTCCACCCACTGCTGGGATAAAACACCAGCGTCTTTTTGGTTAAATGTAACATCACCACTAGTGTGGGGGGGGGGGGGTGCAACTTTTAGCTTTAGACATGAAAAATATTTACCATTTACTGCCAGTAAACAATGGAAACGTAAAATATTTACCAATTAGTAATGAAAAGTTGTGCAGTTCCTTCAGCAAATGAAGCTCACTGCATGTGTTCTGGGTATCAAGTTCTATCTACAGGAGTGAACACAAACACCTGTAGAGTTTTCGTAGGTTCTATTTCCTGGATAAACAGACATACACAAGCGAGGTGGCGCTCCTTACTCTGTCTGGGGGGTCAACTAGCCTTTTAGGCGACATATGGCAAGTGATACATTAGCAGCTTCCATATGTCGCCAGGCACATTAATTAAGCATGTGGGACATGGTAAATGCATTGCCACACGCTGCTAGCTAGGCTGAATAAATAATGTATATAAATGGAGCACATACATAATATACATACACTCACCAACTTACAAAAGGCTAAATTACCTTACAACGTGTTATCAGTAGTCTATGTTGAAGTTCTTAGCACAGGCTAACTTATCATATCATATACGGTATCACAGTTCTCATTGATCTACAAAAAATACCAGTAATAAAAACATTTCGATATTTCACACTTAATATAATACCCGGTAATCTACTTCAACCTCCTATTGTTTACAACGACGCATGACGCACCACCAGCTGTTGAGTATCAGCTAGACGGTACACGTGTTTTTCGAATCGTTTTCAGTTAAAAAACTATTACATCACACGTATATTTTACCTAAACTGCGCCTGAATGAATATATTCTCGGAAATAATTAGTAGTTTTGCTGAAACGTGATGTATTTTAATGTAAACTAGGATAAAATACATGACGAAAACAAAAGATTTTACCTAACCTTCCGATGTTCAAGAGAAGTTACTCGTTTTTTTAATAGTTTTTGGTTAAAATACTGTTATATTACAATGGTATTCTATTCATACTGTGCTTGATATAATGCATTCACGGAAATGTAATATTTTTGCTGAAATGACGTACGTATTACAGTGGAAAGTGGGATAAAATCGTGACGAAAACAATGACTTTTGCTTTCTTTCGTTCAAAAGATGTTACCGTAATCGCTTTTCGAATGGTTTAGTTAAAAAACTGTTGTATCACAATAATATTCTATTCTAATTGACTTGAATAAATACTACGATACCATATTTCTCAATATTTTCATTAAAATCCATCCAAATCATTTTCCTTGTCATCGTCTGCAGCACCAAACAGCTTCTCCCAGTCCTCTCCTTGAACAGGGCTATAGGGTACTTGTTTTTCGAATCGTTTTCAGTTAAAAAACTGTTACATCACACGTATATTTTACCTAAACTGAGCCTGAATGAATATATTCTCAGAAATAAATAGTAGTTTTGCTGAAACGTGATGTATTTCAATGTAAAATACGATAAAATACATGACGAAAACAAAAGACTTTACCTAAGCTTCCGATGTTCTTGAGATGTTATTCGTCTTTGTAATAGTTTTCGGTTAAAATATTGTTATATTACAATGATATTCTATTCATACTGTGCTTGATGTAATACATTCACGGAAATGTAATATTTTTGCTGAAATTTAAGTACGTATTACAGTGGAAAGTGGGATAAAATCGTGACGAAAACAAAGACTTTCCCTTTCTTTCGTTCAAAAGATGTTACCGTAATCGCTTTTCGAATGGTTTAGTTAAAAAACTGTTGTATTACAATAATATTCCCTCCTAATTGACTTGAATAAATACTTGAATGGAAATTTACAATATTTTTGTTAAAACTACCCGCGTTTCAGTGTAAAGTGTCGTAATAATAAATGGTAAACAATTTGCCTTTGGCACTCAGTGTTTCAGGCACGGCGAGCCTCAGTTTATAGGACGTAGTGTTTTTACTGAAGGTTTTTTTGTTCCATTACCCTCAAAAACGTGGGTCGACCTATAAACGAGGAATATCATAAATTAGCGATTTCTTGGTAAAAAAGTCAGGGTCGACCTATAAACGAGAGGGGGGGGTTATAGACGAGTATATACGGTATGCAAGGCTAAGGACAAACTCACTGCATTTTCTTTGAAATATAATGCAATATTAACCCCTAAATCGGTTAATTCGGACAATCGGCTAAAACGGACACCCTTCCCTCCAGTCCGAATTAACGAGGGTCGACTGTATACTCTCACACACAATAGACTCCTATGATCAGTTGCAGATATAATTATCTGTTTGGCCACATGCCAGTACGAAATTCATGCTAGTGCATACATTATAAGTGTATATAATGCAAGAACAATCGAGAGGCTTTCTCTCTAAAGATTAGAGGGTAGGATGCCTCATTCCTTCCTAGAAAAACTCAAGACTGTGCCAGGACAAAGTAAGAGTATATATGCATAAAACTCATTCAGTTTCTATTACTAACTTTATTCCTTTGTTCCTACCCAAACTGTTATCAAAAATAAGGGATTTATATTTCTGCAAACTAGGAAAAGGGACCATTTCAGAAAAGACATAGTGTACTATATGCTATTAAAGACAGGATCTCCCCTTTTAGCTATACAGTACAGTAAAACTATATGATGTAATTTATTTATGATGAGCACTTCTCCCCAAATTTATGAGGTACAAGGTCATTCAGGGTTTAGTGGCTTTGGTGGCTATGGACCTGACACCTGGTTCAGTTAAAGCTGTGATGACTGAAGAACTTCTAAATCAGTCATGGTTGTGTTTGTCTTCCTTATAATTTATCAACTAATTTATCTCAGTCTGTCCATCAAAAACAGGCAACTAACATAAATCACACTTTGGTTTTTAACATTCTTTGACCTTCAATAACAATCTTTAATTTAATGGTTATTATTAGTCTAAGAATGGTTATATTTGGTAATTTTAGTTATTTTTCCCATCCAAATGAGAAGACACAGAAATTCTGCTATTTGTTATTATATTATGCAACATAATTGTTAATGTGTCAGTCTTTCCATTGAATATTTTATTTCCAGTCATTAACATAAGGTTCATGTAGGGGAACAGCAGTTTGTGTACTTCCAGATGAGGATTTGTGGATCAAGTGCTGGCATTATGGACTATGAGGGAAAGCTTTTGAAGAAGGGAAAAAAATTTCATTCATTGTCTATTACTGTCATGTTAAGAGGAAATTATGAATTTACTATGCACCATATTTTTCACCTTATAAGATGCATTTTTCCCCCAAACTCCCTAATTTGACAAAATGGTTCCCAGATGACTCCAAATTGAAATACTGTATATATGATCCTGAATTATTAAACAAAGAAATCAAGTTGTTTATTTTCAAAATGAACAAGTTAAGGTACCATATTTTACGGAATATAAGACACCCTTTTGTTTGAAAAATGGCTTTAAAAAATAATCCTGTAACCTTTATGTGAATTTGTGGTCTTCCATAGGCTAATGAATCGCCCAGTTGCTTGTCTCCAGTTGGCTAAATTACAGTACTGTATGTACTACCTAGCCTAACTCCAGAATTAAACATTTTATTGATTACTTAATCACATTATTATTACTTTTAATTATAATTAAAAAAGAATCATTGTAAATATAAAAGCTGGATTTATAACTATGGTATAGTTGTGTACTGATGATGATGACCCGAGACGATTAGTGTCCATACAGCAGGCACCCAACTCTTCCGAGCTAAGCAGTAACCATTTCTGAATTCTTACATGTGTTACTATCTATTAATGTCGTACCTGCAACATTTGTCTTTAAATCTACAAACACCTTATACAAATGAAGATTTACAAATAACATTCTTTTCACATTTGCATCTGTTAACTGTGACTTCATGAAACCCTTACCAAAATGAAGGAAAAATAAATAAATTCAATGGTAATTGTTCTTAGGGGAAGAAAAACCGTAGGGTAACTGTTAAACTAAGGTAATTAAAGTTAAAGGCAGACTAGCTTAACTAGCACTGATAGAAACCTTGCTTGAGAAACATTTTTTTTCCTAGATATTCTCTGTTAAATTAAGGGTGCATCTTAAAAAATTGAATGTTATGGGAAATGTGGCATGTATATGTTTTAAATGATAATGAAATTTTGATGGTTCCCAATTCCTTTCTACAATTATTCAGAAACTGAAACCAGCGTTGTATCTACATATTATCTAATGATAAAAGTGAAAAAATGTGGTACAATCTCTAACCTAATACAACTTCCATCCATGACTGTGCATTGAACTAGGTACAACCTCACATGGGTGTTAGTAGTATGTACTGTATATTAGACTGACAGTTAATGTAAAACATATGTGGTGCATATGACCAGACAGGATAATGCACCACTATGGTTAGAATAGATTTATTCACAAAAGGATAGGGAAACCACCTCTGGAAGTGTAATTATGGTCGATTTTTCTATTAAGTAAAACTACCCACATGTCACTGTGTGCGAGGTTGGCGGTGAGGGTGGCGGGCAGCAGAGAGGAAAGTTCCAGAGGTCTCCAATTTTTTTTTTTGGGGGGTGCTTTTTCCACTGTGGTCATATGCACCTCATATAAAACATAAATTAAAGGAGAAGGAAAAGTTCTCATGCAAATCATTAAATTCATCTAATGATTAAAATTAACTAAATCTTACATTCTTTCCAACTGAACAATTTTCAAGATTCCTTACATATTATTACCTAAACATGTATACCCTCACCTAATCTTTACAGCTGGCATATAGTCTTATAGATCCCTCCTTTATATATTACCTGCTTTTTATTTTAGTCGTCTGTGCACTTTAACCTTTCAATTATTTTTCCCTGTGTCAATACAATATTCATATTGCGTATAATTTTCTTTTAAAACTTATTTCATTATCTTTAACTGTACTTAGATTTTGGCATTATATCACCTGTGTCAGCCATGTATCTTAATGAAAATGGGAAATTGTTGATCTGGTTCATTAAAAACCCCATAATTCATACCCCTCTAACCTAAAATCTCTCCTCATTTGTAATGTTTTGCTGTTAAAATTTTGATTATGAAAGAAATTTACGAATATAGTATATGATGCACATGTTGCCATGGGATGCGAGCGCTGACCGCTTGCCTCAGTGTAAACAACTACTACTGTATACGCGTCACATGTGTCTGTCCCAGTCTACCACACAAGCTTTTTTCTACTTGTTTTTCCATCATTGCCCAGTGTTTGAGCCCTGATAACCCTAAATCTGGTACTGTACTAAAAAAATTTAAATTTTGGTTGGATCACGTAACAGAAAAGTACTGTACAGTCAACCCTCACTTTACGCGGTTAATATAACCCACAGGGTACCGCGTAAAGTGAACAACATAACATATGGGATTAATTGAAATAGAGACCGCGCCTACCCCCCAAACTCCACTTTTTGACGACACACAACTATGTTGTAGTAAAAATTTTATCTTAACTTTATGATGGTATGCACACATAATTAATATAGAAGAGGTTAGATTAGGAAAAATAAAGGTTAAGTTAGGAAAAATAAAGGTTAGGTTAGGAAAACTAAGTTAGGTTGAACACTTACGTTAGTAGAAGAGATGGGTCGGCATACGGGGATGGAGGCTGGTTCCGAGGCAGAGGGCAGGCTACTGGCCCTCAGGTGAGTCACCATCACTGTCATCCACACTTGTCAGGGCCTCCCTGACAAATCCCTCAAAGTCATCTTCACTGTCTCTACCTCTGTCACTATCACTGGCTTGGGCTGGCTGTGGTGGGTTGCGGGGCGTTGCGAGCGAAGAACTCTGTTATGCTTTGCTGACGGCTGGTGTTTATGCTGTCGTGATAAACCTTGAAGTAGGGCTCCATAGTCTGCAGCAGCCGGGTAGTGAAGATTTCATACCTGTTTGCGTCAGGGTCGTCGGAAAGGAGGAGCTTGACTTTCTCGATACACTCGATGGCACCCCTAACATTACTATGGGATAAGCGGTGTTCTTCTTGGGATGACGCACCACCTGCCTCTTCACTGACGTCATCATCATCTACCATCTCGTCGGTAGTCACATCAGGATCCCTTATCACCTCCAGGATGTCGTCGTTGGTGGTTTCGGAGAAGCCTGCAGCTGTAACACTCTGCGCAGCTTCTCTGGCAAGGTCCACTGCTACTGCAACAGTCTGAACCTCACCAGTCACAGATTGACTCTGCCTAACGGCCGGAATGCCTTGCAACACATGTCTCCATGCGTGACAAACAGTTGCTACAGACAGCTGATCCCATGCCTCCACCAAGAAGTCCACAGCTTTCTTGATTTTGAATATTCTCCAGAATTGTTTGAAAAGTATTTTTTGCTCTGCCAACTGTTGATCCTCGTCGTCTTCGCTCTTGCTATCGGTGGTGGTGTCACTCAGGTTACGCAACTCTTCCCTGGTGTTGGTGTAGTCGTTCAAGAGCTTGAATTTTTTAGTTGAGAATGCAGCTTTTACATTACAGATTAACTCTTGGTCCATGGGCTGTAATATAGACGTAGTGTTGGGAGGAAGGAAGACCACTTTTACGTTGGGGTGACGATCTAACAGTAGGGGCGTGTGTCCTGGTGCGTTGTCCAGCAGCAACAAAATCTTGAATGGCACATTCTGTTGCTCACAGAATTTCTTTACATCGGGAACGAAACAGTCATCAAACCAGGAGAGGGACAGTGTAGAGAACATCCACGCCTTACGTGCGGTCAGCCAGTGGACATTTAGCTTGGTCATGTCCATGCTCTTGTAGGCTTGCGGGCTTTGTGGATCACTGATAACTTGAGCTTACAGGTACCGGAGGCATTGGTGGTAAACAGGACAGTGATGCGCTCCTTCTGCAACTTCCGGCCCCGAATCTTGGTGGCATTCTTCACAACGAAGGTCTTGGAAGGTAGCTTTTTCAAAAAAGATCAGATTCGTCCATGTTAAACACCTGGTCGTCGGTGTACTGTCCTTCCTCCATAATCTCACGTAAAAACGGAGGAAATTCCCTAGCCGCAGCACGGTCAGCACTAGCTTCTTCACCACCAATGTTGATATTGGTGATCTTGTTCCGCATCTTAAACCTCTGTAACCACCCAGAGGAAGCATTAAAGGGTTTGGGCTCTGTAATTCCCATCTTTCGTGACACTGCAGCATACAGTTCACGTGCGTACTCCTTAACAGAGCGCGTGTCGACCGCCATGTTCCGTCGCGCCTGACGCACCAAGTAGCTCACAAGTAATTTTTCCGTCTTGAGAAGCACCTGGTTGTGGAAATATTTGATCATAGAAGCAACTGTAGACTTTGTGATCTTCATGTGCTCCTTTATCTTGGCTGCATCCTTCTTTATTGTCCGGATCGTAGATTCGTTCACACCATGCTGGCGCGCCAAATCAACCTGTCTTGTTCCTTTCTCTAACTCTTGGATGATCTTGTACTTCACCTCGTAGCTTAAGGAACGTCGTGTCTTCTTGGGCTTAGGGCGGCTAGGTCCAGGCAAGGAAAGGTTTCTCTCTGGGGGCGGTGGTCCGGCGGAAGCCATTTTACAGAACAATGGATGCACGATCACACGGTGTGGCCTGGAGGGATGAAACTGCTGCGGCTAGGTCAAGCGTCGTCTTTCCTCCCTCCCTCCCTCCCCCGGGTGGACACGTCATATTACTTTAAACCAATTACAGCTAGCAGTGGAGGGAGGTAGGGATGCATGGCCAATCACAGTCCGATACGTCATATGACGTCACTGATAACTCAACAGAGACATGCACTGCGCAACCTTACCGCGCAGCTTGCAGAGGCTGAGGAGGGAGCAGGCGGGAGGGGCGAATCTAAAAATAGCGTCGAGCCGGACACTCTCCGCGTAAAGGGGTACACACACAGCGGAATGTGAGCATCCTGGGTTCCGGCAGGGAACCGCGTAAACGTGGAAACGCGGAATGTGAGGGTTGACTGTACTGACGATGTTTTGTTATTGTTTTTTACCCTAGGGAGAATGTGTCCCTCATATTTTGTAAAATCTTCTAATTCATAAGGGTTAGAGCCCCAATTAATTCAAATTATGGGGTTTTTACTGTAACTTCAAGCATCCTATGTCAACATTAAAATGCCATTTAGTCATTTGTTCACATTGGGAAGTGCTGGAACCAAGACTGAACCTCATAAACTATTATACATAATTTTGTTCTAAAAAC
The DNA here is from genome assembly GCA_958450375.1 of Homarus gammarus. Taxonomy (NCBI): domain Eukaryota; kingdom Metazoa; phylum Arthropoda; class Malacostraca; order Decapoda; family Nephropidae; genus Homarus; species Homarus gammarus. Next base: position 284,944 of record CAUDMG010002285.1, on the reverse strand, counting down.
ACAGGCTCTGTCCATCTGCCCAGAAGAGCAATTTGTGTTTATATATTTGTGTTTGTTATATTTATTATCACTGTACCTGACAAAGTATAGCTATAAGTTAAAGAAAAAAAATTGTGTCTATGAATGCTTTCATGTAAAATACAAGTAAATAGTTGCATATTTTTATAGGTGATAATTATGTACGTATTCACTAGTAATATATTATTTTAATTATATTAAGAGAATTTTACATTTTATTTTTAGATTTCATCAGCATAAACAATAGTTATTTCTAAATCACAAAGACATTAAGCCGATCACAGTTATGTGTGTAGTGTATGAGTGAAAGGGAATGTGCAATCAGTGAAAATTTATCTTTTAAGAGGTGGTTGTGGAGTGAGAGGAGTAGTGGAAATATAAGAGGAGATTTTGGAAAATAGGATGGGGTGAAAATAAAAAGTGAAGACTTGGGACATGGGTGATATGTACTATAAATGTGGCGACCAGTGGTGTAATGGTCAGCATCCTCGCCTCGCAAGCGAGTGGACCTGAGTTCGATCCTCGGGCAGGGTGAAACTATGGGCAAGTTTCTTTACGCCATTTGCCTCTGTCTACCCAGCAGTAATTGGGAACCTGGATGTTAATCTATTTGTGGGTTGTATTCCGGGGTAATGGTTAGTCAGTGCAGTTGGCGAGCTGTCCAGTCTTCTCGGACTATTCCGTGACACTCTGTCATGCAGCTTGTTAACTTAGGGTGTGGTTGTTGTGTTGGCGACAACTTCTACACCTTAACAAATTCACACCTAGGAGGCCCTTGGGCCGGCCATCCTCGATTTCGAGGGGGCTTCCATTTATTTAAATGTGAAAAGAACGGATGAAGACAAGATGACCAATAATGAAAATGAGTAAGGTGGAAGGCAGAGTGGAAAGAAGACTGAGAACAAGGAGGAGGGCTAGAATAAGGTACAGTAGGGTGTTCATATGGAGGAATTTGTAGAATTATGGAAGGGTGAAAGATGACTTACTTCAATGTAGAAAGACAGACAGAAGTTGTCATAAAGGAAACCAGTAATCTTCAGTTCCTCTCCAACTTGATTACATTATGTACTGCATTTGAAGTCTGCATTTGTTTTAACTATTAAGAAGAAGTCATTAGCAATGATATTGTGATATAGACAGACTAAACACAGTAAAGTGCTGTGAGAAGTTAACAAAGTTTACATGGCATGAACTACAGTACTATATTGAGTTGTTAGTTCTCACACTCAAAATCCCAGGTGTGTTATTACAATATAGCCAGACTAAAAAATAAATAAAATATAATCATTACTTAGTGGAAGATACTTTAGGTTAAATGTAATATAATAATGAACCATTTAAAAGTACTATGAACAATGGAATTATTTAAGGCTCAATTTCAGTTATTTTGATAATGTACAGTAATGTCAAAAAGTGTAAGAACATCCTGTAAAAAAAAAATTATCACTATACCGGTATGCTTAAATATTTATAATTTTATAGACCTAGTTATGTACAGTCTCGTTCAAGATTCTTCGAACACTGCTGGAGATAGCTGACAACTTAAGGCCGTTTGTTTACTATAGTACGTAGTATAATATAATTCAAAACAACAAAGCCCTACAATTAAATTAAGCAACGGGGAACTAGGTAACCAAGCGCTGATCACTTTTATATTTATTCATAATTTTTACTACGTACTATAGTAAACAAATGGCCTCGAGTTGCCAGCTGTCTCCAGCAGTGTTCGAAGAATCTTGAACGAGACTGTGCATTTAGGATATTCTGCCTATATTTACCATGGGTACTGCTCAGTGACTCCTTAATACAGTATAGCTAAATATGTCTAACTTGTAACTAAACAGTTCGGTAGTGAAGTGAGAGTTTGATGTTTTTAATAACATAGTTCCAAATCTTACTCTACCTTGCTCATGTTGATCCGTTATTATATCAGTGTTTTATAATAAGTTCAGGCTGCAGAGATGTGGGTCTTTCACTTACTTTTGTAATATGACAAATGAAACTTAAGTGATTTACACATGATCATAGAATAACAAGTAATCTGCTTAGACTATGAATTTTTAAGCTTTTACTTGGGTTAATATTTGACTAATTGGGTTATTATGCTCCTTATGACAACATTTATTACTACACCAACTATCCACAAGATAGGAAATGATTACTTTTAATACTCATTCTCTTCACATGGTAGAAAGACAAGTTAATGCCATATTTTACTGAGATAAGCATAACTATACTGTACATCATTGGGGGGTATTGTCGTCATATGTTTGACAAAATGAAATTGTTTTCTGGTTCACAATTTCCTGTGATATTTATTTATGACTTTGAATATTGTATTAATATTTTGTAGATCTTGGTTCATGACAATAAATGTCTTTTTCCTATGACTTACTACCTTATGATAATAATTTTTAGAAAAAAATCAAAGTAATTATTTGGAAGATACAGCATAACATTTTGTTGTTTCAACATTTAATATATTTAGACAGTTTGAAAATATTAAAATTTAATCTTGTTAATTTATTTATTTATTTTTATTTTGTTCTTATTATCAAGTTCACATCTAATGCCTCATAAGATATTGAGGCATACTAGACCTTTCAATACAGTAGATCCCTGTTATATCTCAACAATATGGTTATGGCTAAAGCAAACCCAGGTAACTACTGTATTGCTGAAATGCCTGTATCTCAGTAAATGGACCCACAAGGCTGTGTTGACCTTTCCAGCTTGTCACAGTGTGGTATAATCCAAATACACTGTACCTTACCCTGAAAAGAATAAGTTCCATTATTAGTTGGCCACAAAAATGAAGCATGATTAATATGGACATAACATAGGAGGGGCATACTGTACATCTATAAATATTTTATGGCAATAAACAAATGATAAAATATATGAAATTATTAAATTAACTGAAAATGCTGAGTACCTTATTGTTAAAACCAGTGGATGCACTGTATAAATTTTACTAATTTCTAGGACGTATATGTTGGGGGTTTTTCTAATTTTCCCAAAAGATAAAAAAGGATTAGAGGTGAGTAATAAAACAGATTTTTGCACCTGTAGTCAGTAGATAAATGTTTGCTTTTTTCCATGTACTGTACTTTATATATTTATTGGTTCTCTGAGCCATAAGCTCAAAGAACCATTGGCTGGGTGTGATATTTTTGATGTTATTGATTTAGTTGGTGTTGTCATCAGTATTTTGTTCAAATTACAACTACTTCAGTTTGCAACTGATTTCCATGAACTTGATTGAAAATTTTTAAATTGTAATGTGTCTAGTCTTTTAGTCTTTGTAACCTTTATACTTTATAATTTATGATTTTTTTTCTGCTCTTAAGTTGACACCTAAATTTTATTTAAATCCCAGAGATCTAAACTATTCTGTTACTGCAAACTTATCACAAGTAAATTTTTACAGTTAGGTTACTACAAACAAATTTCAAGTGAGTACTGTAATGTGGTGGGTAAGAAGCACATCTAGTTAGCTACCATAAATGTTTAGGTTTTATACTACAGTACTTGATGTGGTCTTGTACATAACTAGTAATTAATGATAAAGGATAATAAACTGGTGACAGTGCTGGTAAATTAGTGGAGTCATCGCCTTTAAACCAGGCACATATCACACCCCTCACATTGTAGTGAACTGACCTAATTTTGTGGGATGTTACCTATAACCACACCCAACTCCTTCAATTTCTCACTTCTATTGTTCAGGCCAATGACTGCTACAGTAGTCCTATTGCATGTGATCGAAGTTATGGTCTTATCAAAAAGTGACAGAATTCCTTGTTTTTTGTCACAGTATGGACAAAATTAGAGGCAAACAGTCTATAAAGTCACTCAATATAGACACCTTACACATGAAGTCACACATCACCATAATATAACCCAGTGAAATCTGAATTTTGTATATAGTCTTAAACTTCTAATCATTCAGAAAGAGAAAAAAATAGAAGTTTCTACCATAGACTGTACCTGTTTTGGCTATCATTAATCATTGTGATGAAAAAAACAAGGATTTAAGTAAGAGCGATGAGAACAGTTGCTGCCCAAAATTTGAAAAGGAGACTTTACACCAGCCAAATGTAGCAATGATAGAGAATACAGTGATCACTTATTACCAGTAAGGAATCTCTCTAGAGTATACAGTACTATATAAAGTATTGCATTTTTAGATGTAAAAAGAATTCCAGTTTATCCATGAAAACTTTTCAGTGTAAATTTTTAGTTCTAAATGTGCAATCCTCACACAAACCTTAACCAACAGATTGATCTGACAGTTATCCCTAAATTTCAATGTTAATGATATGAAATTTACTGAAGTGTATTTTTATATTCTAGGAAAGTCATCCACTTTATATGATACCAAAAGTCCTGACTGGGCTCCTTCAAGGAATCTAGGCTATAAATCCATAAAAAAGAGTCAGGAGAATGATAGGAACATTCATTACAGCACCGAAAGGAATGAAACGTCTGATTGTTGTTAAGATTTACAATTGCTGAATCAACTTTGTGTAGGACATAAGTTGCTTTTTAGTATACAGGCTTTGCAAAAATAGAAAGTACAGTACATGCCTTCATGGATGTATAAGATCAACGGCCATTTATTGATGTTACTGAGCTGCTCATTTCTTGTAATTTTGTGTGGATCACTGGAGCCCAAATAGCAGCGTTATACTGATCCATCATGCCACAATTTTGTATGGTTCCCATCTTTTCACTCAGAGTTTATTTGCACTTATGGCTCATTCAGTATTTTTTCGCATATTATGTACATACAGGGAAATACTTTGTGATTTTATTAATTTCTGAGAAAATATTTAAATTCTTTGTAAAACTTACAGACTGGTGTTGAATAATGTTTTACAGTACTGTAAGCAGTAAAATAAATGATTCATTGTGTTTATTTTTTTCACTTATTAATGGTGTGTATGACTCATATTACAGGGTGACTGGAGTGTGTCACTACCAGCAGGCACACTAGTCAAAGTGCTGGTAGATTTCAGTGCTGTAAGAGAGGATGAAATATCTGTAGCCAGAGGGGAAGTTATCCAAGTAAGCTCACAAATAACTACATTTTTAAAAATAAATTGTTTTTAATAATATCTAAAACAAAGAATGGCAGATATTAGTGGTAAAAGAAATACTTACAGTACACACACACACAAATATCATTTGATAAAATTTGACTTTTTCTTCTTCAGGTAATTTCATCTAATGTCTTAAGAGGTTACCTTGTTCATCGTGCAGCAAGTAGTAGTAGCCCAGCAGCGGAGGGGTGGGTACCAGCAAATGTTGTACTTCCATCAGCTTTTCCTGATCTACCTTCAACCCCTCCTGCCTCTCCACCACATTCAGCTTCACAGTATGAATATCAGATGAAAAAACCATGGATGAAGTTCCGTAAACCCTCATTCTCTAAAAGAGATCACCATCACATGCTAAGAAGAGAAGAAACTGTACATGAATTACCCTCTGTCCGATCATCTCCATCTCGTCCTCTGGTGCCCACTAGGCAAATGACAGTATCATTAATTAATCCATATCATTCTGAAAGCGACAACCACTGTGTACAACACTTGGAGAAACCCTCAAGTGGATGTATACCTGCCTCACCAGAATCTCCAGTCAGAATCTTATCCCCTTTAAGAAATGTGACTGTGTGTCCAGGGGAACCAGCTGAAATGGTGTGTGTAATCACTGGTGCTGGGTTTTGGGCAGAATCTACTACTGTGACCTGGGCAGGCCCTCACGGACCACTGACTGATCCACGCTTTGAGATGGAACAACATCGTGATGGGACTCTGAGACTACATTTGGGAAGCTGCCGTGTAACAGATGCAGGCGAGTACACTTGTACCATCACCTGTGCTGGACATTCCATTGCCTGTTCTGCGCGCATCAATCTAGCCCAGGGTAAGGATCACAGTTATTCCAATGGTCATTCCTAGTAATAGGAGTGCCTAGTATGGGCTGGAGTGGGTTAAGGTTGGTCTTGTATACTTGATAAATTCAAGTTTGTTTGAATAACTTTTGAGTTGGAATATTTCACATTAAGTGTATTTGTGCATGAATTTTTTTTTATTTAACTTTGATTAATTCTTTATCTTCATAATACTATACTACCATCACTGATACCTTCATCGTGTTTTTCTCTAATATGTTTAAATTGAATGCTAATTTTAACTTACTGGGAGTTATGTTCTGACTGAAGGGTGTGAGCACTGTATGATGGTCGTCATACAGTATAATATATTTCGTAAATAAAAGTTAATGCTTTTTTATAAGAATATGCCGAAGAATCAGATGTACAAACTATTTGGGAGTGTGAATTGTTATATACTGGTATAGTATTTGTGGTAGTTATTAAATTAACCTTTTATTGCTGAAGGGGAAGCAGTTAAGAGTATACACTATTTATGATATACATATGTAGACAGTACCATTTAAATGCATCTTAATATGTTATACAACTTCAGCATATGTTTCCGTATTTTATCTTCAACATTGTAGAATACATTCTGAAATATTTCTTTTCATCAGCTTGTGGAGAACACTGTCATCAACATTCTTTGTAGATTATCGTCATTACCATTTTAATTATTGTTTTGTAGAATATCTAATAAGTTCTTTAAGTTTATGGTAAGATGACACTGATCTGAAGTGATAAATTATAGAAGCATAGAATCTTGAGAGTGTCTAAGGCTTGGTATTGTTTGGACTGATCTTAGCTGTGTGTACTGAAATTATTTAATTATTTACAAATAATCAATGGAAATTAAAGATACTGTATTACAGTATAAAAATCATATGAAGATATTACACCAGACTAATTGCACTATTACAATAACACTGATACTGTATATACAGTAGTATGGTAATTTAATTAAGATAAGCACACCAATGCACTTACATTTTTTTATTATAACATTTAGATTACAACTTTACTTGACACGCTGTGCAAGCATTTTGCTTGAAAGTTTTCTCTTTACTTTAGTTATTGGTTCCCATATTATCTGTGAGAAATTTTGACTTAATGAAATGGCCTTACCTTTTCTCTCTGTATGTATCTAAACATGTGTGTGTCCTTGTGAGTGTTGCATGTGTTCATACACATATTCTTATCTACGAATTCCTGTGTGTGCGTGCGTGCGTGTTACTGGTATAATTATTGTACAATTTGGAGTGAATTACAGTACAGTACCTTATTATAGTACAGTAATTACAATACTGCAGATGCTCTGAAATTTGTGACATTTATGATGTTCCTATGATTTGTAATTGAGAAAGATGGGGAAAAAGATATCAACATTCTCTTCAGGCAGTCAATCGTGTGGACCAATTACAGTACAGTAAAGATTTTTTTCTAAGCATAATTGCAATGCAGGCCAATACTATTTCTGAATTGTGCCCATAACTTCAGATCTTATGCAATGGTAAGAACCTAATGGAATTCAGTTTTAAATAACTACCGTAGTTACTGTAACATTAAATGGTACTGTTGTTGTAAGGGATTTCAAGATTGATTTACATATTTTTTTAATTGCTTTCTGTATATGAAAAAGTAAATCCATCCTGCAAAGTCAGCATAATTTTTGTGTAGTCTGATGTTATTAGTACTCAGTGCTTTCCTCATGGGAATTACTGTATTCAGCTTTCCCATTTTCACAATGCATGGATGTCTCAATATAGTGCCAGTTTAGGGGTTTGGAAGAGTTGATTAATAGGTTATAGTGTACTTGGTTACTTGTAGTGTAATGGTCAGCATCCTGGCCTCACAAGCAAGTGGATCCCGGTTTGATCTCATGGCAGGGTGAAACTATGGGCCAGTTTCTTTATGTCCCTTGCATTTACCCTATTCTACTTAACAGTAATTGAGGACTAGACCTAGATGTTAATTGATTGAGGTAATGATTAGTGAGTGCAATTGGCTTGTTGTCCATTCTTCTTGGATTATTCATTGATGGTGACTCATACAGCTTATTAACCTAAGATGTGGTTGCTGTGTTGACAACAGTTTATATACATTAAACAAATTCACACTTATGGCCAGCCACCCTCAAACACAAGGCAAGGCAACCCACTAATATTATGCTAGGCTAATTACAGTGCTTAGATTGCCCCAGAACAATTATGAGTAATATTTTTACTTTTAACTCAGTATGTAGATTTTGCTTTTAAATAAAATTCTCACATGACTGGCCTCTATGTAGGGTGCAAAACATTAGTTTATATGGTTCAAGTAGTATACCAGTACAGTATTTCTCAGAGTACTGTACAGTGACCCCTCGTTTAACGAACACCTCGGTTAACGTAATTTCGATTAACGAACTGCCTTCCATAAGGATCTTCAATTCGGTTAATGAAAAAAAATTCGGTTAACGAAGTTCTTACGAACCGACCTCAACATGTTTTCGCTTGCACTGACCGGGCAACCAGGTTTAGTATCAGTCCGCCATTACATTAATCGGTTCTAGGGCTTAAATTCCTTACTATTTTAGTAAATATCAAGAAGTTTATACTATTCAATAATTTTAAAAGTTTAATATTCAATTTTTTTGTCATTTTAACAATTATTGAACATAATTGAAGGTAAAGTGACTAGTTTAATGCGCAGCATCCAGCCTCTTAACACAGCAAACAGGAGTTCGTCTCTCTCTGTTTTCACTGGAGGTAACATCTTGCTTGAGACTCTCTTCAACTAAACGCTTTTTTTCTGTGTTTCCAATCAAATTATTGGTCATTTTGAAATATATTTTACATATTGACAATATATAATGCAGTGCAGTGTTGATTTAAAGAAAATAATCTTGAATTACACCAGAGCTAAAATTTTATGGGTGAAATGGCGCCATGGGGTGACTTCTTTTCCACCCCAATGCCTTCTCTTCTTCCTTCTCCTCCACCCCCATTCTAAATCCCATCATCATCATCCAGGAGCCTTCTACATACACACCTCAAAGTAAGTGAACTTTTCTACCATTTTTGTTGAATTTAGGAAATTTTCGGTGAGCTGGAACCAATTACCCAAAAACCCATTGAAACAATGGTTTCGGTTAACGATCTTTTCGATTAACGAACGACCTTCTGGAATGGATTGAGTTCGTTAACGGAGGGGTCACTGTTATATAATGAGGTGTCTTGCATAAAACTTAGAAAGTCTACTACAGTTTTACTGAAAGTGCCAAAAAGGATCAAAAGGTAATGAAAACATGTAAATTAAGGTAAAGTCAGCCCAAAAGTTGCAAATACACCACTAGAGCACAGCACTTTACAATCTTGTTAGTGACACTGAAAAACATTCACATCAGTGCAATCTATTATCCTAGAAATTCTTTAGAAAGTAGTACTGTACCTGTATAGTAGTCACAAGTGATCGCAGGCCCTTCGTACCCAGTGAAAGTTTGAACGCTCGTGCTTGGCTAGCGCGCATCCGCCGTCCGGCTGACAGCATACAGCGACAAAATGGTTAATTAATGCCTTCCTAAAGAAACCATCGACATGGGACCAGGTTTGTTCCACTCTACGATTTTTTTGCGATTTTTCCACCAAGTTTGATGAAAAACGATTGTGCCGTTTCGGCTGCCAAGAACAGACACACACACAGACACACGGCTATTCCTATAGTATGTTAGATAGTAGTACAGTACAGTAATAGTAAGAGCAAAAAACCATGTCTCATAAACTAGTAAATCGGCAATTTGTAGGTATAATGACCATTATTGTATTCTACAATGTTTGCATGTAAAGGGATAATTTAATTGAGGAATTTGTAAGATTTTTTTTTATCACTGGACAGAAACTCAAAACCTGGATTCCTTAAACATTATGCCATTACTGTGATTTTCACACACTTTTGAAAATGAAGGCCATCAGTGCATTTGAAGGAAATAGTGTTATGAAATTTTGACTTCCTGTAAAATTCTTACTTTTTTCTAATTTTTAAGTACTGGTAGTATGGAAGCAGTCTTAAAGAATTATAGGCCCATTTCACTGGGTTTCTTATATAACTTAACTAAACTATTTCTCAATTTAGTCTTATATTTGGCAACATATGCAGGGTCTACAGAAGACAGTAAATGTACCAAAACAGACAGCAACACTTAAAATAGGCAGGCACATCACTAAAATAGGCATGCATAGAACTAAGACAGCCACAGCACAAAAAAGACAACCACAGCACTAAAATATGCAGCCACAAGTTATTTCAATATGAAGATTTAGTCTTTGTAATACTGCACAAAGATACACACAGCCTGCAACATGCCACCATGATTTTTGTGTAAGATAGATAAGTTTGTAGAGATAGTATTTTCACATATATATATACTGTATCAAGGTTTAATTAATTGAAGGCCTATTACTAATAATATACAGTATAAGTGTGTTGAGTGGCATCTTGTAAAAAGAAAAATTATATCCCTGTACTGTATAAGTGGACTGGCTTAGTATTACGTATACAGTATCTTTTTAAACCACAATACCATACTGTTCTTACAACTGAACATAAATACAGTACCACAACACATTTTATTATTATAATATCTTTTGGTTCATGATACAGTAAATGGTATTTTCATTGATTATAAATTATTTCAACCCTTACCATAATATTTTTAAAATAATGCTGGTTTCCAGCACTATATTGATTCACATTACATAAAAAGTGATAACATGTAGTTCAATTAGTTTTAGCTCTGCTATCGTACTAACTACTTATCTGTGTTGTTAAAGAACATTCCAGCTTAAATTAATATCTTTGGGGAACATTTATGTATACAGTACCTCATTTCCATAACATGTAGCTTGACTGATGGGTAAATAATATTGCCCATAAGACAAAAACCACCTTTCTACTTTACATAAGCATGGTACCTGTACTTGAATTAGGTGAGAGCTGTTTGCCTGTGTATTTCTTCTTACTAACATCTGTGTTACTTTGCTTATTAATAATCTTACATAAGTTTGAAGACACTGAATAGTTAGTCATGGAGATGTATGAATTAATAGCTATTGATTTATACAAAACTTGGAGTTGAATTCATTTGTCGTTTTTTACCTCAAACCTCTGACTGCACCTCCATTTTAAAGCTGAATATTCTGAAATATTGCATTTTAGTTACATGGGATATATCTATACCAATAAAGTCTGCTGGGCCATCAAAATTACAGTCTGCATTATTTTTAATCAAGTTTTATGTTGTCTGCATGTACAGGGTATATGCATAAATAATATGATGCACAAAGTATTTAATTTAAACATATAAAGCAAAATTCTATACAATCCATGTACAGTACAATATAATGCTGTTAATTTGTATAATATGTACAGTAAATATGCTGTATTATAATGCAGGAGTTATTGTTAGATATGTTTGCCAGTTGTCATTCCCTCTGTGTAGACGACTTGTATTTGAATAGTTTTTATGAAGATGTTTAGTTTTATAAAATACATTATGGATATTTCTTGAAAACTACATAATTTTTGATACTCAGTTCAGGCATTCCTTCTTAGTATTCATCGCTCTGCAATGGAGTTTTTATTACAATAAGGATTATTGCTAATACTAAAGAGTGTTGGGAGTATTACTTGATTTAATTTATTCTACAGTATTCAATTAAGAAAAGTAATCTGTGAGAAAATGGACTCTCTTTTAGTGCCAAAGGTTTTAGATTTTTGTATGTAAATGTTTGTGTAAATATGTACATTAGATGAGCACAGTCAGTCAGTGTCCACACGTGGTCCAAGGTGTTCAATTGTGAGAATTTTTTTTTTATTGTACTGTTCAGTCTCAATAAATTATTTTCTGGACAATGATCTATTTTTTAAACAGTTATTTGCTTTAAGATTAGATCTTAAGTACGGTAATCATATGAAGAATGAGTGGTTGAAGAAAAATCTTTACAAGACATCTAAAGTAAAGGAAAACAGTAATATTTAGATGGTAATGTTTCACAATTAGGGATGCAGCAGACCCTGTAAAACACTTCCCAGAATGTTTCCCCCTAAAGTCAGTACATAATATAAAAAAATCTTCAAGTTCTTATTCTGTAATTATTTTTTAATAGCAGTATAAAGATATATATTAAGTAACCCCGGTTTTATTGTGAATATTTTCAATATACAAGAACACTGGCAAATATAATTTATTTAATAAAGAATATTGTTGCCATAAGCAGGAATAATGTTCATGTATATGGAATAGCTTTGATTTCTTAAACAGAAAAATGGGTGTAAATAAGTAAAGTTGTAAATATAAAGTGTGTTAAATCTGTAACTTCTTAGCATTAGGTCTTGTGTAAATATAAGCAGTTGGCGAGTGTGGAAACATAATGTCCGAGTAATTCAGAGGTTTAAGGTATTCAAAAGGAACCAGTCGTGTGACCATGTACAAAACTTATCAGACACTTGTTTGAATAATTTTCTCAACATTCATGCTATTTGTTTATAGAATTTTATTGTATTTTTAAAGGATATCAACACCATAGTAAAATGTTTGGGTTTGGTGCTGAGTTTGGTGGTTGGCTTTCCTCATAATTAATTTACTGATTACTAACCTGGTGAGAAATTGCTATCTCTTAGTGTTGTATTACACATGGTAGGCAGATCAGAAATTTTACTCAAAATACTCGTACAATACTATATATCGGTAAAACAGTCCTCCTATATTTCTTGTTGCATTTTTCTCATTTTAAGTAGCAAATTATTGAAGATATCTTGCCAAGTACAGGACTACTGTAGTCACTCTTTCATCTCTTGCACTTAAGACTCCCTGTCAACATTTTTGTTTCTCTTTCAGTCTCCCGTAACATTTATTGTCATCTGTCTTGTGATTTATTCTATCCTGATCCATCTTGTACACAACAACACCAACTCAAAGCTTTATCCTTCACAGTCTTGATAACTTTTTTTTATTCTTAACTTTATCTGAGTTTCACATACATTTATACTACTTGGTTATTTGCCCATTGCAAACCCATGTCCTTGACACATTTTAATGTTGGCTAAAACAATAAATTCAATTATTTCAATACAAACTGAGCTCACAGATTCTTATTTCTCTTTTCTGGTGCCCTTCGACAAGTTACTTCCTCCTTTGTAGACAGGTACCTGTACTTCATTTCATCCTCTGTTATAGTATTTTTAATACATTGTTTACTAAAATACATTACTGTATTTTAAATCTTAACTCCATTTACAGTATTGTATGTCCATTCATCAACATAATCACATTATAACACCATAGCAACTTGAGACAGAACTGTTTAGGTAATAAAGGATGAATTTGAAAATGCTAATCAAAATTAAAAGAAAGACAATAAGTCTAAAAGAAGACAAACTAAATGATGAAATAGTACAAGAATTGTGAGGCTGACTTCCTATTTTGTGATAATTTTTATGCATTCATATTAAGTCAGTACAAACAAACCATTCCCAAATATTTTTGCAATTGGCTGCCTCATTACCTGCAGTAAAGAACATAAATAAATTGTGAATTTTTGTGTAGACAGCTATATAACAGAATGATGAACTGCTCTTGTGCATTAGAATTTGCTGAGAAGTTAAATGAAGGAATTTTTATACAAAGGAAAAGCATACAAATACAGTATAGTCCAGTCCATCCCACTCCAGTACAGTACTGTACCACAAATAAAATGATCAGAGAAATTAAAGAAAATTAGTAGTTTCTGAAGGATATTGTATAACAGCAAACTAACTTGTGTAGTACAGTAGTGTAAGTTTGACCAATGTTAAACACCTCTGTGGGAATTAGAATGATTTTTTTTTTAATTATACTACAATACAGTAGAGGTTAATGTTTTGGCTATGTTGCCTTTGTAACTTGTCCATGCTCTGATCATTGCCAGATCAGTTTAAAACTCTGGATGAGAAGCAATTTTTAGGCGAGTGTAGAGCAAAAAATACTACAGTACATAGTAGTTCCATTACAAGAAAAGGGTGTAGGATGTGTGTGTTTTGTTTTTCCCCACAGGTACAAGGTTTAATATGAAGGTTCCTGTAAAGGAAGGGATATGGTGCACTTCCTGGTAAGAGTACATCAGAAATACAGTACCTGTATCTTTTTGTCCCCAATAATTCTTTACCATACCTTAATGTTCCCTTTCAAGGTTCCTTTCTCCTTCCTAACCTTATAATAACATGATCATCACTCCCAGATCATTTCTTGACAGTATCCTCACGTAAGTTTTTTTTTATTATTATTATTATTATTATTTATATATATATATATATATATATATATATATATATATATATATATATATATATATATATATATATATATATATATCCTGAGCTGTCTGTTCATGGGCCAGAGAAGAGTAAAGGCCCGTCCACACGATCGAGCAGTGCCCAGTGGGCACGCGTTAAATGCCCGTTATCGGGCAAAATTGGCGGGCAAACCAGCAGAGTGCCTGTGCCCGTCGTTGAGCGAAATCATGCTCCGCCTGCCTGGTGGTTTGATACCAGATATGGAGCGACGACTTTAAGTACTGCAAATGTGATATGTACAGTATTACCCCGCCTAACGCGGTTTCACTTAACGCGTTTTATCATATACGCGGTGCCTCGCCAGAGCTGAACTTTCACTTAACACGGATTTTTTCCACATATACGCGGTGAGTGGCCGGCTCGAGACGCTATTTTTAGATTTGCCCCACCGGCCACCCTGCCTCACTGCCTGTTTTAGCTCATGAAATTCATACAAATTACCCGGCCAGAATATAATTTACATGGCTGGAATTCTTATAATTTGGTGATCATTTTGAATATAAACATCATATATTTTGCATTAGACATACAAATTTTAGAAAAAAATTTTTGTCTGGTTAACTATGTTATCTTTTGTGCAAAATATATGACATTTATATTCAAAATATTCCTGGTCTTACAAGGAATCCAGCAATGTCAATTGTATTATCCTAACTTTAGTTTGAAGTATTATTTATTAAAATTTAGTGGTTTTCCCCCAAAAATTTCTCAGAGAGGGAAGAGCCGGCAGTGTAGTGTGAGAGGGGGAGGGAGTTGAGTCCATTATTTGAATGGACATTAACTTGGCGACTGTATTTCTCTATTTCTCTTAAGTATGAATTGTGTGCATGTACCATCATAAAATTAAGATGTTATTTTTACTGGAACATAGTTATGTGTCTTCAAAAAGTGGAGTTTGGGGGTCGGGCCGGTTTCTATTGGAATTAATCCCATATGTTCTGTTGTTCACTTAACGCGGATTTCACTTAACACGGGACCCTCTGGGTTCTATTGACTGCGTTAAATGGGGTACAACTGTATATGTTCCCCCCTCGGTCCAGATGTCCAGTGTATAACCAAATAAGCTTATGCAATGTACATTATTGGCGTGACAATAAACGGGAGATTGTTTATGTATTATGTAATAAGGACATTCGTGTGTGTTCTTCGTTCCTGCCGCTCTCCTCACTCTAGTCCCATAGCTTCCTGTCTATGCATATCATAATTCTAACATTATTCAATGACTTTTTATGTATTACAAATCTCACCTGCAAGTAATCTTCCTTGAGTACTTCATACATGGCTTGACAAGTTGCAGGTATTATGCGAGACAAACTTTGTTTTGATATTCTCTTTTTAAACTGAAGTGACGTGTAGATGCACCCAGTTGAAAGATATATGAGCGTTGACTCTAGATGAGCCTCTGCAGACATAATCTCCCTCATGTTGGTATCCTGTTTTTTTTATATATGGTTCCACTTTCGCTAGAAGTTTGTCAAAGGTGTTGGGTCCATTCTCACGTAATTGGTGAAGTCTTGCTAATGTCCATCTTGTCCATCTTGCAGTTCACGTAAAATCGTGGCATGACTTCACAATGCTTTTCTTCGACCTAACCACTCTTTGCACCATTCCCTTTTCTGCATTTGGTTCTTCTTTTTGCACATAGCAGCAATTATTATAGTACACAACGCTATGCTCTTCGCTTTAACTGTCCAGCGATTATTCCTGCTGCACACCATGGTGATCGTACCACACCTGCCACTGCCAACCACCTACTAGCTCCCGGCGCCAGACTATGACTGCCGCCAACCACCCTCGTGTGTACAACAACACACAGGCTTTGCCCGATAAACGGGCAAAGCCCGCCGGGCACTGCTCGATCGTGTGGACGGGGCTTAAGTCACAGTCAGTCAGTCCTTTGGAGGTCATGACAGCTTTAAGGACATTCTTGATTGTTTTATATGTAGCAACTAGCAACACTAGATGAACTCTTGACAATTATATTAATATCTTCTAAGATATGTGTGAACTTGATATTATCCTAACCACAGGTTAGTGTTTAGGTGGGTAGGTTGTCATACAATGACATGAGGCAGAGTTCTTCTTGGTCTCAAGTTTGTTGTAGGGGAGTGGCACTATAGGGTCACAAATGTAACTACAGTATATTATAATGAACACCAATTGTCTATATCACTTTACAATATGGACCCAGAGGTAGGCACTAATTCTTGTTCATGCGAGACTGAGAAGATATAGAAATCCATATATTTGTACATCTATCATTGATATTCAATGATTTGAGATAACACGGTACCCTCAATTGTGACCCAATACAGTGGTCCCTCGGTTATCGAACACAATTCGTTCCAGAAGGTTGTTCGTTAACCGAAAATTTCGTTAACCGAAACCATTGTTTCAATGTGATTTTGGGTAATTGGTTCCAGCTCACCGAAAAGTTCATACAAAGTAAAAAAATAAATGCAGTAAAGTACACTTACTCTGAGGTGTGTATGTAGAAGGCTCCTGGTTGATGATGATGATGGGAATTAGAAGTGGGGGTGGAGGAGAAGGGAGAAGAGAAGGAAGTGGTATGGAGGAAAAAATCACCTTCAGTGGACCCATGCTTGATGCCTCATTTCACCAATAAAATTTTAAGTTCACTAGGTGTAATTCAATAATATTTTACTTAAATCAACACTGCACTATGCTATATATTATCAATATGTTAACTAAAGTTCAGAATGACCAATAATTTCAATGAAAAATGCAAAAATATTCAAGACACCAACAAAATGGCTGCTCTCTATGACAGTAAACTAAGCCAGACTGAACCTGTACAGGGAGTACTACATATAATATTATCAATATGTTAAATAAATGTTAAAATTACTAATAATTTTAATATAAAACATTCAAAAATATTAAAAAGCTCAAATTTATTGATACAGGTGTATTTACTCCACTGGAAACAAATTTAAACTTAGAACAGATTACTGAATTGGCAGACTGGGCCATCAGCTGATGCTCACAACAAAACGTGATTTTCGTAAGGATTTCGTTCATCAAATTTTTGTTCGTTAACCGAATTGAAGATTCTTATGGAAGGTAATTCGTGAACCGAAATTTCGTTAACTGAGGCTTTCGTTAACCAAGGGACCACTGTACTTTGTTATCATGAGGTGATTTGGGTTATCAAGGTTCAGCAAAGGTGTTTTAATGTGCAATAAATGTCATGTGTGTTTCCTTTTACATTTTTCCTTTTCGTATAGTAGTACAGTCCATTAAAATTAACTTATTTTGTTATAAAATTTATTACCTTATTTATTATTAAAGCATGCTCTATATTGTCTTTAATGGGGTTACTATACAGTGGTCTAATCAGATTGATCAGAGTTGTAAAAGTACCACACTTTGTTACTTAAGTAAAAGTATGGTTACATTGGCAATATGTTACTAAAGTAGAAGTAAAAGTATCCAAAGTTCAATGTACTCAAGTACTGTAGAAGTAAAAAAGTATCTCCTTCATAAAGTACTGAAGTACTGGAAGTAAAAAGTATCAACAAAATTATTAATTGTCAAATATTAAAATAAATCCACAGTAAATTATAAAAAACTAGTTAACTAAAGATAAAAACAAAAGACACACAGCATTACACATGTTTATTTGCAAATCTTTCTATTGAGATTAATCAATAACTGATTCTCGAAATTACAGCTGTCCAGTCAGCATATTTTAGGCCTAAATATAATGCATAACAGACCGAAAGAGAATACATTCAGCTGCTCTTCTCCCTACAATCCATCATAGGGATAGTTAATGGGCTGAAAATATATCCATCCAACACTATGATCACTTTCTTCCTTATCCACACAAGTATCGTCAACGTGGACTTATTTTTCACAGATATAATATTGTCTCTGCTCGCATTAGGTTAGGATACACTTATCTGGCAAGTATCTGAGGCAGAGGATGACCCACACTTCTCTTTCTGTAAACTCTGTTACTGTCCCAATGCTAACACCCTTCGACACTATTGCCTGAACTATCCTACTGTCAGGGCCCTTCTACCACAGGACGCGTCACTAACCACTATATGTCACCACCTACTTATTCGTAATAATTTAGATTTAATTCTTGTACGCTACCCATGCTTTGGTGGGTGCTAACTCCCATTGTCCTTAAATCCTATCAATATTGTCTCCATATCACAAGTCATAGCGTGTCCTGTGTGACACGAGTACTGTACCACCGTATTAGTGTCTGACCGCATGGTCTTGTGACTATTCTTGTCACCCCCTGGGGTGTAATAAATTAATTAAATAATAAATAAGCCCAACATGACTAAACAGATGCTCACAAGCAGCAGATGCTGGTAGTGGGGTGTTAAGCTCACAGATAAGTCACAATGTCGGGAAAGACCTCGGTAGCTCCATTCCATCCCCTGAGCATGCCAAGTAGCTATCAAGCTCCTTCAGTTGAAGAGTTTATGGATGATTGTTGCCTCCATAGTGACTGAGTCTGACCAATACTCACTGTAAACTCTCCCTCTAATTGGGGGTGTGGCTGTGGTGACGTCACTTTCGATTCTGATTGATGAGTGGCTAAATTTTTACCCCCCATGTAACATCTGGCGGGTGCCATATTTGCCAATTTGTTTTTATTTATTCATTATTATATTTTCATATGATCAGCCTTTTGTGGTATATGTTTCCTCATAAATATTATATTATACAGTATTAAATAATAGAAAAAATATGTTAAATAATTTGTAATTTGACAGTAATCTCTTCCCTGACCACTAATCCCCTCCCTCCGTTAAGGAGAGGTGGGACTACAGTACAGGTATTTGTTGCCACGTAAGCATTTATTTTGTTTTTATTTATTAATTATTAAATTCAACAATGATCAGCCTAGTATGATGTATGGTTCATCAGTAATAATATAAAATATTAAATAATAGAACCCCAAGGTGTGTCAACCATATTGTGAGAGTTCAGATGGACGTCTTACTTAAGTCTATAGAAAAAGCTGTTTTTATATGTGAGGAGCAGCTTGAGGGGGGGTCTTGGAACAGCTCCCTATTTTTCCCATAAGATTACTTGACTGACCCATCACAGCACTTTTCTGGTTCCTAACCCCCACGAATATTGAGGATAGATGTACAGTAGAATTTTGGTTATCCTGCACTTGCGGGGATTGAAAGGTGCCAGATAAAAGAGATTTTCGGTTAGTTGAACCTCCCTCTTAAGATCCCTCAATAATTCCTACAATGCACAGTACTACAGGCTGACCTGGCAAATTTGTCTCAGAAAAACTGACTCTTTTAACACTTATTCCATTCCATATGAACTATGTGGTTTATAAATAAATAAAATAAAATAAAAACTATAAGATGAGAAAAATGAACAGCATGGGTGTGTACAGTATGTGTGGGAATTGAATGTGTGCAAAAGGTGCTGTCACTCAGAATTGAGTATGATGATCATCCAGCTATGATACAATGATATGAGTTAGTAGGGACGTCACCGAGGTTGGTGAGTTCCGTGGTGACTAAACAGGCCGATACGGGACCCGCAGGGTCGTCCACATTCGTTGCACATATGGAGGGCTGCACCTAGCGCGGTGGAAGCGTCTTTCCGGCGTTGGCGCTTGTCTGCTTCGGTTTGCAATCGGGCTAACTCGAAAGTATTGACAACTTTGCATGTGGTGCTCCTCCAAGCGTTATGATGTGGAGTAATTGACTCCCAGGTGAGGGGGGTCAATTTGGCACTTTTTCAGGTTTGTCTTAAGACTATCCTTATACCTTCTCGATTGCCCGCTGGAGTTACATTTACTATTCTTTAGGGGACTGTAAAGTAGCTGCTTTGGCAGTTTATTGTTGTCCATGCGGGTAACATGGCCAGTCCAGCGAAGCTGTTCATGGATAATGGCAGCCTCGATGCTCCTACAGTTGGTGTCAGCAAAGATACTGGCATTTGTTCCCTTGTCTTCCCAGCAAACTCGGAGGATGGAACGTAGACTACATTGGTGAAAAATTTCACATGTTTTGAGGTGCTTCCTGGATGTGACCCATGTCTCACTGCCATATAGCAGGG
The DNA here is from genome assembly GCA_958450375.1 of Homarus gammarus. NCBI lineage: Eukaryota > Metazoa > Arthropoda > Malacostraca > Decapoda > Nephropidae > Homarus > Homarus gammarus. The sequence continues at coordinate 264,543 of CAUDMG010002285.1, read as the reverse complement.
TGGGGAGGACCATTACTCGATATACATGGAGCTTTGTAGATAATTTCTGGTCACTAAAGCTGAAGACACGGTTTCAGAGTCCTCCAAAGGCTTGAGATGCACATCTGATCCGGTGCTGAATCTCTTCATCGATGTCTGCAGTGGTGGAAAGGTGGGAGCCGAAGATACCGAAAGTGGGAGAGGGTAGTACTGTACCGCTGAGCTGGATGAATGGTGGAGGTGTGTCTGAACCTGGGGCAGGTTGGAGAGAATCTGAGTCTTACGTACATTTACCCGAAGGCCGAAGTGCGCATACATATCTGCATAGGTGTTTAGGATCTCCTGTAGGTCGTGTTCAGTGTGAGCAACAAAGGTGAGGTCGTCTGCATACTGAAGTTCAGTAATGGCAGCTGCTGACACCTTTGTTCTTGCCTGGAGTCTTATGTTGAAAAGACCCCCCTTTACCTGGTACTTGATGTCCACCCTGCTGGCTAAAGTGGCACCTACATGAGCAAGGAAGGCAGCCAAGAAAATGGAAAAGAAAGTTGGTGCTAGTACACTTCCTTGTTTAACCCCTGTTTGGATGGGGAAGAACTTGGACTGGGTGCCGCTGTGCAGGACATTGCCGCTCATGCCATCGTGGAGTTACCTCACGATGGCGATCAATTTTGGTGGGCAGCTAAAACAACTGAGGGTCCACCAGAGGGCTTCCCTGTTGACCGAGTCGAAGGCCTTGGTTTGGTCGATGAAAGCCATGTACAGGTCATGACGCTGTTCTCTGCCTTTTTCCTGTATCTGGCGGGCAGCAAAGATCACGTCAGTGGTGCTACTTGATGGTCTAAAACCATATTGAGATTCTGGGAGGAAGTTTTCCATCTCGGGAAGAAGTCTGTTTAGGAGGACTCGGGCGATAATCTTGCCAGCTACGGAGAACAGCGAGATCCCACGGTAGTTGCCACAGGCTGATCGGTCTCCTTTGTTCTTATAAATATTGACAATGGAGGCATCTTTAAGAGCTTGGGGGATTTACTCTTTTTCCCATATATTCTCCAGGAGAGAGTGGAGACGGCTGGTAAGCAGAGATCTTCTTACTTTATACACCTCGGCTGGGATTCCATCAGGCCCTGAGGCTTTGTTATTTTTCATCTGTTTGGTGGCAGTAACTACCTCATCCAGGGTTGGAGGATAGCTGAGGTGGGTCAGCTCTGGATGCTGAGGGACCTGCTGGGTAGTCAGGACATCCACATCGGTGTTTCAGTTCAGCAATGAATGTTCGTGCTCATTTCAGCACTGAAGGATGCTTTATTGTCTTTAATTATGAAGTTAGCGTCAGATGAGCGGAAGGGGGCTGCGCCGCAAGTGGTTGGCCCATAAAATGTTTTAATGGAATTTAAAAATACCTGCATCTTGTGCGGATTTGCACATTTTTTGTATTTCACATGCTTTATTTTTAAGCCAGTCATTCTTTAGAATGTGAAGTTCTCACTAGGCTGCCACTTTCTTCTTGCGGAAGGTATCAGCTTTGGTCCGAGACTGAGGGTTGTTGTGCCAGTCAGTAAAAGCAGCACGTTTATCATCAATGAGTACTTTGATTGCCGATCATTTTCATCAAACCAGTCCTGGTGTATTCTTTTGATGTGGCCGAGGGTCTCTGCAGGTTTTTGTCATAATAGTGTTGAGAGTATCCCTTTCGGCACTGGGATTCACATTGTTTGCTGTTGGTTTATTTATAAGCCCATGTTCAAGCTCTCTGAAAGCATGTGCTACAGCCGAGTCCTCCAGACACTTCGTATTAAAACCTCTTCTGAAGGCTTACTGCCGTTGCCGTTTTGGGGCAACGTGAAATGAGAGCTTGGCTCTAACAAGTCGATGATCAGTGTCACAGTGGTCTGAGCCAAGCATGGCTCGGGTGATGAGGACATTTGGCAATCTCTTTCTCTGACAATAATGTAGTCAATGAGATGCCAGTGTTTGGATCATGAGTGTTGCCACGAACCTTGAACTTGTCGGCCTGCCGAAACAAGGTATTGGTAATAGTAAGATTGTGCACAGCACACTTGCTGAGGAGGAGTAGGCCGTTAGTATTACACTTGCCTAATCCATTTCTCCCTATGGTTCCCTGCCAAACACAAGCATCTCTGCCAACTCTGGCATTGAAATCACCAAGGAGCACAACCTTCTCTTTTCTGGGGATAGAAGTTAGCACTTTGTCAAGGTCCACGTAAAAGGCCTCTTTGATGTCATCCTCTGGATCCAGTGTTGGGGTGTATGCACTGATGAAAAAGGCATGACACGAGTGATTCAGAGGGACTCTGAGCGTCATGAGGCGCTCGTTGATCCCAATAGGCATTTCAGTTAGCCTGTGTAGAATGCTTTGGCGGATGGCAAAGCCAGCTCCATAAATGCAGTTTCTCTCCGCAGCAGGCTTACCCTTCCAGAAGAAGGTATAGCCAGACCCCCTGTTCTGTGAGCTGGCCCTCATCTGGGAGCTGGGACTCACTGATGGCTGCTATGTCGATGTTATACCTAGCCAGCTCTTTTGCCACAAGGGCAGTTCTTCTTTCAGGGCGCTCATTTGTGCCAGTATCCAGAAGGGTCCTGGCATTCCATGCAGCGACCATAAGAGGTTGTATGGTTTGTTTTTGTTTGGATCTGTGAATTTGACTGTTTTCGACCGCATAAGGATGACCTTACTGGGTGTGGTTGCCCAGTCAGGTTGGGTTTTTAGGCAGTTTATGTTTAGGGCACCTTTTCTAGCCCCCTTCCCACGTGGGGTGAGCAGAGTGGCTCCTCGAAAGGGCTGCTCAGTCACACAGACAGGACTGGATTGCACTGCTGCCTAGATCCCAGTGCATAAACGACCACCTTATCTGTGCCGCCCAAGTGCAGAGTTGTGACTAGAGACTCCCGGCAGTCATCTCTGCCTGTCCCTGTCATCACTCGTCCGTCGCCATAGGACTTTTTGGGGGTATGATGAACTGGATGATGGCTGCGAGCGAGTTAATTTACGTGGTGAGGCAGGAGCGCAGGCTGCAACCACACATCTTGGCTTTCCCTTTTCCTGATCCAATGGTGAAGTGTTGCAATGACTGGGGAGAGAGAGCTGCAATGAACTGCCCATAGCCCAGTTTGTTGGGTTTCGCCTTAATAGCCTGTCCATCAGGCATTGCCTTCGTCCGCCAGTGTAGTCGTTGGGTTTCCACGGTGGTCACCTCTTCCGCCTATACCGCTGTTGGGGGCTTGTTGAATATCTGTAAGCATGTCTGCCTGATGCGGGGCTCCACAGCAGATTTTTCGTTCGGGGTTTACTCCCGTAGCCTTATACCTACCAAGGTTAATCCACAACGCAGTGGGGCAATGGCTGGTAGGCGCCAGAGCATGTCCACATGCCAGTGGGCCTATGCGCCTTCCCTCTGGGGCCCACTGCTACTCTGAGATCCCCTGCTGGTCTAGCCTGGGCGCACAAGGCACCCAGTTACCTTGTGTTGCCACGAGGAGGGACAGCAGTAGTCTTGGTGGTGAAGAGGCTGTGTACTGGCAGGGGAAGACTTATGCAAGTTGCCTCCTGTTCGCCACGAGGGCTAGCCAGCGGAGGCAGCTGAAAGTGAGAGAGCAAGCAGTGCTTGCACCTTAACACTAGACGCATTTCACCACCCTGTGTGCGAATCACACACACATATACACAGCAGGGCAGCCACACGTCTGTGAGTCAGCTGGTTGATTGAGCTGTGTCGTGTAGCCCAGAGGATGGTTTGAGTGTGGAAGGAGCTAATTTTTTTTACATAATATATGTACTATTGTATTTTATGATATGCTATGTATCAATTTTATTGTTTATCATGGCAATAAATCTGGCAGCTCATCCCTTTTGTGTGCAGTATTCAAAGGTACTAGTAAAGCTTCATCAGCTGTGATGTACCAGATTTAAACAATGTACCGTTGCTGTCAGCAGTTCAGTAATTATGAGGGAGGTGGCCACCAGCGGTTCAGTAATTTTGAGGGAGGTGGCCATCAGAAGTTTGGTAATTATGAGGGAGGTGGCCACCAGCAGTTCAGTAATTTTAAGGGAGGTGGCCATCAGAAGTTTGGTAATTATGAGGGAGGTGGCCACCAGCGGTTCGGTAATTATGAAGGTGTTTCTAGACACAGTTTTGTACTCGTGCATTGATTACTTTCTGTTCTATTCATTTTCTTTTGTAAATGCTTAGTTTTCTAGATAGAGGCGATTTAAGATATAGGTTAGGTTAGGTTAGGACAGGACAGGATTTCAGCCTTTTTTTATATTTTTTCCCAACATAATACAGTATCCCCTAATAAAATAAGTGAAAACTGGATATTTTTAAACTCATTTTCAATGAAAAATAGCTGATGGTCATTATTGGAATAATTACCTAATAAGCATTTGCTCAAGATAAAATGAATAGAAGTGAAAGTAAGCGGTGCTACTATAGCGTGTGGTCTACAAAGATATCTTAAGTGTGACCTGACCTGACCTAACCTAACCTAACCTAATCTAAATTTACCTAAATATCTTGAAGACTGCACGCTAAAGTAGCACCAAGTAAGCAGCGTACAAAATTGTCTTAAAACTCCCTCCATAATTACCGAACCATTGACGGTCACCAGTCTATCGGCCTAAATAAATTTGGCTAATATTGACGACTATACCGCAAACGCATTACCTGTATTTGTGCTGATGTTTGCGGTATAGTTGCCAATATTAGCCAGTTAGGTTAGGCTACAGGTTAGTGTAATGTTAGGTTGGACTTTTAAATAAAAACTTTTTTAACACATTTGCCATAACTATGAGTGTGTCCACTATATAACACAGTGAAATTGCAGCATTTTTAAATTCGTTTTCATGAAAAATCAATGACAGGAAAGTTGTTAATTATCATAAATTCAATTAGTGCTAAAATAAATATTTTCTCACAAGCGTATAGTGCTCCATCTATTGAGTGCCCTACCAAGTATCTTTCTCAACAGGGTGCTAAATATTAATAATGCATACACAGTGGCTTCTATTTAGCTCTTTGTTAGGATGCCAACCCTGGGGATAATTAAAGGCCGCGTCCATAGTCTGTTTATTAGCGGATTAAATACACTATTGTCAAACCGGCACATACCCCAACACACTTCAAATGTTTTACCCTTCAAAGGTATGCCCTTCTTCTTCAAGTATCCTCTGCCACCTACTTCATCTGAAGAAATTCATCCAGTATTACTTAGTTACTAAAATTATAATAAGGATAATACCTGCCCCTAGCATCATCCATGGAAATCTTACTTATTTAGTCTATTTTTTAAATATATTTGCAATACTTACGTTTCTTTATCTTTGGGGAATCGATGAAATACGAAATCAAGTTGTGAATCCTTTGTCCGTTAGCACGGGTGTCCGTTACGTGCCCTGTTGATAAGAGCATTCATTTGCATATCGAGCTCGTGTGCGGATTCCTATGTTATATTCAATGTGTAAACTAGCAGACGACGCTCATCTATCCGCCGCACTACCAAAATTGTGAGTTCGTTCGTGTGTTAACCATTACATGCTAAGCTCTCTCGTCTTCTCATGGTCTTTGGCTATACTGAGGGCGGCATGACGTCATAACCCGGCGCCGCCATCTTCTTTCACAAAGTATGTCTGTACACTGCGCTGCCCCTCCCAAATTTTGCTTCATTATTCCATCATGTTCGAAATATAGGTGTATTCAAAGAAACAGGAGAGATTCTAAAACATTCCATCGGTAAGTGTTGAAGTTGTAATTAAGTTACATGAAGCAGGAGTAGATTAAATAAGGAAATTGACTCTCCAGTCATGAGTTTAACTTTCAAGCCGTAATTACTGTATATTCATGGGCGTCTGCAGGGTTTTTTCCAGGGAGGCATCAGTTTCTTCAAAACAGGTATATACAGTACAGCCACATAATTGTATCACCAAATTATTAGTCACTAAGATTATCATAGGGTTGACCTTTTCCATTAAAAACTGACGAAAATAAATAATTTGATATCAATACTCCTGGAAAAATCTATGGGTGGTCAATGCTAGCTGTCTGTCATTATCAAGCAACGTAATTTCAATGGTTAATTTTATTGTGCAGGCGGCGTTTATCAGCTCCAAAACGATCAATCACGTCTTCAGTGAAGGCTGACTTTCTATCTAACACCAGGCGATGTATGCTGAGCATGCACCCCCCCCCCCCCCCCCCCGCCCCCCGCGGCCACTCATATCTATATTTTCTCGATTATGTCAACCTGATGGGCATATGAGAGTACCCAGAGGGACAGGAGAGTTCTATAACATAACAGCGCTAAGTGTCGAATTTGTAATTAAGTTATACCAAGCATAAGTGCCAGTTCAGTATTGGCACTGCATTCATGTCTTACAGTTCCCCCAAAATACCGTGTATAGTTTGCCCCCCCCCCCCCCACCCCCTTGGCGGTGATGGTTAAACTGGATTATGCATTGTGATGAACCCATTGCTTTGCAAAATAGGGCTGCAAGTTAAATAAAAGATACCCTTTGAAATGCTTTGCTTTACGCCGACTAGTGCACTGACCTACTGGCTTCAAAGAGCCCTTCACGCAGGATGACGTCATGCTGCCTTCATATATTAAAAGCTCCTTGGCTATTTACTGTACAGGGGTACTTTAGATTACAATGGGGGAGGGAGACGCAGGCCGCGCATCTTAGCAATGGACATGGTGAGGTAATGCGGATATTAACAATTACTCCTGATCCTGTGGTCATTACTGAAAATCTAAGTGTGTGAAGGAGAGCCAAAGGGACTAGCAAATGTTTAATAAAATGTTGGAGAGACGTTGAAAATGCAGGGGGCGATATACAGACATTTAAATTGCTGGGGCAAAACTGAAAATGCTGGGGGGGGGGGGGGTATCCTGACATTTAAATTGCTGGAGAAAATGGTAATGGGGGGGGGGGGTATCCTGACATTTAAATTGCTGGAGAAAATGGTAATGGGGGGGGGGAGCTGATAATGCAGGAAGACAGAAAATTTGAAATTTGACATGCTTAATGTCAGCATTAATGTATGCATCTAATTTGAAGAAAAAGTAAATACGTGGAATGAAGGTAAAACTGAATTCTGGTTTTGAACAGGTCTATGCTGGACTTTTGGGGCTCCTTCAATCCGCTACAGTACCACCAAGTCGAATAATATCCCTCGACGAGAACCACATAAAGACTTACATTATACACAACAAGTGGTCAGGCACACACCAGCAAAGCAAACAATATGCCATGAGTTTAGTTGCCAAATAGCGATACATACCAATAACTTTAATGTTTAGAATCTGGTTTTTTTTTAGCATGGATGCAAAGATTTTTTTCAGAAACTAAATTTTCAAAACAACGTTAATATTATCAACTAGTTTGTATTTGGTTACGTGATTAGGTTTATTGGGGACTGGTGTTGGTGTAGCGCCAACACGTCGGGCGTGTCTCCCCGTAGAGTATCATATTCCCACGCATGCCACGCCACGCCACGCCACTTCCCTGTTTTACCTCCAGTGTGACTTTAATGTATTCTTGCTTCATTAGTAGCTTTGCACATCCTCAGCTTTGTATAAAATTCAACATTTTTATTTATTAATTCTAACAAGGTAAAGTCTTGTAAAACAAATGCCTTTCTAATTCAAGATAGTTTTTCACTTCAGATAAAAATTCGTCTTTCGTCATTTACGGGAGCTGGGATGGGAAAGTAGGACAACTAACACCCCGACGAGTCACCAGGTTCCAGTGTTTGTCTGGAAGTCAGTGGGTGAAGGTGTTCTGCTCACTATCCCTTCCCCTGTGACTGTCATGAGCGGTGTAGAGGACCCTGGATACTGTAGCTTGATTTCCTTTGTGTTTCTGTGTTACATAATGCGAAAAAATATTATCTTAATAAATAAAATATGACATTAGTGTTTCATAATTTCAGACATACTTGAAGAAGAGGAGGAGGAAGAAGAAACGAATGTCAAATATGAAATTAAGGAAGCCAGTGAAAAATTGGAAAATAACGAAGCTGAAGACAATAGTGACGAAGATTTCAAACAAGCTGGAGACGAAACGGAAGAGCCTTTTGCTGATGACACCCAGATCAAAATTCAATGGCAGTCAGGGTTTCAGAGGAAGTACTCAGTCACGCATGACCTAGGGCGGGGGAGGTTCAGGTAAGCTCTACATCCCAGGCCACATCTGTCGTCATCGTTTCACTCAAATTAATTGTAAATCCAGATATAAATAGACAAATTAATTATAAGTCAATAAACTTAAAAGTCAGAAAAGATCTTATACTGCAGGCTACATGTGGTAAATTATGCTGCAGCAGCATAATTTACCATATGTGTACAGCAGTGTCAATGTTGTGTTTAGTACGAAAGAGGAGAAGTATCAGTCATGTGAGAACACCAACCACGTGGAAAAATTTGTCAAGGCATGACTGGGATGTTGGTGCGGCTACCCGGGCATGACGTTGTGGCCAAGTCAACAGCAGGTGGCGGTGAAAGTTCCAACCATGAGTGACTCTCAGCCGCTTGCGTCAAAGTTAAAATAAAGAGTAACCTTAGTGGCCAAACTCGTTTCCCAGCCCGCCACACCTGTTCTTCTTCCCTCTAGTATTAAAATGTCATTTTCTCACTAATTATATGAATGACATATTTTTCATTATCAATGCATTTATGTTAGAAATATAAATTTACAGGGGCGGATATAGGAATATTAAAAGGGGGGGATGGGGTCCAAGAAGTCTTAAGTGGGGGAACTTGGCGAGCAAAGCGAGCTCACCCAGCTGGGGGGGCTCTGCTGTAAGCCAACCCCCCCATATTTTTTTTTAAATCTGACCGATATCATGAGCATTTTGAGGTCATTTTGAAACCATATACACTTGATATTAAGAGATATTCTGAGGTCAATAGTAATTCCTTTTTACTATACAAAAACGCCTGAGTACAATACTGTATTAAAGAAAAAGTATTGGAATTTTCTGATGAAAAGAGGGGATCTGGACCCCCCCCCCCCCCCCCCTTGGATCCGCCCTTGATTTGGAAGTGAGCTATCTACTTATGGAGTGGTTCAGCATATCAAATAACCTTTCTGTTTCTTGACACCCTCATATAACCTTACACAACCTACGCTCCGTCAGAGCTACACTTTAATAACAGTATCTTCGAAATGTATTTTCCTGGGATTAACCTGTGTTAACTTTCAAATTCTGGCTCCTCCACCGCGCAAATGGTCTACGTGACGTGATCCCTTTTCAGTGTGGTGAAGCGTTGCCAGAATTTGCGTCATGGTCAAGAAGTGGCAGCCAAATTCGTGCGTCGAGGTCGTCAGGACCAAAAAGAGACGGAGGCCGAATTCCTACTGCTGCGACGTCTGCGTCATCCATCCTTTACACGGTCATACGCCCTGTACACTGCTACACCCAAGTTTGACATTCTTGTTATGGAATTGTAAGTATAAGGTCTTTAATGGAACAAAGAGAAAGTCTGGAAGATGTAACTAATGGCAGCTGACTCATCAAGGTTAAATACGTGATGCAGTCATCCTGACCTACAGTGGGGGGGGGGAGAACAAACGAACAATTGGTGGATTGGGTAGTGTGATTATCTTTCCAAGGGCCGTGGCTGCGTGGCATGTTTCATTTAGCTGTTGTTGAGCTTCCACGTTGCTGTTATAATATTATTATTACTGCGCTTCAACAACGAAGGTCTTTAAACGCATTACAAAAAATAGTATTTACACGTTTTAACAACATTAAAAAATTATGCGAGATAAAACTGCACATAATAAGTTGTCGTCATTCAACTAGCACCAATGGAAAATGTAACACTAACAGGTGGCAATCATCATGGGTATTGTTTAAATGCATGTGAGATAAAGTGTTTGCGTCCCATTTATAAGCATGTTTAAGGGGTGGATCATTTTATGTTTTTATGATTTATATATATATATATATATATATATATATATATATATATATATATATATATATATATATATATATATCAATGGAAACGTGGAAAAGATATAATACTGAAGCACCCTAGCTTTCGTCTTTATTCAAGACATCTTCAGTCTAAGCCTGGTCACTCTAAGGTGTTCCAACGTTTCTCTTTTCCTGTGTGGTTTTATCTATAATATATATATATATATATATATATATATATATATATATATATATATATATATATATATATATATAAAAACAAACGTGTGTGTGGTAATACTAATTAACGGGGAATGGGTCACTTGATTGCCAAATAATATACAAGTAACATAAGTGATACATATATGATATACTGTATAATAACAGTATGGGAAGGTCATGCTACAGGGCATTTCAGACATAGTAACAGTACAAAAAGGTAAGATTGGCTGGAAATGAACATACTGGTTGATTACGAGTTGTTGATAATTTTTACAATGGTTGGGACTGGGCTGTTCTTATAGCGATGAGTACATGCTCGTATGGGCTGGTTGTGGTGTTGAACAGCTATTCTCGGACGAGGGATCTTGGGTGGAAGTAGGAGCTGGTGTCGAGGATGGTGCAGAAGCTTCTCACCTAATTTGCAGATGAGGTCGCTGTGATGATCATGGAGAGCCAAGAGGGTCAGTGTGTTGAAGTCTTCTTGATATGTGGATTAGGTAAGGGAGAGAATAAGCTTGTATGCCCTCTTCTGCACTTTTTCTAGGTGTTTCCGTTGTGTGGCATTTAGGGAGTAAGACCAGGCAGGGGAGGCATAGGTGAGCTTAGGATGTATGAATGTTGAGTAAGCACTGGGGAGCTTGGGCGCACGAACTCCGAGGGACTTGAATCAGTGGAGGAGGTGGAGACGAAAACCGGAGAATTTGGCATTTGTACTGACGTGTGTTTTCCAATTTAGTTTGTTATCTATAGTGACACCGAGGAACTTGGTGGAGTCCATAACCTGGAGTGTGTTGGGGCCTAAAGTAATGGAGAGAGGGGGGGAACAAGGTCAGAGGAGAGGTTGATGTGCATAACCATGAGCTTGGTGTGGTTGATGGTGATCTGATATTTGGTGGCCCAATTTTGGAGATTGTTCAGTATATTTTGGAGGTTGGTGTGGTCGGGAGCTGAGTTGTTCACACTTATCCCAGTGGTGGAGTCATCGAAATTTTTCCGGCTAGCAGAGGTTTCTCTTTGGGCATCATTGATAAGCACGAGGAAGCAGAACGGTCCCATCTTGGTGCCTTGGGGGATGCCACAGGTGAGTGACTGAAAAGTGGAGACAGCCCCTCGGAAGCGTATGGCTTGGCGTCTGTCACTGAGGAAGTCTGTAAGCCATGTTGTAAGACTTCTCTGAAACCCGAGATCGATAGTTTTGTTGATTAAATTGTGGTCGACTAGGTCAAATGCTTTGGTGAAGTCAATGAAGACGACAGCCACAGACGTCTTTCGTTTTTCCAGATGGCGGCATATTGCCAAATTGCTGAGGATCTACGGCTCCTGCAATATCAGCATAAACCCAGTCAAAAACGAAATTGGCAGATTAAGCTGGGTATTGGGGTGATGGCAATGGGTCGTAGCTCATTTAAGGATTGTGGGCTGGTTGACTTGGGCACTGGTGACAGATATGAGGTATTTCAGTCAGCTGAGCATCTTGCTTGGCTGAGGGAAGCATTGATGATGGAGCAGAGGGGTTTACCTAGTTCCTGGGAGAACTCCTTGTAGAATTTCATTGGTAAGTCAATGGGAGTGGTGGAGCGCTTTAACTTCAGTTTGTCCAAACGTTTGCTACTTCAAATTCTTCCACTAAGTCAGTAGGAAAGGGGGCTGGGAGGTAAGCAGGGAGATTGGTTGTGTCAAGCCTGGGGAGCGTCTGGCAAATAGTTGTGAAATGATTGTTTGATTGCTTAGCTGCGTCTCCATTAGTGAGATGGCTAAGGAAGGGGAGTGGGTGTGTTTTACTGTTTAGTCCACAGAGTTCTTTTAAGTTTACCATACCACTTACTGATGTTGGCCTGCTTTAGGTGTTGCAGCTTGGTTGGGTAGTGAGACTTTTTTGTAGCGCATATTTCACGAATGACTTGGTTGTGAAGGGACTTGTGGCGGTTATGGTCATTGAGATAAAAGGCTCTGTCTCTCTGCTGCATAAGTCTTTTGATCCAGGTGTGATCCAGGGCAAGTCAGCTGGGTGTGAGCTGACGGAATTCTCAGGGAAGAAGTGGTGGTGTTGGTGAAGTTTATCCATTTGGTGTCCACGTCATCCACACTAAATACCCTATACTTCCGTCCAGGGGTGGTGAACTATCCACTGTCCGAAAAGACCCAGTGCAGTGTCAGTAATCGGCCTGTAGGTATTGGTGTAGGGTCTCTGCACTTGGCTGGTGGTGGGAGCTGGAGACCAAAGCACTGATAGGTGTGTGCTACACCCGATAGGAGGTATTGCTTGAGGTGATTCGTACTGGTCCGCTAAGTAAGTTAAGATAGGTCAAGGGGATTTTGATCGTGTGTAGGGAAGGTCACAACTTGTGATAGTAGCAGCTGGTCCTGGATATCAGTGGTGTCAATTTCGTTATAATCCCTGCATAGTACTAGCTTGGCACATGGGTACCTAACTCTGAGGTGGTAATGAAGTGATTGATAAGAGTGTCTCTGGTGGGTAAGCGAGGCATGCCACACAGTATATGATAGAGGCTGTGTTGAGGGTTGGCACATGGTATAACACGTACTCTTAATGCCTCCACATCAGCTGGGACTAAAACATCCATACATGACAGGCATAGCTCATCTTGACAAAAGAGGGCAACACCCCCACCACGTCCATGTGAACGCAGATGGTAACTATGTTGGCAGCAACTGACCGGACTGTTGTTGCCAGTTTTTTAAATTTATTGGCTAAGGAAGTGACATTGGAGAGCAGTAAGGAGGGGAGATTGTACCATATTCAGAGAACTTCAGTGTATTGGGATGGTCTGTCAGGAGTGGGTTGTTATGGAACCGAAGGTAAGCACTGGGAGGCTTTATTCAACTTAATGCAACCTCAGTATCCAGGGCCGGATTTACCTACTTGTGGGCCCCAGGCCAAACTCATCAGTGGGCCCCCAAATACCAATATCACAAAAAAATGGACACAAAAACACACGTAATATAACACTAAAGTCCATTTAATGCAACATGTAAAATATCATTAGTAAATAATGAGTGTCGGGTACACAATATAAAATATCACTGAGCTGAGAAGATACTGACTGGCTGAGTGAGCTGTCAGCAAACAAACGGTAACCCTGACACTTACAGAACGTGAATCGATCCTGTCCTTCACATGTCATATACCTGTACTATATACTCCTAAGCTTCAATTCCAAAGTCACCTGTCTCCATTATTGATAATCACTCATTAAAATGTGTGATTACACACGAATGAGTGTTTTATGAAATGACAATATGGTTATGTATTCTTCATTAATTATATTTTATTGACAGAGTGATGGGCTTACCACTGCTGGATTGGGTGTTCACTAGGGAAGAAACAACAGAAGCTGAGTGTGCTGTGCTTGTAGTGCAAGTGATTAATGCTCTTCAATATTTACACAGTTGCCATGTAGTCCATCTTGATCTAAAGGTAATAAAATCTATTAATCATAACCACATTCAAAAAGCTTTATTTTTTCAGTTTTCGTTTAACCAGAAAATTTCATATCAAGTTTAACAACATTTCCAATTTCATAATCATGTTGCCTACAAGTTTGATGATAAATCAGATTATGTACAGAGATTCTGTTAAAATGTTATATTTCATGTCATTATTCACGGAAATAGTAATGATCGATGATTTAATTTAGTTTAAATTTCTTCCTTGAAATATCATAGGGACTGTGAGAGAGAGAGCACTCTTTTACTTACACTCTTAATCTAATGCCATATTTGATCACAGAGCTAGTCACTGTTTATCTTCTTTTTGTAAGCTCATTTAAAATTCTAAGCTCTCGGTCATAAGAAAATATTCCTGCTAAGGTATTAATAGTGAACATTTAAATATGTAAGTAAAAGATTTGATATGTTGTATTGCAACACTAACGTAGCTTATCTTTTTTCCTTAAATATATCGTAATTGGCTGCCTTCAGAGTTTACATAGTAATGGGTACAAGTTTCAACACCTTCATACAGTTAATGTACAGTACTTGTACTGTATTTTTGAAAATGTGGTTTCAAGAGAGTCAGTCGTTTGAGAAATTACTTAACATTTTGTTCCTGGATATACTTATATGACAAATGTCAAGTTTCATAGTGGACTAGCTACTTTGACAAACTTAGTCAAGCATTAATGGATATCAATAAATTCATCTGTGGTAAGCAGTATCGATAACAATTTTAAGCCCGGCTACACCATAGCTGGCTATTTACGTACCAGTATTTAACCATTAAAATTATATATGCAGGATAAACTAAATTAAGAGTATTTACTTTGTAAAGCTGACCTACTTCACAATCAACAAAACATGACCATTTTTGTGGCTATTTTCCATGTTTGCATGCATTGCCTACATTTATCTGATGACAGCTGTCCATTCAACCTCTCTCATCAGGTTCTTAACTGTAATGTAATTTCATATAACCTCAAACCATGTTATTCTTGGCTCTCCCCTCCACATTTAAACTCGTGTATCTCTTGTCCTAATTGGTCTCCTGCATTCCTTGCACACGTCTACACCATCCCATACCTACCTCTACACAAAACTTTCTCAATCTAGTACTTTCAATACTCTTCTTTCTGAACAGAGTTTCATTTCATTCATTGTCACATTTTCATATCCCCTCACCATTCTCATTTCAGTTCACTCAACCTTATGTATCTTATCCTCTTTAGTTGTCCATGTTTCACAGCCAAACAACATCACACTTCTTAAGCTACAGTAGTTGCATACATACAGTATTTACTTACATAATGCATGATCTCTTGTCCTCAATAAAGGTAGCATCTCCCTAAACTTCATCCAGCCATTTCTTATTCTTGCAACTGAGTTAGCTTCAGCACACCCTCTAGCGCTGATCATGTCACCCAGTTAACAGAACTCATTCCTTTAATCCAGGGTTAAATCCCCAATGTTAAGTTCCTCCAGCCATGCTAAGGCCACATGATTATCTGCTCATACAGCAATTTCCTGTAGTCTGCTATCTACGCCACTGCACCGCTTGTGTACCTACCTTTCACATTAACTGCACATTATTATATTGCTGCCAACACCTTTCTTACAAATATCACATGACCCTTTTTTCCCCACTTTCCACCATGGGTCTCTCACTCAAGCCACTAATCATACTTTTGTTTTTGCCACATTCACTCTCAAGCCCTTTGACACATCCATACTTCCATTTCTTAAATTTCTCCACTGCCTTTTCAATGCTATCTGCTATCAACACTAAGTCATCAGAATAAAATAATTCCCAGGAGAGAATATATTTAGCACCATGATAAACAGAAGGGAACTCATGACGAACTGGACTCCCTAATGAACCCCTACTTTCACCTCAAATTCATCATTTTCCTCGCCGTTTATTCTCACAGAAATTTTTGAGTCCTCAAATAATGGCATAACCTCTCAAACAAGACATTTGTCAATTGCAAGCTTTCGCATTGTCCACTTTACTACTTTATGTTTTACTCTGACAAATGCCTTATACTGTATATGCAAAGTACAAAAAACTTGCCTCTGTAATCCCCTACGTTTTACTTTTATCCTCTTCGCCACTTTCAAAACCTGATCTAGCAACTTCAGACCCCTGTAGTTCACAATTCCAGTGCATGATCTTTTCCCTTGTAAATATCATGATCACATTCTTCTGCCAGTCGTCTGGAACAGTACATTTCACCAAGATTGCATCGGTCAAATCAATGACCATCGATACACCTACATTATCTGATGCTTTCACTGTTTCTTCAAGTATTCTAGAGCTTCTAGCCACCTTTCCATTTTTCATTCATTCTCTTTTATTCCCTGGGCATGGTCCCTGTACTGGTTTTGCTACACCCAGGCTGCCCTTGTCCCATTCGTATTTTCACTCAAAAGTTGATCTTAGTATTTTCTCCAAGCATCCTAAATTTTCTGGCTGTCAACAATTGTTACCACAGTTACTTGCCACCTAATAACTTCAGAACCATAATTCTCACAGTTACCCTTTTCACCTCTAGCACTTTCTCCACTCACTTTTCAGCAATCAAGATCCCTACACCATCTGTTCCAGATTCACAACCCCTCCTGTAGATTCTGTATTTATCTTTCTTACCAGAGACCAGCCATGGTGAACCATCTTCCCACCTCATTTCTTGCACACAGCTGACATAAGGTTTTCTACAGTAAAAGGTCTTCACAATTTTACCTACTCTTCCTTACATCTTACCAGTGTTCAACTTCCAGCTGTGAACCCAGCTACATCTGGTTCTTTCACTTTAATCACAGGCAGTTTCCTGTAACATTTTGTATGTTTAGAGTTAAATTTGTTTTTTTGGTTGATTTTTCATGTTTGACAGAGTTAACAATGCTGTAAAATGCATAGGTGTAATGAATGTTGTTAAGTGAAAGGTACAGCATTGCAAATTCTCTTTGCAATACTTTTCATATCATTTGGGAGGCAGTTAAAGTGCTGTGTACTGTATATAGCATTTAAATGGATTTTTTTTACCTATGCTATTCTTTCTACTTTGCTTCAATGTGTGTAAAAAAAATTCCCTATCTTTATTTTAATGAAGAATTGCTTAAATAGCCTCAGTTTGAAAACCACAGCAGTTAATGCAGTTTCTTTTTACAGCCTGAAAACTTGCTAATAGATATCCTCAGAACATCAAATAACAGTGATTCATGTGATATAATTAAGGATGAAGTACAGCCCGCGATCCGACTTGTTGACCTTGGTAGTGCAAGACATTTAATGTCACCAACTCAACTCGCCAATAACACTGATGTTTCAAGTTCTGCTAGTGGGGACTTTTTTTCTAAAAGTGACCCAAATGCTTCTGACAATGATACCTCACTGTTGAGAGTGCCATCCAACCAACTTCCAGCACTATTTGGCACCCCAGAGTTTATGGCCCCTGAAATGTTGGGAAGAAATGATGTTGGTGTCCAAGCTGACTGTTGGAATGTTGGTGTGCTTATATATGTACTTGTCAGGTTAGTGGAATATTTTCATACAAAATCTAGGTATCAGCTGTAGCCTTCTTAAAGTATACAATATTTGTGACCACTTATTAATTACATATACTGTACTGTATAGTACTTGAATGTGAATAACAAGACTCTTAATACAAACCTTGTGCATAACAGTGGGCGGTCCCCTTTCCTTGGTACATCAAACGAAGCCACTTGCAAGAATATCCTCTCTGGTGATGTGCGGTACCCAGTTGAGCATTTTGCTTCAGTGACTCAGGAAGCCTGTGATCTTACCCGCGATCTTTTGGTTCAGAAGCCTACAGACAGACCAAACCTTCAAGACATACTCACTCACCCTTGGTTTAACATGGTAATGTGTTTAAGCACTGTATTTGACTTTTAAACTGTATGTCAAGTAGAATCTATAACTAGATACTGCATGCAGTAACTAGAAACTTCTCCGTTCTCTCTCTCTGTTATGTTTTTCTATGCACCCATGATTTTTTCCTGTTATGATACATGGTGGTCAGACAGGTGCTAATACCCTGAATTTTAGCAGGATGCTAGGACATTAAAGGGTTGTTCCTCCATTGGCTACACCCACCAGTGTATACAGTAGGCTCATTTTGTCCTGAATGTACAAGTCTGTGATTGTAGTCTTTGCCCTTCATATTTCCATGTACACTCTCCCAAAAGAGTATCCGCCCCTTTTCTTATCAATACACTGTGTTACAATGGACAAATATTTCCAATCACTAATTGTGATTCCTACCTTATGTTGGTAGGCCTGCCTTCCTAGTATCTGTGAAGTTGCCAGTTATTATTTCTGATGTTTGTTGTAATTATGGTGAATCACTGTAGCAAAAATATATACATAGGGTAATAGAAAATGGAAAATTTTATCATAGAAAATGGGAAATTTTATCATAGAAAATGGGACATTTTATAATAAAAAATGGGACTTTTTATCATGGAAAGTTTTATAATTTTTAACTATGTTTACAGAATGAGTGCGAGAGTATCTTACCGATCCAGAGTCTTGCAGACTTCTCCTTCAGGCGTTCCAAGCTAGCATCTTCCATGCAAGAAATACCTCTAACTTCTGCTATGCCTGCTACATCACACTAAATATTATGAGGCTATGAATAAGACTCTTTGTCCTGCTTGAAATCTGCAAACAGAATATGGTACTGCTGTGTTTACTCACATTTTTTGTACATTACAGTTGTCTAAAATTGCTTGTTCACAATACATTATATGTGATTTTGACTGCTTGCTCAAACCGTTAGTACACACACACATTTTTTTTATGTGTTGACAAAAAATGGAAAATACATAATATAAATACAGTACTCCAGATAGTTTTCATCACAAACATTGTTTGCATGAACAAAATACAAGTACAATAAGTTATTGGATTTGATAAACTATTGTTATTTTCAATGCCATTACTGTAATTTTGTTCGCATATTTATTACCAAAGGTAGTAATAGTAATTTATTTTTATTTTCACTTCTAAAAAGCTTTTCCCTCTACAGTACTGTATGCTATTGCATGGTGGCTGGAACCTCGTCTGCCTGCTCCCATATTATTCTCCATACTGTACATCGCTGGTTTCTGGCTCACTTTTTCTACTGTATTTCCTTGGTCTTTCCTCTCTGTCTTGCCATCTGTTTCTGAATTTTACCAGTCTTTTAAATTCCATTTTCTGAATGTGTCCATACTACTACCTTTATAAACCATGGTTAACTCTGTCCCCATGTTTATATTTACAAATATCCTAATTTCTGTATATGCTCAGCTTCCAGTTCAACTTATTTTATTAAATCATTTCTATTGATTCTAATTTGCTTATTCTATTCCTCTTGCATCCCAAGTCTTTCCTTCAAACCCATATAACAAATTCAGATAAATGATTCCTTTATAAAACCCCATCTTTGCCTCTTAAAGTTCTCTTTTTGTATACACTACTCATTGCACTTAAGGTATTACATTTTTCCTCTTTTGTAATTCAATTCATAAACCTATTTTCCATTCACTAACACATCCACTCCTGGGTACCTGAAACTCTTCACTTCCTTTGATTTTGCTTGTCACTCATGTAATATTGATGAATGCCTTCCCCTCTGCATGTTTTGACCACATCAATAAATATTGAATGCGTCAAAAGGCGGGTTTCAATCATTCCCTTCGACTTGCCTATCACCTGAATGTCCTTAAAGAAGACGTTTACAGTCAAAGCAAGTACGGGAGGGCGTCGAAGGGAATTTTCGACCGCCAGGAGGACCACAGGACCACGTGGCGCCGCCGGAAGTGCAACGTGGGACGTCAGCCACCCTCCCTTCAATATTTATTGATATGGTCAAAACCTGCAGAGGAGAAGGCATTCACCAATATTACACAGTGATCCGTCTGATATATAATTAGTTAGTCTCACACAATTTATTAAACATAGTGACATAACACAAAGTTCATAACTCTATTAATCTTAGTTACACTTCATTTCGCATTGTCTTATTGCTCCAGATAAGGCAGAAACGAGTAGGCATAATTAGTCAACAATATTTCAGTACTGAGGGGTACAGTATGCCATCACTTAGGTCTTAGGCTGTACTTACAAGTGCGGGTCAGTGCAGATCAGTATGGTGTTCCAAGAGACAACAGTACTGCGTAAATTGTCCCAGCACAAATTCTCGGACAGGATTGAGAGTCGGTGTACACCAGTGCGAGCAGGGGGCTGGTCTTCACAGCCTCACTAGAGAGGGCGATCTGCCTCATGGCGGGGCGGGCAGCACCGCCACCTGCCAAAGACAGTCCGCTCGGCAGAACCAGGACTTGTCTGTAAACACTTCTACATCTGGCGAGGTTAAAGGTCGAAAGATTTAATGGCAACACACGCCAGCACTGTAGCTGAAGCCAGCGGCGATAACACACTCATTGTGAACAGCAACCGACTCCTCTCCCATTTTCAACCCATATCCATACTTACTAAACTCCCCCCCACCCCCCTGTCGATGCCTCTAGCTTGTACCTATATTACTACCTCATCCATGCATTATTAATTTTTTATATATGCACCTCTTTAATCTTACTCTTATTTAGAAACAACTCCCTCTTCCTGATAAACTGTTGATGCATATTTCACTCCCTTTTCAATGCAATCTCACAAATGCTTCACTATCACTATTTAAGAATTTCTATATACAGTACTGTACAGTACTAAATCAATTGTTTTTCCCTTCTCCAAAAACTCTTCACTATGTTCATTGGGTCAGTCGTTTTCATTTCCTGTACTGTACCCACACTGCTCTTTCCTAAATATAAACCAGTTTTGCAACAGTTATCTCAATATTAACTACCTTGCACTTTTCAGTATATAATTTAGACCTATTACAGTACTTTTTTTTTTTATTCATTCATATCACCTTACTTTACCACAGGGTGACCATATATTCTCTCTACATTAAAGTTATATACTGGAGTAGTTTTAAATAATGAAATAGAAAATTGAATATACTTTATGATAATTACATTAGTTAGGATTTTTCTAATCACAAAGAAAATTTTACAAAAACTTACCTGGACAAGAGATTTCATGCTTTTAATTCATCCAGAGTCGAAAACCGACATCTCTTAATACTATACTGTTGGTGGAGACAGCAAAGTTTTATTCCTAAGCACTGAACATTTTTTTTTAATTCCTTATGTTATTTGTATTAGCTTTGATTATTCTTATCTACTTGTAGAGAATTGTACAAAAATTAAGCTGGATGCGGGAGATATTGCACTAATGGAAAAAAGCCTTCTTGGGCTATTCTTGGTTAAATCAACTTACTGTTTGCCAACATATGTATGCCTGCACTGTCTAATGTACATGCTGAACCAATGTGAATTTGTATGACGATTTTACTGAATAAATATATATCTATACTTCTTATCTGTATCCAGATAGATGATTTCTACTACAGTTACCTGAAACAGTGGATGACCCACATGGCCACACTCCTCTTCCTACAAACTGTGTAACAATGACAGTCCCACCTCTAATACTCTGACTTGGATTGTCATACCGTCATGGATGTCTTACCACAGAAGTGATGAATTTGTATATATTCCAGAACATGGCAATCACAAGCACACAAATTCTGTGTGAGTAATGCAAAATGTGTTGATTTCAAGTTATCTGTTTGGATGCTAACTTAATAAATACACCCCAAGGATTAGCAGGGTGTGACAATTACTGTATTGTACGGATCCAGTATATTTTAAAGTAAACAAACACAAATTTGTTTGTTTGCCTCATGAATACCGTACGGGTAAATCTTAATACTTGTACTAACAATGCTTTGATTAAAGTAGTCTGATTGGTGACGTCGTACCTTTGTAGTGGATACTCTTCCCTTCAACTGCCGATTTGTTGCTCGGCAGTTGTAGGGGAGAGTTTAAAGTTGCCATTATTTACAGTTTAAAGTTGCCATTATTTATAGTTTAAAGTTCCCATTATTTACAGTTTAAAGTTGCCATTATTTATAGTTTAAAGTTGCCATTATTTACAGTTTAAAGTTGCCATTATTTACAGTTTACAGTTGCCATTAATTGTGTCTATAACTGAAAATTATACATATTGATATTACTGTATTTTCCTCATAAGCTTTGTTCATATATATTCACCTAAGTAACAAGGGCCGAAGTGTCTATATCCTGTTGGAAGTGACTATAGTAGAAGGGAAGTACTATTGTGGGGTTATGAGATATTGGTTCACACTCAGGATGGGTTGGAGAAAGGAAACTCACAATGTGCTCTCTCTCTACATATTGTATTGGATGTACAATGCAGCTTTGTGCTGGGGAGTGGCACCGTGGTTACAGGCGTGGAGTAGAGAGAGCTGGTTGGGGAGCGTGCTCAGAGGAGGTGCTACTTGCTGCGTGGCTGTAAGTAGAAAAAGGGCAGGTCACGGCGTGGTGAGGTCTTATATAGTGGGGGTAGGCGTGGCTTGATAGTTGACCTCCGATTTGTTAGGCGGCGCTGGTTACCGACGTTAGATCACGAGGCGTGAGCTGGGGAATTCGAAGAGGGGTCGGCTTGTCTGCGACAAACGGCAGTTGTAGTTGAAGGGGAGATATCCACTACAGTACATGGTCTTCAACCTTGAGCTGTGACCCCTTGCGAGGCGGGTGTCTGTCGGCTCCAGGTTTGGACACTACGTAATAGTGTCCTTTGAGAGCTTTATACATTTCAATTTGGTCACTCCTCTGCCTGTCTGTAGTATAAGCTAGGCCGTTTTGGACACTACGGTAATCTGGGTAACAGAGGTGCAGGCACCAGTCTGGTAGCCCAAAGGTAGGTAGATACCAGGTAGCCTCACGCAGGCCCATAGGAATTCACTAATTGGCAACTCTACTCTCGAGATCGCTAAGCCACGCCCCTTTTGCCACTTGTTAGTAATATTGAGGTATTGTTATCTGCTAGTTTGATGTAACTAAGTGGGCGGAGCTTAATAAGTGATGTCATCGCTAGCCAATCAGCGACGTTGGATGGAATTCAACGGTCGCAAGCGTCGCAAGTAAGATATTTATATTTATTTTATATATTTAATCAGTGGTTCCAATTAAAATAAAACAAAAAAATCTCCATTCCATACATTTATTGTACAACTTTTAATACCATCATAAGCCTTCAAAAATACGTAAATAAAAATTTCATTTTTATTTTCATTAGCGTAGATCCTATGGGAGTGAGGCTGTAGTGGATTCCTCCTCTACAAGCGCCGAACCTTCTCGAATTCCCCAGCCTACGCCTCCAGCGCCGCCTACGGAGCGGGGGTCAACTATCTACCCACGCCTTATAAGACCTGACACCGCTGTGACCAGCTCTTTCTACCCAGTGCCACCAGCAAGCAACACCACCACCTCCGTGCCAGCCTGGCGGCTCCCGCTGGCGACCTAGGCGTTCCTCAAGCCGCGTGCCCTCACTCTGGGCACCCTCACCACCCAGTTGTCTCTACTCAACTCTTGTTACCATGCTGCCTACCTAGCAACAAGCTGCATTGTACATCCAATACCATATTTATACATTGAGCACATTGTGAGTTTCCTTTCTCCATCTCATCCTGAGTGTGAACCAATATCTCATAACCCCACAAGGCTACCTGGTACCTACCTACCTTGGGTAGCCCTGCCGTTTTAGGCACTACAGTAATCTGGGTAACAGAGGTGCAGGCACCAGTCTGGTAGCCCTCTGATATTTTCAATCAAATGAGTGTCCCTAGCATAAATACAGTATCACTACGAGTGAACTGAATAGGTATTGGTTTTGTAAGGACCGTGATCGGTGGATAGGTTTCCTATAGGTCAAACGTTGGCTGTTTGGAGACATGGGTTACCACAGGGTGTTAGGTACACGTCAATTCGCAGCAATAGTCCATCTATGGCTAGATCCCGGATTGTCAGGTCCATAGATACTCTACTGAAGATAGAAAAGCTCCAGCAAAAATACATATGAAATGTGTACGGTATAGCTTCCAGATACCTCAATAATAGCGCCATCTATTGGCTGTGTTCAAAAGCTATTCGTGACGTCATAGAAGTTGATGTGACGTCATGAGTAATGTTTTTTTTTACCTGTTCTATTTATTTTAGACATATTAATCTTCATTTATGTTGTAGGGGTATCGAGATATTAAAGTTGTCTAGCACTCAGGATGGAAGGAAACTCTAATGTGGTTTTCTTGTATAATATATAAGTTATATGATAGACAGTCTGGTGCTGGAGGTGCTGTGTGGTGAGGGGCTGCTTGGTAGAGACGTGCGGTGAGTAGCTTGTCGAAGGAGGTATGTGTGCAGGAGCTCCGTTAGAGAAGATGTTGCCTGTTGCTGGCCTCCTGGTTGAATGAAATGTTAACAGTGTGGAGCTTGCTGGAGGAGATGTTGCTTGTTCAAGAAGATTGGTCAGAATGAGAGTTGGTTGGTGAGGAAGCTCAGAGAAGGACATGCTCGCTGGCGGGAGCGAGGACCGCCAGGCAGGCGGAGGAGAGGCGAGGGTCGCCAGGCAGCGGCAGAGGAGGAGGTGTTGCTTGTTCAAGAAGATTGGTCAGACTGAATCTCAATGGAGAGACAGAGCTTATATACACCCAGCAGCGGCTATGAGTCATGGTGGGAAAACCCGAGAAGTAGCCGGTGACTAGTTCCGTTGCTAAGATACGGCGGACAATGGAATGCGGATACGCTTGGTTGCTAGGGAAGACGGTAACAGGTGGTGGCGTGGCTACGCAGTTAGGTAGTTGTAGGGGAGAAGTCCACTACAATGTATTCATGTATGTATACATGCATACTCAATTGCCTCAAGATCTTAGATGAGTTCAGAAATTAAAAGAAAGAAATTTTTCTCTTGCACAATCATCACACAATTACTGCATACCTTTACTTTTATCCTCTTTACCAAAAGATCGGCTCGTTAGCCGCTTGGGCGATCGGTCGCGTCTCTGTTACGCACTGTTGGCAAGTGATGAATCACCTGCCATGCTATTACACAAATTGGGGGATAAATTACCTTGTTTTCAATAGAGTTCTTGGCTATTAAAAGGCATTCTTATTGTTTATCTTTACTGAAATAAACAAACGCAAAATCAAAAATTCAAGTTTTGTCATGGCTAGTCATGTATTATAATATTTCACCTAACATGCTACAAGCAAATATTGATATTACCATAAAAATATACATTAATTATTAATAATTAATATTATTAATTATTAGTCATGCAATATATATATATATGTAACCGGTCGGAATTTACTGGACTTTAATTTCTCACTTGACTTGGGGTTTATTTAAAATTAATAGATGGTAATGGCAGTGGAAGCGCCCCTTTGAGAAAAATCCCGAACCAGCACAAGAACACTTAAATCTACTAAACAAAATAAATTGTCCGTGACCCGTGGAAGGATAGCATCTGTGACTGGGATGAATGAGACACACTGTAAAATTTAGACACTTATATTCCCTCCAACACTACAAACACAATCAAATAATGGTACACCAATATGCGCACCTCTCAACTTGAACTTAAAACACTACTCTGGGGAATAAAAGTTATACATGATATAAAAATTATTAGAAACTCAGGCAACAATAAATTTGAAGTATTAAGAACTGTTGCGTGCACACATGAAACAGGCCTTAAAGGCTTTCACACAATAATATCAGTCACTTAGGTATTAAAAAAATAGAAATTAACTACTCTACAATGAGTAGGCCTTAAGGGCACTCAACAAAATTATATCAGTCACTGAGGAAATGGTAATAAAAATGAGAAATTAAATACTCTACAATGAATAGGCCTTAAGGGCACTCAACAAAATTATATCAGTCACTGAGGAAATGGTAATAAAAATAAGAAATTAAATACTCTACAATGAATAGGCCTTAAGGGCACTCAACAAAATTATAGCACCCCAACAGATGCACACTTCCTAACCTAACCTAACCACTACTCTGGGGAACAAGGTTATACCTGAGATCAGAATTATGAAGAACAATCAGAGGCATTAAAAGAATCAAATCACAGTATCACTCTGGTTCCACTTGATGGCACAAACATTCAAAACAATATTATCAAAATTATCTAAAAACTATTAAACTACACCCGTAATAAGGGAGGGAAAATGTTCCTCCAGGTATCTCCTAGAGACCTAGACTCACGGTCTCAGTGTGTGACCATTAGTCTACTCAGATAGCCTCAGTGTACTCCCAGTGCGTCCATAAAGCGGACGGGAGTGAGCCAATCAGACCTTGTACAGTTGAGAGAAGCTTTAGCTTCCCGTTAGCAAGAGGGTTTCACTAGCAGCTCGGGACATGTGGTGATGTGCCCGGAGTGGTAAGAACTGCTCACCCACTGCTGGTCCCGTGTCGTTTAGTTGTCGGGAGCACTCGTTCACTCAAGAGATCCTTTGCTACCCCGCTAAACAGTGACAGGCCTACTTTGATCGGTCCAATGGCGACAATCGCCACCCCCAGTCTCAAACGGCAGTCAATCTCTCGCAGTCAACTCCGGGTCAACTCCAGTCAAGTGGGTTCTCACGGAAACCCTGAAATGAACTCGCTGTTAGCTCTAGTTTACTTTATCACTGCCCTATCTAACCCTGTCTGAGATCGAATGAGACTTACTTGTTACTCTGCAATAATGCAACACAGGTGACTAGGCCACGTGACTATTCCTGCGACAAGCGCGCAGAGACGTCTTGTCTCTGTGAATGCTCTCCGGGACTGGGGGAGAGGCCTCGTCGCGTTCTCTCAAGGCGTGAGCTTAGGCCTACGTGACTTATTTTCTGCCTAACTAATAACTCCTTGGGACACCCGTAACATTATTCAGACTGCTAAACGATCTATAATAATTTAAAATTCAATAATAGTCCCTTACTTCATGACTCGCATCATTATTCAATCGGTAAACTACATTTAATATCATATAGGCCTAATTCCACCATCTCCCGCTAGGAGGGGGAAGCGCTCTCTCCCCTCCCATGACCTTGAACGCTCAGTGTTGCCAATGGCGGGGCATTCGGAATTACTCTGAAATTTCTGAATATTACAATCGACCCCCCTAAAAAAAGACAGCACTGTCCTCATGTGCTGAGAAAAACATACATACGACCCCCCTAAAATTTTGTTCTAAGAAACTGCATCTTGCCCCTTTTGCTAAACGCAGCATTCCCGTCTTCTCTTCTCTCCTTTTCTCTCCTGCTAACACTCGACCCCCCTAAAGAAAAAACAGCACTGCCCTCATGTGCTGAGAGAACAACTTAGAACCCACCTTCAACTCTGTACTATTCCACTCGCAGCAAGCAACTCCATTTCTTCCTTCCTGCCCCGTTCTCCTCTAATACATGCATCGCTGTATACTCTTCTTCACTATCTTCCTCCTGTTCCGCCGGGATTCTAGATAGAGTATCCGCCACAATGTTGTTCTTCCCCGGCTTGTACTCTATAGTAAAGTTAAACTGCTCGAGATCCGCATTCCACCTACTTTCCACGGCACCTAGTTTAGCCTTCTCGCGGTGACTGAGTGGGTTGTTATCTGTATAGACTGTGAAATGTTTCCCTGCCAAATAATCCCTGAATTTATCCACTACTGCCCATTTGAGTGCTAACATCTCTAACTTACGAGAACTATAGTTGTTCATGTTACGTTCCGATTTCCTCAGGCCCCGACTCGCATAGCACACCGGATGCAACCTGCCATCCTTCCGCTGGGACAGCACCACACCTAGCCCACGAAAACTTGCATCTGTTTCTAATATAAACTCGTGAGTGAAATCTGGGCAAGCCAACACTGGTGTCTGCGTCACCTTGTCTTTCAACTCCTCAAAAGCCTGTTGCTGTTCCTCTCTCCATTCACTATCTACCCGATCCTTAGATTTCCCATGCATCAACGCATGCAGTGGAGCAGCTATTTGGGCAAACCCGTTAACAAATTTCCTATAAAATGATGTGAACCCTACAAAAGACCGCACATCTTTCACCGTCTGAGGGACTGGCCAATCTCTTACTACCCTAATCTTCTCAGGATCAGCTGTGATGCCTTCAGCTGACACCTGATATCCTAAATAACTTACTTTTGAAGCCATTATTTCACACTTTTTAGGTTTAAATCTTAAGTTATTCTCCCTCATCCTGCAAAATAATTCCCTCAATCTGACTATATGTTGATCTATTGTACTTGAAAACACCATCACATCATCAAGGTATACAAGCAACGAGGAGAAGATCTTATCCCCTAAAATCCGCTCCATGTATCTCTGAAAGGTTCCCGGACTATTTGACAATCCCATAGGCAGTCGCCTGTACTCAAAGTGTCCGAAGCTTGTGCTGAAGGCAGTCTTTGGACGGTCTGAAGGTTTTACTTCTATCTGGTGATATCCCGCCGCCAGATCAAATGTTGAGAAAAACTGGGCCCCCGTCAGAGATTCTAGAGTTTCATTTATCCTAGGCAGAGGAAACGCATCGCGTACCGTGACCTTATTTAAGTCACGATAGTCAATGCACAACCTCAGCGTCCCGTCCTTTTTCCTCACTACTACAATGGCGGCAGAGTACGGACTCTCACTATGCTGAATTACTCCCTGATCTAACAGCTGGCTAATGTGCTGCTTCACCTCTGGTACCTGGTTTGGAGGGATCCTCCGATATGGCACCCTAACTGGCCTGTCTGTGGTCACTGGGATCTCATGCTGAACCCCAATAGCCTTTCCTATGGGCTGGCCCTCTCCTTCAAAAATATCACTAAACTCTTCTATTAAACACCTAACTGCACTCTCTTGTCCCTCATTCATTTCCTCCGTGTGCACTTTGACCTCCGTACGGGCATCCGGTTGCACTGTCCTCACATACACCTCTTCACTGATGTCTTCCTCGACTTCCGTCCCCGAAGCCACTTTCCCAATCCGCCAATTGCCCCTCAAGCTCATACGACTGTCAGACAGATTTGCCACCAACACCTGGGTCATGCCTCTCACCACTCTTACAGCTGTCGGCAACACTATCACACCCTCAGGCATCCAACCTTCATCCTCTATTGTTAGAGGTTCAATCACTACTTCTTTGTTAGCTACCTGGCTTAATGAGGGAACACATACTGACAGCAACCGAGTACTCCGGGGAGGAATGGTTGGTCTTTCCTTCCTCTCTGTCATACAATACCCCAGGCTGATGGCCTCTATTGCACATAACTGCCTAACCTCATGCAAGCAATTTTCCCACTGAGCGGTGCTCCTGGCTTCCCTGCACAAGTGATACATGTGCGGCCAGATCTCCGCAACCTCCCCCAGCACATTCATCCCCAACAACCCGACATGAGATTGCCCCTTACCCTGGGTCTCAATCCCTGGACAAACCAACATCCCCACATCAGTGACTTCCACCCCACATACGACCATAGTGACCCGAATACACCCCACACACGGCACTGGAAACCCTGACGCCCCTTTTACCCTTATTCGAGTGGGCTGCAACACCACGCCTGCAGGCTCCAGCTCCCGACGGTAGAAAAGTTCATCAATTAGCGACACTTCTGCCCCAGTATCTGCTAAACCTCACATTTCACGACCCGCTACCAGCACCGAGACCTTAGGACACTCCCTCCTGGTCTGGACCCGTTCGTGCAATTGAAACTGAAATGGCCCTCTTGTCCACACGCATAGCACCTCGGGGGAATCGAGCCTCCAGTCTGCGGCTCATTCTCTCTTCCTTTAGTCAGCGGTACCTCCCTCAAAGCCTCTCGTTTTTGTTCCGCCTCTCTCAGCCCCGTGATCCACTCGTCTAGACTATGGTGAGGATACTTCTTGATCTCATCCACTAACCACATACGGCTTTGTTCCTCCTTGAGCCCCCGAGTGATTGCATCTCCCAACAGGGCCTTATCATATTTATGATCATGGTGGTTCAACTCATCGTTTAAATCTAACATAGCATCATAATATTCAAGAAGCGTTTCGTTGCTCCCTTGTTTCCGCGTCATCACCTTCTGAATGGCGTCGTACGTGGCCGTCTGTCCGCCATATTGCTGCTTCAAATAACAAGTTAACTCATCTACGGTTTCCCAGTCTCTGCGTGCGTTGTATACGCGATCTGCCGCAGGCCCCGCAAGATGCCTTATTATGAATTGGATTCGACTGACTTCGTCTCCGTCTAGCAGCTTGAGGGTTCGGTCAACCTCTCTTAACCACTTTCCTACCTCTATTCCTGGCCTACCGTCGAACTTAGACATGGTCAACCCGGCCCCGAGACTAATTCCCTCTCTACTATTGTGTCTCCTCATCTCCCACATTGTCTCCTCGTGCTGTGTTTTATACTGTGTCTTTACCCTATCTAGTGCATCCCCCAGCAGAGCTAAGTGTTGTTGGTGTTCCGTCTCTAACTGTTGCAATTGTGTGTGGTACTCCCCCCTTAACTGTTGTACATATACTCCATACTCCCCCCTGATTTGGTTCGCCCATGCCCGACATTCCCCATTGATCTTCCCTTCTAACTGTTCCAATCGTTCCTGGTACTCACCCCGGATTTTCCCCTCTAGCTTCCCAATACGTTCCACGAACTCTTCTCTCAACTGCACCGTCAACCACAACAACCCCATTCCCACGGCGAGCATGAGTAGAGTTGGGGTCACACACCCTACCGTTTCCATCCACTCCATGATTACGCTCATTATCCCAACCACAGAACTATCAGTCATGAAATAAAATTAACTACGCTCTGCTACCATTTGTAACCGGTCGGAATTTACTGGACTTTAATTTCTCACTTGACTTGGGGTTTATTTAAAATTAATAGATGGTAATGGCAGTGGAAGCGCCCCTTTGAGAAAAATCCCGAACCAGCACAAGAACACTTAAATCTACTAAACAAAATAAATTGTCCGTGACCCGTGGAAGGATAGCATCTGTGACTGGGATGAATGAGACACACTGTAAAATTTAGACACTTATATTCCCTCCAACACTACAAACACAATCAAATAATGGTACACCAATATGCGCACCTCTCAACTTGAACTTAAAACACTACTCTGGGAATAAAAGTTATACATGATATAAAAATTATTAGAAACTCAGGCAACAATAAATTTGAAGTATTAAGAACTGTTCCGTGCACACATGAAACAGGCCTTAAAGGCTTTCACACAATAATATCAGTCACTTAGGTATTAAAAAAATAGAAATTAACTACTCTACAATGAGTAGGCCTTAAGGGCACTCAACAAAATTATATGTCACTGAGGAATGGTAATAAAAATGAGAAATTAAATACTCTACAATGAATAGGCCTTAAGGGCACTCAACAAAATTATATCAGTCACTGAGGAAATGGTAATAAAAATAAGAAATTAAATACTCTACAATGAATAGGCCTTAAGGGCACTCAACAAAATTATATCAGTCACTGAGGAAATGGTAATAAATATAAGAAATTAAATACTCAACAATGAATAGGCCTTAAGGGCACTCAACAAAATTATAGCACCCCAACAGATGCACACTTCCTAACCTAACCTAACCACTACTCTAGGGAACAAGGTTATACCTGAGATCAGAATTATGAAGAACAATCAGAGGCATTAAAAGAATCAAATCACAGTATCACTCTGGTTCCACTTGATGGCACAAACATTCAAAACAATATTATCAAAATTATCTAAAAACTATTAAACTACACCCGTAATAAGGGAGGGAAAATGTTCCTCCAGGTATCTCCTAGAGACCTAGACTCACGGTCTCAGTGTGTGACCATTAGTCTACTCAGATAGCCTCAGTGTACTCCCAGTGCGTCCATAAAGCGGACGGGAGTGAGCCAATCAGACCTTGTACAGTTGAGAGAAGCTTTAGCTTCCCGTTAGCAAGAGGGTTTCACTAGCAGCTCGGGACATGTGGTGATGTGCCCGGAGTGGTAAGAACTGCTCACCCACTGCTGGTCCCGTGTCGTTTAGTTGTCGGGAGCACTCGTTCACTCAAGAGATCCTTTGCTACCCCGCTAAACAGTGACAGGCCTACTTTGATCGGTCCAATGGCGACAATCGCCACCCCCAGTCTCAAACGGCAGTCAATCTCTCGCAGTCAACTCCGGGTCAACTCCAGTCAAGTGGGTTCTCACGGAAACCCTGAAATGAACTCACTGTTAGCTCTAGTTTACTTTATCACTGCCCTATCTAACCCTGTCTGAGATCGAATGAGACTTACTTGTTACTCTGCAATAATGCAACACAGGTGACTAGGCCACGTGACTATTCCTGGGACAAGAGCGCAGAGACGTCTCGTCTCTGTGAATGATCTCCGGGACTAGGGGAGAGGCCTCGTCGCGTTCTCTCAAGGCGTGAGCTTAGGCCTACGTGACTTATTTTCCGCCTAACTAATAACTCCTTGGGACACCCGTAACATTATTCAGACTGCTAAACGATCTATAATAATTTAAAATTCAATAATAGTCCCTTACTTCATGACTCGCATCATTATTCAATCGGTAAACTACATTTAATATCATATAGGCCTAATTCCACCATCTCCCGCTAGGCGGGGGAAGCGCTCTCTCCCCTCCCATGACCTTGAACGCTCAGTGTTGCCAATGGCGGGGCATTCGAAATTACTCTGAAATTTCTGAATATTACATATATATATATATATATATATATATATATATATATATATATATATATATATATATATATCAACAAATTTAAACTGAAATATAATTGTGTAATCATTAATTTTACTCATTATAGAACGGCTGTTCTTGGCTGTAGTCCAAGATTTTGAAAACATGCAGACGACAACGTGACGTCACAGAAGTGCGACTGTAGAGTGTTGTGCCATCCTAATTCAAGACTACATAAAATGACGTCACTGTGTCGTGAGGTCCCAGCTAGTATTATTACCGACTATCTTACACTCATTCCTGTCTTGAGTATATAGTCTTTGGTTCACGAGCCGCCAACGTTTTTCTAGCAACTAGAGAAACAATCAGTGTCACTCAGTGTGTCCATAACAACACAGCGCACAGGTGGAGGAAGAGGCGTCCGAGATTTCAGATTCTTGGTAAGGAAGTTGAATTAAAATGTATCAGGTTTGTTGGCATTAAGCTTAGGGTACAGGACTCATTTTTGTTCTTTAGAGTAACATAGAATTATGTATAAATATATCAATCTTCTTGCTTGATTATAATTGAGAAAGGGTAACATTTAAGTTTTGCCCGACGTGCGTATTTAACTAAACACCATGAAATCATTGTGCCCCTCATAGCACTTATGAAGATTAGTATCGTGATCCATATTCCTCACTGCTGCTGAAATAACTTGGGTAGT
Organism: Homarus gammarus; assembly: GCA_958450375.1. NCBI lineage: Eukaryota > Metazoa > Arthropoda > Malacostraca > Decapoda > Nephropidae > Homarus > Homarus gammarus. The sequence goes on along the minus strand of CAUDMG010002285.1, from coordinate 231,593 downwards.
GCTGGAAGGCAGTAACTTAGATAATTGTTCCAGTTGATAGATTTGTTAAGGAGCAACTTTTCAGAAAATTCTTTGGTGTGTGCAATAACTACGGTAACTATTATGTATTTCACCTATATTTACTATTGGCACACGAAGTATTGTCATTAAAAACATGTTAAATGGCATTTTAATGTTTTTGTATTTTGTACAGCATATGTGCAGTAATATATTTCAGCTTTATGGTGGGAGTCCATGGGAAAATGGAATCCAATATATGAAAAAAATGATTTTTGTTATTTAGGAAAACTACAAAAATGTCAAAATTTGGGGTGAAATTTCAGTCATGCACCGATCTTTCTCTCGCTGTTGTTAATATGTTTATCGTAATGTTTAGACAATTCTAAAACCATTTTCCTCTATGATAATTCCGCAGGAAATTAAGGATAACCGAGATAATAATTTTTCAATATTATTTGATTTGGTCAGTCACAAGTGTTGCCATTTGTTGTTTACGTCTCAGAGAAGGTCTGACCACCCATCACGCAGTGCTTCTTACCTCCGTGTTGACTTCTTAAGCATCTACAGTGCATGTCCGGGGAGTGGTATGGGAGTTTCTTATTGGCTATAGCGATAGGAGACATAATTGGGCAGGAATTTTTTGTCTTAGTCAATGAACAATGCGTGGGTGCGTCGGGAGCGGAGATTTGATTTTTCAGTACTAGATATGGCTGAACAGGTGGAAAGAGCTGTACCGACATTGTGATAGAGATTATTTTACTTAAATTGCATAGTTTCATCAGAAAAATAGTGTTAGGTTAGGCTAGGTTAGGTTTGGTTTTGTTGGTTGTATGGTATTTTATTTATGTGATTTACTTGAAAAAATTACATTTTCGTTACTGAAAAACTATTGATTTCCGGCTGAAATGAATATCAGATTTGTTTGAAACATATCAAATAACATCGGAAAAACATATCTTTAATATCCAAACAAAGACCGGTGTCGTGCGACAAATCTTCCGGTGCGATAAACCTTCCGGGCTCAGCAATTACTGATGTTCATTATCGACATCTAAGATGTATGATTGATTTGTGAGAGCTGAAAATATTAATAAATACAGAAATAGAACGTTTTGAATGAATTTCCCATTATATCTTGGGCAAACTGACTATAGTATAAGGATGATATGAAACATACTCACTTCCAAAGACAATGAAAGCACAAAGTGGGCAGTGCTTTGAAGTCGATGGAAATTGTGGGGTAAGAACACAAAAAATGAACCAATCAAACCCAAGGAATCCTGACCTAACCTTCCCTAACCTAACATTACAAAATAATTAAATTTAATGCCCAAAACTAACCATATACCCCGGAAGGTTTTGCGCACTGAAGGTTTGCCGCACGACACCGGTGCATAAGTGAAACTTGACCAAATTTTGATACCCTGTATTTTGTTTGTAAATCAAATCAAGGAACAATTACTTTTTCATAAATTTTTAATTTTTGGAAACCAAACCTTTGTAAATCATGGACTGCCTGTATATTCTTCCATATTCTCTTTAAATATGCTTTAACTCCTTCTCTATATTGTAGAATATGGATGCTGGTGAAGAAGAAGAAGCAGATGGGGCTCAAGCTGAAGATGGGGATGTGAACACTGTCATTGCACCGAGAATGATGAATTCTCTTGTTATATCACCTTCAAAATCAGTGACCAGGTCTTCACAAGCTCTGAGCCCCATTCACAAACCATCAATCAAAACAGATACAGGAGACTTTATCAGTCAGAGTGAGAGCAAGGACTCTTGTGGAAGAAATGTTGATAACAATGTGTACACTGGAAACTTAAATGAAAACCAAGATTTACACATCCACTCTGCAGCCGTTGTAAAGAGTTCTGAAGTGAGTCAGTAAATAACTGTCATAATTATATCAGTTAAGTTTTTTCTCTCCTTTTACAACTAACAACTTTTCTAATGACTTATGCATTACTGTACTGTATTTCACCAAGTGTAGATGGTTCAAGTCCAGGGAACCCTTAGATAGTTGAGACGGATCATTTGATTAGTTATACATGAGCATCATTTTATACCCCAGTTTGTGTAATCTGTGACTACTTTATGTCAATTCTCTTCTCAGGTTCCCACCTCAGAGATCCCATCAGTATAATTATCATTATTTTTTTTTCTCTAGATTATATATACAATAAAAAGAACCCTTTAATTTTTTTCTAAAAAGTTTAAATGCCAATATCTTACTAACTGCATATTCATCTTAAAATTGATGGAATTATTTTTATTTATTATTTATTCTACATTTTAGATTAGGGGGCTAGTATGAAAGATTGAGGTCCCGTGGGCCTATGATTAGCAATGCCACTGAACTCTCCTCATGTTCCTCTTGGCTTACCCCTAGCTCGCCTTCTCTGCACATTCAAACTCTTGTATCTATTGATCCAGTTGGTCTCTTCTATTCTCTCCACATGCCCATACCATCTCAACCTAATTTTACACCAAACTTTGCCATTACTCTCAATACCCAACTGCCCTCTCATTTCTGATCAGGGTGTCCTTTCTATCAGTGTCACATTACACATCCTCCTCACCATTCTCATTTCAACTTGCTCAAACCTATATATATGTCATCCTTTAAATTCCCATGCTTCACTATTATACAATATCACACTTATGCTGGTTGGGGTGTGCATACAGTATATAATATTAATCTGTTGGTTATATCACAACTTAAGCCAAGTTATGATGTGAAAGAGGTTCTAGTAGGAGAGAGAAAAGACAACATTATTCGGTTTCTCATGGTAGGGGCCCTAGAAAAAATTTGCCCAGGGCCTCCAGAATCCTAAAGCCAATCCTGAGTGCAGCACAGTGGAAGTACTGGACTGCAACGATAAGGTGGATGAGGACCAAATAGAGGAAGCCATATGATTTATGATACCATAAGATAAATTATGTACCCTGTAGTTGCTTGTAAGAAATTAAATTTTATTTAGATGAGCAGCTATTTCATTATTATAATTGACTTAAGGTTTTATATTGTCTTTGGTAATAAAAATTTTAAAGCATTAAAAATAAATATCAAGTAAACACAGCTTTCTAGTGTTGGAAGTTCATTAGTCATACAATGTTCTTTTCTTTTTCTTCCAGGAAATTTTATTGAAACAAACTCGTAAATCATTCATTCATGATACTCATGGCACAAAATTTTTATTTATATCACATCTTCCATGGTTGTGAAGGAAAGGAGGTGTTTATGAATTAATGTTGATGTACTGTGTTTTTCTGTATACAGTAGTGTCGGGATATATCGCGAGATAGGGTCCAATGATGTTCGTTATATACCAAATCGCGATATATAATTACGTACATGTAATCAATGGGGAAATGGGATTAGGTTCTGGAGGGCAAAAAATGGGACCAAACTTGATTTAACGAGTTCATTTTCTTACTAACTAAAGCACCAATGAACACTAGACTCGGGAACAACAGGCTATTTCATTATCAATATCAAGGAACACCAGACTCGGCAGCTGATGCACCATCCTGGGATCACCAGACTCGGCAGTAGACGCCACACTGTCACCCTCGCTTGACAATCCCACACCTACATAAACAAACACCAAAATTATTAGTTACACTATTATATCTTATCCATTAAGCTTTCCATAATCTTCACTTCACACGTCACGAGAAACCCATTTACACTCTCCTTAGAAGCCGTAATCTTCAGTAGTCGGCTGCTTTCTCGCCACTTACTCAGAAAGACTGAGCGGGCGAGCGTGATTGCGTAAGTGAGCAGCCACGGTGCCGCCTCTGGTGAGCAAATAACGCATTTGTTTGCCATGGCAGTACATTTGAAATATTTTCTGCCCGATTTCCCTCACGAAATAAAAAAAATATTGCGATATAAAAAATCGTTGTACTGTACAGTGTTATGGACAATGTTTAGTGTTTATTGAAGGAGTTTTTGAATGGTTTATGGGTATTTTTTGGCCTCTGGAACCAAACATTAGTATAAGTATTTTTGTTAATCAATTAAACTGTAATTTGCGATTTAATAATTCACTGTGTCTTCTGGTACCTAACCCATGAATTATCAAAACTTCTCTGTATCAACATAATTTGTTTTGCCAATATAATATCATGTCTAAAGAAGAAATTTTTGGATCTTTTATTGAAACAAACTTGTGGAGAATTTATTCAAGTTCATGTTTCTACCACAATTAGAACGGATGGTATGGATAAAAGTTTATACCTTTTTGCGCTCATCATAAATTTTTTAAATTGCAGCCAGATTTACATGGTCCTGAACAACCATACAGGGTAGTAATAGGAGGAAACCGGGACCTGAGAAAGTTTTGAAGAATTTGGTCTTGTGTTATTATAATTTATGTAGTACTGTGCTGTCGTAGGAAATATTAAAGCTCTGGATTTGCATTGTGAAGAAATTTGTCTCTTAGTAATTTTCATATTATTTGTTTCTTTCTAGGTTGAATTTCCAGTTCAGTTTCATGAACTTCAGTCCAACACAGATCTAAAAATGCCTCCATCAAATTGGTTACAGGAACACTCTTCTATCCGGCTGCCTAACCCAACACACAAACATGCTGATTTCTCAAGGTATGGTCTTATAAAAAATGGTTGAGAGAGTGAGGAAATTTTTCCTGTAGCAATTTACTTGGGACACCTCATAATGCTCTTGGAATTTAAGTTGTAGGTTCTGATCTGGTATTATATATTATGGAGTACTGTACTGGTGTACAGTATTAGTGTCATTGTTAAGTAGAAAATAAAGCTCTCTGGAAAATAAGGACTTAAAACAGAAGGGCTGATAAATGAAAGTGAACTGGTTTTTTTTAAATCTCAGGGAAATTCTTGTTAAAAATATGAAAAGGTGAATTAGGAATGTGTTCAATAATATCAAGAATATGGAGAACCAAATATTAAATGAAAAGGTTATTGTTGAATAAGTGAGCTGAGCCAAATCATGCATGTAAGTAAATATTTAAAGTGTTAAAGATTGCCATCTGGTGCTAATGGTGATGTATATTATTAACCAAGATTATATCCAGATACTATACAGGGAATCAAATGTTTGATTCAAAGTGTACTGTATATAAAAAAGGAAAACCCTAGACATGAAAACATGTGGACAGATTGAAGCATAAATTTTCTTGAAGATTTTGTATAGTGCTTTATGAATAATTAATTGAGGATTTGTATATAATGTACTGTATGTGCTTTTATTTTTATGAAATATATGTACTGTATTGTACATTTTTGTACTTGCAGTTTCCTCATGGCCCATCAGTTCCCAGATTGCATCGGTGAGGTGGATGTAGTATCAGATGCAGAGAACATTAAGAAATTACTAAAAATTCCTTATAATCCAAAAGCTCATGTCAGTATGATGATCCATCGGGTGGGCAAGACACTCTTGATAGATGATTTTGATGTCTACAAGTACCTGCTGAGACAATCTGAAAAAGAGTGGCATTGGTTAAGAAGATTCTTTTTTGAACATGTACTTCAATCATTAACACAAAAGGTAAGCCAGACGGACAAATACATTAATAACTTTATTGTGTGTGAGTATAATTAAACATCCCTGTATACTGCTCATAAAATGCTCATTGATCACTGATGTTATAATATTTGGCTTGGTTACATGTTAAAAGAGTGTCTGTATTCATTTATTGACCAATTTTGGCAGCAGTGAATGGGTGTCCCTCTTACCCTTCCATAGTTCCTCTTAGATGTGTAGCATAATCATATCTTGAGCAGCTCATGTACTGTTAGTATATGTGATGAAACCAGACCCTTGATATGTGATGAATTAGACCCCTGACATATTTGATGGAACTTATTCAATATTAAATTCCCCAAATTAGCTCATTGATTCTGAAAACATTCCTTAACCCTTTCACTGTGAAGATGCCACTTTTGATATTTTATTTGGCTAATGCTAAATGGGTGTTTGGTGAACTGTTGTGCACTTTCCGTATTTTATGTTCTTATTGCAAAGTTAAGGAAGGAACTTAAATATGGTTTTGCCTCGGCTTCTCCATGTTAAAATGAAGGGAGGCATGATGGAAACAGTGTTGTATTTTCTTGAGAAGTCATATAAATCAATAGGAGTAAATCAAATTTCTATAAGCAGGTCAAAGATAATAACATAAAATCCAATTTATTGAAAGAAAACAAAAATGTGGCATTGCTTATGTTCAGTCAGCCTGTGCCAGACGGTGAAGGGCGGTGTTGCTGTTGTGTGTTCCTTGTTTATTCAATATAAAAACATTCACCATGGCAAAATAAATTAGTAAAGCCTTATATTTTTATTTATTTATAACATAGTACAGTATTTCATGAGCTTGTGAGTAATGAGAGGAAAGAAATAATATATTTCTGAATGCAAAATAGAGGGAAATCATTTTACATTACTATTTGGCTTGCTTGAGGGCCTGGGGAATTCCCTTTGACTCGCACACATATTGATGTGTAGTGGGAAGTTTAAATGCCCAGAGCTCAAAATAAAGTAATTTTTTGTTCTTCTGATAATAAAATACAGTGTACACCCTTTTAAGCCCTGCCCCGCCCCCCAAGGGTAATTTTTAGGGACCTGACAGGACAACTTTTAATAGAACTGGTGGATGCTTAATGGGTTAAAATGGCTCTGAATATTGTGTGTGTGATTTATCTTTTATTGTGATTGAAAAGGCTTAACACAGGATATGTTTTTCGTTGTTCATTTTAAAAATGTGTTTATTTAATTATTTCTTTTCAATATATTACAGGTATCAGATATTGATCATAAAATTCTTATGTTCTGATTAACCATTTTAACACCAAATTGTATTTTAGGAGAATGTCCTGGTTCGTCCAAACAAGAGTCGAAATGTCGTTCAGAGTCGGAGTTTGCTTTCTAAATTTCTGTACCACAGCATAAATGAAGAAGACGCCCGACCTCCCAGTCCTCCTTCTCAGCCAGTAACTGAGAGTCCTGTCTCTGTGCGGAGGGTACAGTACAGTACTTGATTTGTTGTATTTTGTTTAAGGCCTTTTGTTATGTGTTCTTATAATTGGAATACAATACGTCGTTGCTGCATCTTAGTTTAAGGAATGTTTCTATAGTACAGATCACATGAGCATTGCCAACCCCACAGTGGTTTGCCCACGGCACATTAGAAACATATATTTTTTTATTTTTTTTGTAAATATGCCGAGATTTAAGTTAGTGTACAGTTGATTGAGAGAGATAGTATGTGAAATGAGTTCCTGGGTGTGATCATTTACAAGTGATGTTAATCCATTCATTGGAAGGCATGGATGTTTTGAGCTGTTTAAGCATAGGTATAACTACCATAACATCAAAATGAATGGTAGGGTGCTGCAGTCAGCAGTGAAGCAGCCAAAAGTTTCCTTGCACTCCTGGCTAGTATTTAATGTAGATCAAGCCAAGCTATTTTGGAAGGAATCTCAGCTCAAACTTATATCTGAGTGGAGGAAACTGTGCCAGGATTCAAAGCGGCAAAAGATCAGTGCACGTAAACTATTCCAACACCGATTAGGTAATAAGAATTTTACTCCATTAACATGATTTTTAATTTTATGATTTACAGTATTATACTGTACTGCATTACAAGAGATGGATTTGTGCATCCATACTCTAGTATTTACCTTATACTGTATTATTTTAATTTTGTTTATTGTATATGCATTTAAATTTTGAGTTAGGGAGGCTGAAGGTTGACAGTCAAACTTGTTTTCTTTTCTTATGCGAATGGGGACTATAAAAATTCTGGGCTGGAATGTAACCCCACCTTTAAATATTCCTTCTGGGATTTTTTTTTTTTTATAGCATCATTTTTGAGGAACACCTATACCTGTACCACAATAAACAAGGAATTACTGTACATACATCCATTAGTGAATTTTATTGATCTCCAGCCTTTTGGAGCTTAACTTCTTAGTATCCCAAGAAAGTTATGTGTCCTTAGACAAATTCAACCAAACGTTTTATGTCGGTCAACAATAATAAGAGTTTAGATGACATATTACAGTAGTCTTACACCTTTACAAGTCTACATTAATTTGAATACTTGCTGTTTGAATTTCAATTGAGGTTTATTTCCATCATTGCTACAATTATTATTTTTTGTTGTGTTACTGGATCACTGTAAGTGTTGAAAGTGGCTTTGTATTAACTTTATCAAATGAAACATCTTCAGGTTTAGAGATTATTTGTAAAATTGATATACCTGTAGTAGCTTTACCTTATATAGTGTCAATTAAAGTTTGGAAGCACTTCTTTGCTCATCACACTAAATGTTTTTTGTAGCTTGAAAATTACATCATTAATTTAGTGAAACTATAATGCATGTTTCAATTTATTGAATGGATCTTGGGATGCACCTAATATATAATCCTTAACACTCTAGCCATCATTAGCCATGAATGAAGTAATGCCTGAACCTGCATTGGAGGAGCAGCTTCCTCAAGCCTCTGGTCAGGCATTTACTCGTAATGTTGTATGGAATTTTGAAGACCTGCACATGCTGATTGGGACAGACCTACCCATCTTTGGTGGTGGAACTCATCCATGTGTCTCACTTAGGCTTCGTGACATGAGTAAACCCATCAATATATTGACAGGTATGTAATTACTTAGAATTTAAGATTAACATTGAAATGTCATATCCCTGTACTGTCCTCTACTCTACTCTACTTCTACAGGCAATCCCCAATTTATGAAAGTTTGGTTTATGACAATCTGAAGTTATAAAGACTAAATATTTTCCCATGATTTGATTTACAAACAAAAAATCTGGTTACACATTTTTTTCATAATTTTTTATTTATTTTTCCTAAGTACAGGTCAACCACCGATTTTCTGATACCCTTGGTTCCAAAGCCTTGGCGGATTATCCGTTTTGCCTGACCAACTGAGGTCAGGTAATAATAATTCAACAATACACCTCTGACCCACTAATTATACACCTCCGTGTCTCTAAAGCACCATGGACTGCTAGAAACTTAAATTAAACAAATATTAACTGTCAATTAAATGTGAAAAAGCTATAATTTTGAGCAACATTACTGTTCACACTTTGTACTTAAATGTACTACACCAGACTAAAATTTTTATCTTGTGCACACTATGTGATGTTTATACTCAAATTAATCACTATCTTACAAGGATTCCAGCAATGTAATGTACATTCTGTTAAGTCTTAGTCAGCTACATTTTATAAGATAAAAACTTTAAGCCTAAAACTACCTTCACCCAGGCTGGGAGGGAGGGAGGGAAGTTAAGTGCCCTCTCATAATTTTGTCCGGACTAAAGGAGGTGCCGGACCATCAGTTCCCGGAATATCGGTGGTGTACCTGTAATAATGAAAACATACTAAAATAATGCTTCCTTCTTTTACTAACCTGTTCATTATTCTCTAACTCTCACATTGTCCAGGTTTTGGGCTGAATTAGTCTGGTGATATGAAGAACCCCTGTATTATTGTGCAGTAATTTTGACTTTATTATTAGATTAATATTTTATGATACTTTTGATGTTCAATATGAAATCTTAAATCTCTTCTTTCAGGTATTGACTATTGGCTGGATAACCTTATGTGTAATGTACCAGAAGTAGTCATGTGCTACCACTTGGATGGCATTGTTCAAAAGTATGAATTAATCAAGACTGAAGATTTGCCCCACATGTCAGATTGCCAGTTTTCTCCTAGACTGGTACGGGATGTGGCCCAAAATATTCTGTCATTTCTCAACTGCAAAGCAACAAAAGAGGGTCATACATACTGGCTCTTTAAAGGTAAATAGATGATAGGTAAGAGTTTTAAAGTAATTTCAGAGTTATTCAAGCTTTTCTTCCCTCTAGAGCACCATACTTTCCTAAATTTATCAGATATTTACACACAGCACATGACCATTTTTCACTCTTATCACAGATCCCTCACCCACACCACTAATCAATGCTTTTGTTTTTGCCACATTCATTCTCACACCCTTTGACTCTATTCCATCATTCCAGACTTTTTTTTTTTTTTTTTTACATTTGATCCTCCCTACATAAAAGTGAGTGAGGAGTAAAAATAATAGATTTGCACACAGCCAACCTACATAGACAAGTCCAAATACTGGCTATACCTCACATATCGGCTACATTTCCTGCACTCAGTTTATTCCATAACTTTAATAATGGAAGGAATTATCTTCTGTTTACTCTTGATTCTGGTTACATTTCATCATTGTGGGAATATTTTTGTTTGAGTAAAAAAAAAAGCATTTTTTTATCATTGCAGTAAAACTCATGATATGGAATAGTGATGTTTATTTATTCACATTCTTGCCAGCTAATTATTATATAACTTTCTTAACTACAGGTAAAGATGATGACATAGTAAAGCTCTATGATCTGACATCACTCTGCTTGGAGGGTCGATTAAATGTAGATGGAACTGAGGAGGAAACCCAAACAGAAGACTCTGGAAACCCTTTCACTATCCCAGTTGCAATGCTCTTTTATCGTGTCGCTAAAAATATGCGGTCTTCTGAAGATGCTCACACCAAGATTGCCTCTATCAGAGCTCTGCTTAAAAATTCTCTTACATTATTAGATAAGAATGAATATCCAAAGGTGAGCATAAATGAGTGACTGGAGGAGAGATATGATATTTCAGGGTTTATCTTTAAATCACTCGGCTATATAATTATTTATAGTTATAGTTTTATATTATATTTCTAAGTCACATTAGAGTATTTAAATAATTTTTCCACAACTTTTTTTGTATACTGTAATTACTTGTAACAATGACAATGTGCGTAACTATCTCACAGCCACAGTTGACTGGCGACATTTAGTTATTATGTTTGTTTATTTTCAGGATAGTATTAGTAGAATTTGTGGTTGTATTATTATGTGTATTTATTACATTGTAGAGTCAAGATTTTTTTTATAAGATCTTCTTTGCTCCCATAAACCAGTAATGAGAGGCTATTTGAAAATTGGGTTCAATATATGGAATTTCAGTTAATGGCAATATTTTATGAAACCTATCCATTTTGTATATCGAGGGAGGACTGAATATCCATCAATGTCTTGGTAATTACCACCTTTTTGCCCCGCTGCTTAGATTTAAGCTCTGACATTGCAAACACATTCTTTCGTCTTTGATATGCTGAAGCACACTGACTCATTCTCACAGAAAAAAGTGGCCATACACTTGAGGAACTGTCACTTAAGCCTAACATAAATATTATTTCCCAATCAATTTGTCAAGCTCAAAATTTTAAGGCAGGAACCATATACCTGTATTTATATATGCCAGCTGCAGCAAATGTTCAAAATGCAGAGAGATTATTTACTTATGTACAGTCACCCACAAAAGCCCTGTCACCTCTCCTAAACCACGAATCTCAAGATTCAGCCTCATGAATCTGATGCATTTATGTATGGAATAATGCATCACTGTCTACTGCTTCGGGTTCACAAGTCTGAATCCCAAGGCTCGTGGAACAGCAGAAGTGACAGGACTTTTGTAGGTGACTTTACTAGCCACAGGGAAAGTGTTAAATACTGTACAGTACATTGTATATGAGCTTTTTAAAGTTTCATAATTATATAGTGATCAGATTCTTCATTGACTGAAATTTTCAGATTGTGTCTTCAGCCCATTATATGCTGTCTGATCTGTATGTGCCACAAGACCTAGACCCTGATTCTCCAGTTCTTTCTGACTGCAGTGATGAAGATAGTGAGTGGTCATCCACTGTAGGTAGCGATGATGAAGATTGTTGTGACATGCATGACAGCCAGTCTGTTGCTCCTGCCAATTCAAGTTCAACTATTAAGGTGTCATCATTGTGCAAACCCCATGCTAGTAAAACCCAGTCACACTATTATAAGTAAGTTATTATATACAGTAAATTAATACAAAATTGATAATGTTCTTAATATATATGACCTGATAAGTTTCAATGAGTGACGTATAAGAAATACACAGTACTAGTACTGTATGTACTGTACACTAATTAACAGTGCTTGCTGTGTCATAGACTATGGTAGTTTAGTGTCGGCAAACATTATTCTTGTGAATAATGTAATTGCTGCAAAAACAGCTAACCATCTAGTTACATCAAGTACCTAACCAGGTATCCAAGTGTTACTGAGGTTACATCTGATGGTTAAAGCTATTTTGGTAGGTAGCTCAAAGCCTTTCCTCACCAGAAGAATATGAGAATTTGGGAAGAGTTAGGAATGAGCTATGGGGGATAGATGTTGTTCATACCTCCTTCTGGTAGAAGACTAGCTTACCACCACACTTAGGTTTGTGCCTACATTTGAAAACCTGCCATAGGTTGTAGGTGGACTGACAGATGTGAAAGGGCTGGAAATTCTGTGGTTGAGATGTGTGTGTTAGGACTGAATGAACATACAAACTTATGTAAACATTTAGGTCATTATTTTATTATACTAAGAATATATTTTGTAAGCCTTTACATTGTTTTTTAAAATATAAATTAATTTCAGGGCTCCACCTCTTCTAGGCACCCTAGAGGAACGATGCCAGTGTGCACTGAACCATGTGGTTGAGGCCCTCCAGTGTCTTCACTTGTCTAGTATAAGAGAAAGGGAACACTGTGGATCAAAAAGAAGCAAGGAATCATCTATGGGTCCTTCAAGGAGTCAGGACCAACAAGAACCTAAAATGGCTCGACCTTTTCAGCCCATACCTATGCCTTATTCACCTCTTAATACTAACACAGATGATGGAAAGAAGGCTTTAGTTTTAGCAAAAGAGCGACCTGCTGATGACCAGCTGACAGTTTCTGTGTTGTGTCAACAGTACTGTGTTGCCAGCTGGTTAGATAAACTTAATGTTTTGCTACTCAGAAAGGCTTCTTTAGTTTATCTCGTCATGGCCAGAACAAATTTTAATGTACAGAGGTAAGTGAAGAGTTTTCATATCTTAAAATTTCATATGAATTTGTGTTACATGAGTATGAATGAATATATACAGATATCCAGTGTACATTTAAAGAAAATGGAGCTGTTCATAACGTAAATAAAGGGGCATCAAGTTGACCAAGGGCCTCAGGGACGTTGGTCGTAGACCCACTTCTTGTGAACACCTTCGATGCTCCATTCGTGTCTTTGTGGTCTTTAGTTTACCTGATTCCCCTTTATTTCGGTTGTGAACAGTTCTGTTTTCCTTAAATTTGGTCACAATACGGTGAATTGATTTTGGTGTTGGTGCTCTTCTTACGTTAGTGATGACGGTAGCAGTGTTGAATCTATACCACAGATTTTATTTCAGTGTACAATTCGACTTCTTTCACTTTTTGTGTTGTAGTCAAAACCATATTGCTATAAACTCCCACGTGTCTTCAGTTATCTGCAAACAAAACAAAAGAATGTTAAATGATTACAGAGTTACACGTATCTCAGGAATCGGAGGTTATAAACAATTGACGAGTTGACGGTTCTGGGTAAACACAAGAAATACACTCTGCCACTTTCGCAGAGTGATATGGTATATATAATTTGTAGTAAAAGTTTGACGTCCTGCTGTAATAGTCGAGATAAGTTTATTTCTCAAGAAACAGGCCGCCATTTGCAATGACGTCACCACTTACCCTGCAGAAAACGTATGGATTGAGATATGAGTCAATTGAGAAGTAATGACATTGTTTGGACTTTGTTTTTGAGAATTCCTTATGCTGGGTAAACATGACAACATAGTGCTGTTTTTGTTTTGATGATTCACTAATGAACACTAGGATATATCATCATTTATATTAATTAATGGGTGAAATTTTACTTTTAACTACCATAAGTATTTGGATGCTTCGATCTGAGATAGACTATATTGGGTAAATTTAAAGTTTTGGTCATACCTGTACTTAGACATGCAGACTAAGTTTGTTTTGTCCGATGGTTTGCGATGTGTTATGAACGATTTTAACCTTCATTTCTATCGGAAATCACTAGTTTTGAGTTACTACGCCCCCTTACTGATGTATGTTAAGCTAACCTTATAACTCATCATAACTTAACCTAACATATGATCTGTAATTTCTTAGGTAATAGAAAAAAATTTGCGACAGAAATCCTGTAGAGATAATTTGTCTTATTGTTTAAAGTATTTAATCCCATAGTTAGAATCTTAAGGTTCCCCAGATGATCAAAACCAAAATACATGTAATACCAATATTGTTTGGAATGTTTATACTATGAAATTTGTAGTAAGGGCAGCTAATATCCATTGAATTAGTTAATGTGCTTAATAATATTTATATATTCAATATAACATTACTGTGTTGCACAGTAAAGCACAATTAATTATCTAATGATATTTATTTAGAGCTGAGAAGGTTGGACAACTACTTCCAGGGTTCATCAAGGCAGATGAAAGAAATTTACCAAAAGTAGATGTGTTTATGAATGTAGAGTATAATCAAGAACTCCACCATCCAGCTATGAAACACTTTAAATTACATCTGTCATCTGATCATCTCAAGCCTGTTCCTTGGCTCTGGTCATTCCTAGTCCTTCCATAACATTAAATACAGACATCAGTGACAAAAACTTACATTTTCCAGACATGAAATAGAGAACAGTGACGAAAACTTCCATGTTGGAGTTATCGATCTTTTGCATCATTTTAGCAGCCAGCAAGTAAATACACAATATGATACTTGAGCAGTAATTTATTTTAACCTAAAAATAAGGTATGCCTGCTTATGTCAACATTGTATATGGCCATAAGTCCTGGAATTTTGCTGGTAAACAACACATAATAATGGATATACACAACAGCTGGCTGTGGTGTCACAACCAATCACATATCTTTTCACAGTCACTTGACTTTTTAGCAACTTTAACCCTTAATTTCTACACTTTTTGGCCTAATTTATTACAAAATATCATTACCATAGTGAATTTAAGCATTTTCTTTGCCCATTAATCTGCCATCTTACGAAAAAATTCTGACCGTCAACTCGTCAATTTTTAGGTGGTTTGATTATCCCAAGTCTCTTAAGGGTCATCAACCCATTCAATGCGGCTGGTCTGACCTTTCAGTGTACCCTTAGTGTGGCACTTTTGACACTTGTATGCTACTTCTACAGTCAGTTGCCAGCGTTGAACTGTTCCATAATTGGTATGCCCGCATTAAATGAGTTAAATACTTTTGACCTGTTATTGTTGAATTAATCTATTTCTGTTCGTCAAGTAGAAATTATTATAATCTTTCCAGTCATGTTGAGCCTTAGAGTAGGGATATGATCTCACATACATTGTTTTGGAGTTCAACAGTTATTAGCATGATCTTATTCATAGGAGTACGTAATAGCCAGTTTAACACTTTGTTTGGATAAGAAGTACTGTACATCCACTTACAAGTTTTCCCATAAAAGACCATCCATATCCCAAAGACAAGAAATGCTCCACGGCACAATACCAGTCCCACATACTTAACATACGTACAGTACAGGGGAGCCTTGATAACTTGGGAAATACAAATCTGCGTTCTTACATTCGTGAATACATCTGTTACCTGTACTCTCTTTTTAGTATTTTTTTTTCTTCAAATATTCATAATTTGCGGCCAAGCACTGGCTATCACAGTGTTTATTTACATAACGAAACCATAATAGTTATGGAAATATCATTTCATTGCTCTAATTTCCCTTGGAAGTATAGAAAATATCATGTGAATACGTATTACTTCAGTTCTTTAATGTTCCTTAGAAATAAAGAAAATATAATATCAAACTATAAAATAAGACAAAATGAAGAGCATGGATATGTATTCTGTGCTTGTTTTTTTTTCAGGTATGGGTTAGCTCTGCGGTATATAAGATTCTCCCTCCACGCTTGGCATGGAATGGCTTGTAGACTTGGCCTTGAGGAGAGTGAAGTACCTGTCCCTTGCCAAGCCTTAACTCTAGCTGGTGACATATTCTACATGATATCTAAAGCTTGGGAAGAAGTTGCCTCTCACATAGATGACTATAACTTTGTAACTTCACCTCATGATGACATGCTCACACTTCTTGACAACATATTACCAGCTCAAGGTCAGTGTCTAAGAGGAAGTGTGAAATATATACATAAGGATTTTAACTCGGGTGAAGTCAGATTATTTACCCCCATAGCTTTTAACAATTCCTTCCCACTTCCATAAAGAACCCGCAAGCTGGAGTTGTTCCTTCAAGAGGTAGTCTTAAACCCCTGTGTGTGGTGGCATTGATGGTAGGGTTGGTAAGCCTGTTCCCTTCGCTGATGCATTATGAGTTTTCCTACTCCTATGCTTGGTATGCCGGAGGTGCATGTTTACAAATCCTGTTGCAAACACATGAGTAGTAAAGCCAAAACAGCTATGAAGTTGATTAAATTATCTTACATGTGCTTACTTTATTAGCCCTCTCAGGCACACATTAAGTTTTAAGTTTTACGTGACCTCATCAAAAGTCATTATGGGACTATTCATCCGGTCATCTTTGTTCTGTGTCCAATTTATTGCACTAGTTTTTTTTGTGTGCGTGTTATTTAAAGATCACTGACTTCATTGTTGTTTTGGTTTTAACATAAGCAAAATATAAAATAAATGAGAATAAGACTACAGTATTTTTTCACTATAAGATATAAATTAATTGTGTTCCTAGCATCATATCTTGCATATTTTCTCACAGATTTACCCAGTGCATATTGTTTTTATAATTTTTCAAAACATCTGTGATCAAACTGTTGAAAATTTATTTATTATTTGTCCTAATTGTTCCTGACATAAAATTTTGATAATCACATGTCCATATTATTAGGGAGACAATTATCAGAATTTTATCTTTTTGTTCACGGATCCTTAATTTGCACAGAAAGGAATACCTATATAGTAAAGCCTCGAATAACGCAGTGTAAGGTGAATCATCGTATCGCTAATCACTATTAAAATAAAGCAATAATAATGAGATGCGTTCCCAAGTGTGACCTTTTCATATCTTTTGTGTGGCTTTTTACCCTCTTTTCCCCCCAAAACAATATAATTATTGAAAATTGCAAACTATATTCTTTAAATAATGTTTCTGAATGCACCTTATACAATATAAATGAATAATAATATGGTCACACAAGAGAAGATGGGGCGCCATTGTTTTCATTAGTGTTTACAGTCGGGAGTCCGGGACGATAGTTCTACACAAGAAAATGAAAAAAATAAGACAGACCCTGCTCGGAGCTGTAGTAAAATTAATGTAAAAAAAAATGAATATATATGTTTTAAGTATTGTTATTTAATGTTAATAAATGGAACAATAGATGGAACTAACCTCTAATGGCAAAGAAAAAAAAGTGAGATGGATTGGGAACTCCAACGTATACCTGCGCATTTAAGGATACTGCGTCGTATCTTTTTATGAATATTGTTTATTACTGAATATGTATTTGATTGAATTAATCTTTATATGTGTGAAATGAACAATGCAATTCATTAATATCAAGTAGAATATAGAAACACACACGAGGAGACAAGACGGCATTGTTTTCGTGAGTGACGATGGTTCTGCATAAGGAACTGAAGAAAATAAGCCCCTGGTTGTAGCTGCAGTGAACTTAATGTAAAAAAAAATTGAGTACCAGTATGTATGTTTTAAGTAATGTTATTTAATGTTAATAAATGGAACACTAGAAGTAGCTAACCACTAATGGTAAAGAAATAAAGCGAGACGATTGGGAACGCCAGTGTATGTACAGTAAGTGCGTACGTGTGAAAACATATCGTCATTTCTTTACATATGAATATGAAAGCAACACTTATTTACTGTTCATACGGTATATGTTTTAAATAATACTTACAAATGTAAAACAAAAATTCTACACCCCAATAATGGTAAAGTCTAGAACATAAGGACAGCCAATGATGTGCGACTTTTTATTCAGATGAAGAAGTCATCAGGTTCAACTGTGGCTGAAGCTGTAGCTTTCCATAAAGCAGTTGCTGAAACTGTTACTGAACCTGAAATTGTTGTTGAAGCTGCTTATGATGCTGAATTTGATGGTTTAGGCCTTCGAGTAATAAAGCTGTTGAAAGAACCTTACACAGCTGCATTCTTTTTTCATTATACATCTTTATGTAGAGGTCATTTGCATTTATTTAAATTTTAATGCTTTGTTCTGTTAGTGTATCCACTTCAGAAAATATGTTCATTGCTTGCTCCATATAATATCAACAGACCTCTCGCCTTTTTCATATCATTTTAACACATCTAGTTTCTCGGCTAAGCTTATACACTTTCTATTAGCTTTTGAACCAACTCTACCATCACTTGCTCTCTTGCTCATGTTGAATTAGGATGCAAAAATGCTGTAAGAAACCTGAGAAAGTTTTTCTCCTTTTCCTGTTCTGATGCGTGAAAACAAAGGGCCTGCCAGCTGCGATTGTTTATACTAGTGATGCTGGCGACACCACTTACAATCCCGGCAGCCTCCGTACACAAATTTATTTATTTTTTTAATATTGGGGTTTAGTTATTATTTATACGAAAATGTAATATATATTTTTTAATTTTGTCACAAATACGAAGAAAATAATGGCGTAAATTGAATTGTGTCCTAAATTAACCAGGGTCTTAGATATGAATCTTCGTTAGTTGAACCGTCGTCATCGGAGGCTTTACTGTACTGTACTGAGAATTTAAGTAAAATTGATTTTTTGGCCATAAAAAATTAATTTTACAAGCTTCAAACTCCAGTGTAAAGTCAACTCTTACCTCTGAGCACATAAGCATGGATAAATACTGTAACTTGAAACTTCATTTTCTTTCTGTTTATAAAACCTCTCCATACTAACGTGTTCGGGGGTAAGTGTTGACGTTACACCTTGGCTGACCACTGATTAATTACCTGGTTTGTATGTTTTGGGAGATAGGGAAAGGATGGACCCAGCAAAGATGCCAGTTAGGAATTTAAAGGCCACCAGTCTATGTGGCTTATAAATGGTGTGGACTATACATTAAAAGAAGAAGAAAAAAACACTAGTAATGAAATACTGTAATACTTTTTCTTCATCTGCAGAGTGCAGCTGGACTATCAAATTGCCCTGTGATGTAGAGGAGGCACTGGCATTGGGTTGTGTGAGTTTTGAAAAAGCAGTGTCTGCTGCAGACCCTCAAGCAGTGATGCTTCTCTCACGCAGGCTGGGCAATGTCTGTAATGAACTTGGAGTTATGTACATGAACCAGGCAGCTAGTAAGTATGTTTAGTATTTACAAGTAGTGTATTAATTTTGTCCCCACTTTTACAAACCTTTCCTTACTACAATGTCCATGGGCACCACAGACTCTCTTCATCTCCTAGCATTTGTTTTAACTGTTGTAAAAGAAGTGTTCTGCTATTATATATTAACTTATGCTAACTGATTATTTTGGAAATGCTGTAGTTGTGCACGTGATTTTGCTCTTCCACTTGCATTAAATATACGGTACGTATACTATATAACATTGAATGTCACAGTTTGCCTTCCCTGACGGGTAACCACCTGCCGTAATCACCATGTTGATATCTCAGTTAGGGAAGATTTTTGGTTTTGTCTGGACCTCCTGGGGGCCCATGGTCAATAGCAATAAAAGATTGTACAGCCTTGGGACCCATGTAATATGTGTGTAAAGTGTCAGTTCATTAACTACTTTAGTTTTGGATCTATGGCTGGAACAGACAGACACCTCCTTTATATTATGCTGTGGTAAACATTGAGCCACTGCTTGTGCTCAGTGTTTTTATGCAGCTCCCAAATGCAATAGATTTTCCATGGGAAAATAAAAAGTAAGAGATTAAATTAGAATGCTGTAGATTTTTTACATGTCCATGAGCGAGGGATTCTTAAATTGTTGGTGTTCCAGACCAGTTGTCATGCAAAAACAAGTGTTGGAGTGCTTATAAGTAATTATAAGATAAATCTACTTTTAAAGTGGTATTTTCTTGTTTATATTTTGTTAATTGACCAAACAAGGTGGCAGAGAAAATATATATTCCTTTCTGACCTTCATCATAAATGCATTTGAACAGCATTGCTTTTTAGATTTTGACAATAGTATTACTGATTTCACATTTGCTGAACTGGCTATCAGTCCAATTGCTAATTTTATTGAAATGTGCTATTACAATACTGGATAGCTTCGTGTTGCACCCTCATTTCTCACTGTCTTAAAGCACCATGAGTTTTATGTTTAGCTGTGAGATCAATTGCAAGCTGTTGCCAGTCAGTTATGAGAAATATTCAGCATTTCTTTTAAATCTTGCTGTTTGGTCACAAACAATATGTAGCAGTTTATAATGACCACTTGCTCAAAAAATAAGTAATGTAGAATTTTTGGGGTTTAGTAAGTACTGTACAGGTACTCCTTGACTTACGACCTACTCGACTTACGACCACCTGGACATACGACCGCTGCAGTCGTATAAAATATTTTTCAAATTACGTATTTTCGAGTCCCGACATTAGTGATCGCGCTGTGTACTGACAAAATTTTCGTTTGTAATTCCCTTTAAAATGGCTGGCAAGCATAAAAGTGAGAGTTCTCGTGGTGATGAGAAGAAAAAAAGACACCCATTTTAGATTTTCTATGTATTATTTTTGCATTTTTGACTTACGACCTGGTCGTCGGTTCCTAACCCCGTCGTAAGTTGAGGACTGACTGTATTGGAGATTTTACTTATCATAATGTATATTTTTCTACTCTAGAGTTGTGTGAAGAAAAGGACATAGGCTTCCAAGGTGCAGAGGAACTTTGGCAAAGGAGTGCAGAGGTTTTGAACCGTGGCATTGAAAATTTTAACCGAGTTAAGGATGTGGCAAATGTGGCCCTCTTGCATTCTAATACTGGTCGCCTGTTACGACTCTGTGCCTTCTACTGTGTTCCCAAGACTGGTCCAAGACAATTTATTAATCCAGAGAGATACTATTATGACCAGGTAAGATTTGTACTAATGACTGCTTGATAACATTCTTAGTCTTCAGTAAATTCCTTTTTATAACTCGGGCAACTCATGTACAGGCAACACATACTATACTTGTATATATGGATTTGACAACTCAGCCTTCCCAGAAGCCCACACATATGTGACTGGGACTAAATTCCAGAAAATAGTACCTTTCCTAGGACAACTATAGTGCCTGTAAAATGGTTACATGGAGGTGGCCAACTAGGCTAATAGCTATGAGTCTTCAGTCACTTTGATAAGATGCATGTGATGTGTTGCCTGTCACTAACTACAAACTGGGAAAGAGAACCACTCCTTTGCAGTTCCAGTTACCTGGTCATGTGTGGAAAGAGCAACAAAATGGCTATGGCTGCTAATATATTTAGGAAGAGAATGGAAATCTTTCTTTGATGATTATGAATGGATTCTCACTGACAGAATCAAGAACTTAGTAGATTTGTTAGTTTAAAAAAAGGAAGAGGCATTTGTAATTGTTCCTTTTGATGTGTATACTAATAATTTTTTCTTTTATTTCCTTTATAGGCAGTAACAGAATACCAGAAAGCTTTGGAAGCACTGAAATCAAGAAAAAAGAGCATGGAAATATGGGATTTAGTTGTATGGGAATATGGTACAACCCTGTACACTATGGCTTCTCTGCTGCAGGATCATCCTCCTCCCTTACCAACGGTTAGTTTCTCTGACGGTGTACTGGCTGCTTGTGTAAATTATTTTATACACTTTACTGTACAATATATTGTTATACCTGTACAGTACTGTATCACTTCTCTGATAGCTTATCCTAATGTCATGTTGTTTTGTTGGCATTTTATATCTGATGGTACTGTGAGAGTATTGTTATTCACCATCTTCAATATTTTACTACTCTTTTCCTCATTTGTGTGGGTGTCCCGCAATTGGCTTATGGCAATTCCCCAAGCTGCATACTCTCTTGCAACCTCTTTCATCAGGTCATCAGGTTTCTAACTCTAATATCATTTCTTGCAACCTCTCCCGATGTCATTCTTGGCATTTTTAATATATATATATAATTCTTAGAAATGAAGAAGTTATATGTCAAAATAATTTACCTTGATGATATTATACAGGTTGGAGAGGACATTACCCGTGAAGTTTTGAACATTCTCACAAAGGCTCTTAAATACTGTGATGTGAAAACCCCAGGAGCTCGGCAGCCACTATATCAGTACAGGGCTGCTGTTATATATATGCGGTTAGCTGGCATATATCACAATGCTGTCAGGTAATGTAAGATCTTGTCATTAATTTAATCTCTCCTCTTGAAACTGAATTTTTTTCGAAATATCCCTTTCCTCCCACATACTGTACTGTAGGGCACCAGTGTAAAACCCTCTTTAGATAACCTGACCAGTGGCCATGAAGCATCAGGCCACCTTCCATTGCACAGTTTTTTCCCTTTCAATAATATTCAGATCTTTCTTGAACCTCTCTCTTTCCTCTTCACCTCACCTTTCCAGTGTCTTTTAATTTTGCTTTCCATAAAACAAAGACTAACAAGTTTCTTTCACTTATTACATTTTCATTTGGTCTCTCCTTATCACACTGATTATGTACTGTACAGGCAATTTCAAACACCCCATATATTATTGTTCTTTGAACCAACACATCTATTTCAGAATATCTGAAACACCTTACTTCCTCCATTCTACCTCCATTCAAGCAGGTAGTTAAGTATGATGGTTACTAGAGTTATATTTTCAATAGTTTTTGATTGCAGGTAGATCCCTATGTATGAAGATTTGATTCATGAAAATTCACTGAATGAGAATATTTTTGTCTTTTGCTCTGAATTATGGCCAGGAACTCAAAATATACTTATTTTACTTACTTTTTTTTTCATTATCAAACAATAACAGTGTTATAAGTTTACAAATAAGCTTCAATATGTCATCATTGTCTTACAATCACCATATTACTTCCGACTCACTTATGTGAAGACGAGTGACTCCTCACTCACACCACCACACAGTCACTGAGTCAGTTGCCTGATTGTCCAATTTTGTACATAAAAATTTGTCATTAAAAACTATTTATTGGGGGAGGGGGCATTTTAAGAAGTTTGGGGGAACTTTTTTTTATTTTTTATTTAAGCTTTTGTAATGGAGTCTGGGAAAATGTGCTTCAATTCACGAACAATTTATTTAACAAAAGATTATACAAAATGTTACCCTCTCATAAATTGGTGTCTACTGAGTTAGTCTAAATTGGAAAGGTTTTGGTGAAGTTCTTTTTTTTTTTACTCCAATTATTTTTGGTTTCATATTTTATCTTTAGTGAGTACAGAACAGTACAGTACTGTACTCTACTTACAATTGTGATTTCTACATAGCACCATAAAAGGGATGGGCTAACACTTTACGTTGTTCCCCTCCTTTTAAGAATTAAAGAAAAGTACAGTCATAATCATTAGAGAGGATGAATTAGTTATTTTAACCATTTCCACTAATTGAGGTAGTCAAATAGTCTTTGATTATCCCAGGGAGTTGTGACCCTGCCTTGCCAGCTGTTCCAACCCTGTGGGTTGGCATTAGGAAGGGTATCCAGTTGTAAAACTTTGCTTTAGTATGCTTGATGACAACCAGGTCACCAGAGCGGTGCCCATCTCTTGGTCTCTACTGCATTTTCTTGGGTGGCACTCTAAATTTGAGTTTTGTGGTGGTGAGCAGCAGGGGATAGGGTATTCCATTCTGATTTTACCCAACAGCTGCCATCAGGTAATCACTGTAGATGCTTTACATAGTTGTCCTGTTCCTTTATATCTTTTAAGTCTTCTGCTGAAGAAAAGGGATAATAACCAGTATGGGGTGTTTATAAGGTTATTCAGTGTTAATGGTAGAAGGTATTTAGTGCATCCCCATATCTAAAGCAGGAAAACTTCCATTGGGGGTTCCAGAGTGTACAATTTCTCTTTCTCAATACTAACTTCAAATATATTTTTCAGGGATGGTGAAGGAGACATGAAAAATGTAAGACATTTGGCAGAACTGAACTATGGTAAGGCAGCAACTCTGTTCATGCAGCTGGAGAATCCCATTGATATGTTAAAGGTTCAACTGGATCAGGCAGTACTGATTGAAGATCAGTTGCTAGGTAAGCACTAAAAATTATCGCTAGAAATGTTGAAATGTGTTTTGCAGCATTTTAAGTCATGTGTACCTCAGCATTTGTAATGGGAGACTATGGGAAAATTTGCTTCAACTAATGAAAAGTTTTTCCTGAATTGGAACCTTTTTGTATATCAGTGTCTACTTATATTGGCAAAGATTTGCATTGAGATTGCTTGGGTATGTGGAGAGAATGGAAGAGACCGACTGGGTCAAGCGGTGCATGAGTCTAAATGTGGTGGGGAGAAGAGCCGGGGGTAGGCTAATAATGATATAAGCTGCAAGAAACTTAACAGCAGGGAGAGCTGTTATCAGTAATCCAAGGTTAACTTACGCAAGTGTGAATTATGGTCATAAATTGTTGTTGTTGATCACACCACTAAATTGGTAATTTGTTTTTCAGGAATATCAAATCATCAAGTGCTCACAAAGTGTCACATGTCTATACTTCAACTGTTAGTAGACTGTGTTCCAGCTCTGAAGATCAGTCAGGCCTCTGCTAAAGAGAAAATGAACCAAACTATTACAAATGAAATACACCAGACAGGCCTATGTAATAAAAACCAACCTATACAGATGGAAGATGTCACCATGGATGACAGGAGTAGATTCCAAGAAAATAACAATAGTGAAGAAATCAGTTGCCAGAGTGAAAACTTAACATTTGAAGATGAAGAAAATCAAGAGAAAATACGAGCCTTGCTAGTTGTGTTTGAAAAGAAGCTTCAAAATTCACTCATGACTCTTATAAAGATAAATTCTTCGTTAAGGTCAAAAAAGAGGTAAGAATATAATTGCTTATGTCAAGGAAAATCACAGTGACCTTTTTGTAACAGGATGTATAGTCATAGTACAGGGTACTGAATTAATTTTTTGTATACAATGGATAAAATTTAGGTGTACAGGGATATTTGAGTTAACTTTGATTTTCAAGCAAAATACTATCTTTTCTTAAATTATACAGTTGGCTTTAAATGTAGTACAGTATGTTAGTAAAGTACAGTATAGAGGCTTTTTCGTATAGAGCCTCCTCTGTTGCCTAATATTTTTTATAGAGAAAGGTAGGTGTATAATTTTTCTTCATTATATTGCAGGACAGCCAGGTAGCCTGAAATTTCAGACTCCTGTTTCTTGTTATCCATTCACTCCTACTACTGCAACACCCTCTTGAACCATAAATCAATCAACACTACAGAATATTCCTTCATCATTCTTGTACTCTGCTGCTTCCTGGATACTCACTCATCCCCATCACTTCTTGATTGTCCCATCTCCAATCTTTCACTTCCCATTGTCTCAATATTTCCAAAACATCATCATAGTTCCTAGTCAGCTCTCTGTTCATCGGTTTGTAATCCACATCTCCACTTAATTTACATGTTTCTTATTCTTTGCATTCTTTGTCCGTACTGCATACCCATATACTGTAATAATATCAGTCAAGTGGAGTGGGAGTAGCTCCACTCACACAAGTTTTAGTATTGGTATTGTTTATTACTTACAAATTTTTCTTTATGGATACATAAAATCTGGTGGAAATTCTGAAGTTAAGGATACAAGCAATTATATGTTGATATACGTATCTACTAGTTGTTCTATCCCTCGCCAGTCATTTCCTACACTGGTCTTGCACCATTTTCCTTGAGGTTTCTGTATTCCATTTATTTACCTTATATAAAAGTGGAGAAGAGTTCAGATGATAGGTAAATGTAGTCCCTGACAAGGGTATTAAAGTAAAGTGGAAGACTTGTACTTGGGAGGGATACTGCATATAAAATTCTACACACATGAAAAGATTAACTGTTATGTTGAGACAGAGAAATAGTCTTTTACATAATATGTGTTTAATGTCATTTAACAGTAGTCATCATGGAAATGACGTGAGCTTTCTGAAGGAGATGTACAGCTTGAGCCTCAACAAACAGTCTCTACCATTAGCCGCACACCTACTAAGCGCCACATCTGCTATCGCTCCATTACTCAACCAAATTCGCCCCCGAAGATGATGTCTTTAATTGACCATTCTGCCATCGATTAGTGTTTTGAGGATTTATTTTTCAGAGTTGAAAATTCAGTAATACAGGGTACCTATCTTACACATTATTTTGACTATGTTAAACTTTCTTACATGTTATTTTGGCTATGTTAAACTCCATATTTTCTTTATGTATTTCATAACAAAATATACATATTACATATAAGTATCCGAGATTTTATGAATTATCCTTGATCCACAAAGAACATAAAGTAAATACTATAATTAACTTTTATCAGAATTTTAGCACCCAAAATCTTTATCGCATGAGGAAGAGATAACTTCAAACTCTTGTAGTGCTGTGTTCCATGATGAATTTGCTAATCAGTTGATTAGTGTCACCAAGAGCAAGTGGCAAAAGAAGAATCCTCTACAAAGATTGGTTGTAAAACATGATGAACATTTGGGAAAAAATCATTATCTTGATCCAAACTAAAAATTCTGTTTTTGTATAAAAAGTGAGTACAGGTACTGTATATACAGTAGGTACAGTGCTATTTGTGTTACAGAAGTGAATACAGTGGAGCACCAGCCAACTGAGCAGTTGCATTCCACCAATGTGAATTATAGAATGTTGCATGTTGTAAGTTCATCAATACATTACAGGTATTCCTTGGATAACACAAGTGTTATGTTCCCAACAGGTAATATGCTGAGCAAAAGCATGCAAAGTGAACTCAATAATATCTTTAGAAAACCTGTAAATGGCGAGGGTTGCATGCTTCAGAAAGAGAGATTATATGTAACAGATGTATTATGTGCTTAGTACAGGACTGTGTATGCATTATAAATAAACTAAACTTTATGAGTGCAAATACTGTAAAGCCAAAGCACATATAGATCAAAGACAATTTAAAACGAAATGATAGAGCTATTTGGGGTTACACATCAAGGCTAAACTGTTGCTGGAGTTTCAAAATGCAATGTTCTTTACCATATTGGCTGACAGGGCCGGCGCTACCCACTAGGCGAACTAGGCGATCGCCTAGGGCGCCACAAATTCAGGGCAAACTTGGATAAAATTAAAAATGAAGGGAAAACTGTGGTGGACACTGTGGTGGAGCCGTGGAGGGTCGGAGCAGGATGTTAGAAGGGGGGGGTGGGGGTCGGAGGGTAGGTAGACGGTAGTCGACTGTGTTTTCTTTTTAAATATTATTCGTTAACCCCCCGGAGGGACCAACCCGGGTCCTTATCTTTGGCGGCCTGGAGAACTGTCGAGCAGTGACCTGAAGGCTGACATCTGAGGAACCCTTCTCCCAACCCCACCATCCCCTCCCCTCCCTTACTGCCAGGGCGGCTGAGCCGCCCCTTCCCTGCCTTTGTCGGGATGAGGCAAGGTTACCTGACCTCTGAAGTTTGACCTCGCATAACATAATCCCACTGAGACTGGCCAGCGGCCAGAGCCGCCAGGCAAATAGTAACCTGGAACAACTTGATTAGTTGGAGATCAAGATTCAAGCTGTCCAGACTACTCACAGACACCAGTGACCAGGCCACTTCAGTCCGAGTCAGTCATCTCCAAAAGTGTGGTGCAGTGGCAACAACTTCAACAGCTGGCTATCCTGCTAAACAGTAAGTTGAAACTGTCTTATTATTTTTATAATGTATGTAGTTATTTGTTTTCTCTTGTACTCTGTCTATAATGCTGTACACAGGGATATACCTTAGCTAGTCTTTGTTTCAATCTTAGTGCTTCTCGTCATTTCGTCAAGTTTTATCATACGTGTGTTACGATGTGTACTAGTGGACGTATGTACTGCGTGAGTGTGTACTAGTGGACGTATGTTCTGCGTGAGCGTGAGATGAAAATTATGTTATCAGTGGTCTTTCGAGAGTTAGAAACAATGTAGTAATGGGTTACTGTACCTACATTAGCTTATCAAAACTTTCAAGGGGGCGCACATCTAAAGGCTTGCCTAGGGCGCCAAATCATCTTGCACCGGCCCTGTTGGCTGATGTAGCTAACAAGGGGTAGATCTCTCTTGTTATCCAATTTATGGACAAACAATGGCAGTCAAGAGGAGCTTTTGTTTTTTGTTCGCCACTTATCAGCTTACTAGCTGTTTGGGCAGTTGGTCTATCCAGTGTTAGTACAGGAAGAAACTAGGGACTGGGGAACCTGTGATGTTTGGTAGGGTCCCACTGGATAATACCCTCGTCATGTGTGTTTAGGCCGAGGCTTAAACCCTTAACATATTGGTGAGAGATAAGTACGTTACCACATTACTACCATCACCCCTATGGTGTTTGTAACTTGTGATGAAGGAACTGATGGAGACACTCAAAAACACTATAGTGCAGTATTGAGATAGAGGTGTGCAAAGTACAAAGAAAAATTTACTCATGTTAAAGTACAAGTCATTTGACAAGTAGTTACTTTAGTTAAAGGAAAAATGTCGCTCATGAAATGTACTTAGGAATGAAAAATCATTAGTTTAAAATATATTCAAGTACAATACTGGCATTAAAAGTAAAAAGTAGCCTCTCAAATGCAATGTCAGTAAGAAGATAATATGTAGTTAATTCATTAGGGAATGAAACAAATACACATTGCTAAAAAGCTATATTAAGAGTAAAACTTTTTAATAACCCCTTCACTATGGGGGACCCTATACACAAGTGGTTGAGCAAACACTGGAGCCAAATAGAGGTTCCTGTCTGTTTCTTCAACTTGAATATTTGTTTGAAGGTTAGCCAGCTCTCTCAGAAGTAGAAATGATCAAAGTTCCTTTCGAAATTTTCAGCCTGTACTTATCACTTGCATCAGATTTTACCCGCTGGGTTAGCCATCCACTCAGTGTTAAATGCTTGCAGATGCTCAACTTTTGCTTTCTATTTTGGTGAAGTACTGTACTACCTCCACTGTGTCTTGAGTCCTCTGCACCACCAATTGCTCCCCTATTTATATCAATAAAGGTGATTATATCCACAAATTCCAGAAAATATCTGTCTAGCTTCACAAATCACAGTAGTACACTGTTAGACTCGGTAATATCACTTTTGCGATTGTTTAAGGACAAATTAAAGTCAATATTAAACAACGAATACAGAGCAAGTCAGGCAGGAACCAAAACGCCTTGAAATCTGACACTTGACCCAGCATGGGTTAGCCTATTATATGACCTAATAAGCTGACCCATAACTACCCTAACTAACCCCCCCCCCTCCCTCTCCAAAAAAATGGTTTCAGTGGCAGTAATCCACATTCTGTAAGGTCATGCCTTGTCACCTCATGTACAGGGGCGTCATTTCAGATTTTGCTTAGGGGAAGGGGGGGGGGGGGCAACACCATTACATACAAAGAGTAGGGGTCATAATCCTTCTCCACCGTGGTGATGTGGGGTATGGGTTATTTGGGTTCACACTCAAGATGGGATGGAGAAAGGAAACTCACAATGTGCTCTCTGTATACATGTTGTATTGGATGTACAATGCAGCTTGTTGCTGGGAAGTGGCAGCGTGATGTAGAGAGAGCTGGTTGGTGAGGATGCTCAGAGGAGGACCAGCTTGTGGGTCGCCATGCTCGCCGGCGGGAGCGAGGGCCGCCAGGCAGCGGCGGAGGAGGAGGTGTAGCTTGCTGCGGCTGTAGCTAGAAGAAGAGAGAGGTCACCACGAGGTCAGGTCTTAAATAGCGAAGGTAGGCGTGGCTTAGTAGTTGACCTCCGTCATGTAAGGCGGCGCTGGTTGACCTAGACCACGAGGCATACACTGGGGAATTCGTGGGGTCGGCTACTCAGCGACAACAGCGTTTGTAGGGGAGAAATCCACTACAGTGACGCCGGGTGGTGCTGTAAAAGACGGAACACGTTCCAATACGTTTTATATTTTCAATTTGCATTTACTTGTATTCAGTTCATAAATGATAGGCAATGGGAATGATGAAAATAGATGAATACTTATCATTTTGTTTAATTATGCATTCTAAAAATTCCATTGAGATATTCTCACCAACTCCAAATTCGTCTATATGAAAAAGGAATATAATTACAATTTTCCTTGGAGAGAAGCACAGCCCTTGGGAGGGGCAAGCCAAGTCTTGGGGGAGGGAGGGCAAGTCCCCCCCAACCCCCTAAAATAACGCTCCTGCTCATGTATACAGTCATTCAGTTTGGGGGTTTCTTTGAGAGAGAAGGAGAGAGTCCGATATGCAGATAGATAAATATTAGCTCTTGAATCAAGGTGTGTTCAAATCATCTTACTTGATTTAACACATTCCTAACCTGCTGACCTCTATGTTGTTGTTGTTGTTGAGATTGTCGGACCGTAGTCCGACACGGGCCTTTGCCTATAGGCGGCCCGTTTGGTGGTTCCGGCTGGAGCTCGAGGAGCAGCCAGACCGGATTGGGATGGAGGTGGTCCCACCTGCAGATGGAAGGATACTGCAGGTTGCAAGTGTGAGCAGACCCCCGATCAGTGGACGCTTACCACCAACCCCCACTCTTGGACGTGGTCAGTTTCGGAGTGGCGCGCCCCCCGAACTGGGGTCCGCACTTGCTGGGAAAGGATGCTTACTAAGCTATCTGGGTGGTGGGTATCGTGTGATGACCCGGAGTAGGTGGTGAAAGTGGTCTGTATGGGCCTTTCGGGTTAGAGTGGCCGCTGGTGTTGTGTGTGTTTCTGGGGAGATTTGAATTTTGTTGCGGAGGCTTTGTGTGACCTCGCAGTCGAGGAGATAATGCTCAAGTGGGTTGGCTGCTGGCTCCTGACAGTAGGTGCAATCCATGACGTCATTGCCGATCATCTGCCAGGAGCAGAAGAAGAACAGAAAAATGCTAGTGACAGGGGGGAAGGAGGTTCAGAGGAAGAATAAAGGGAGGATGGAAGTGAATTTTAGAAGGAGAGAACAGATGCAGTGGCTAGACACTGCTTGCGTGAGGGGTTCAGGGGTGGGGGCAGCTGGGAGGCGACAAGACAAGGCCAGGCCGGCGATTGGTCACGCGTCAGGTGCAGCGCGGTTGGGTTGGGCAATGGATGTTCAGTGCTTGGGCGGCTTGAATGTGTTTTGGTTTCTTGTGTGGAGGAGATGTCTTGGTCTTCTTAGCTTGGGGTCGATTTTCTTCTCACTCTTCTCCTCTTCTTGCTTTCTTGGAATGTCCATTCGTTTGTGTTTGGGTCTTGTTGTTCATCTTCCACGAGAGATGGGCTCTCATAGGTGTGGAAGAAGTCAGAGGCGGTGAGGTTGACCACGTGGGCTTCAGCTTCACGGGCCACGTGGTGATCTTGGTTTTGTGCGGTGGGCGTCTTCTCGACAGTTTTCTTTTCTTGGTTTTTCTTTTTTTGGTTTTTCTTTTGTGCTGGTTTTTTCTTTTCTTGAGAGCGTACAGCAAGGAGGGCCTCTTTGTAGCTCATTTTTTTCTCGAGGCGAACTTTGGCTACCCTGCACTCCTCCTTCCATCTGGGGCAGTTCCGGTCGGCGGAGGAGTGTGGGCCACCACAAGCAGCGCATTTCTTTTCTTCGTTGGGGCAGACCGTGTAGCGGTGTCCAGGGCTGCCACACTTGGAGCAGGTGTCCTCCTGCGCCTCACACTTATTTACAGTGTGTCCATAGTGTTGGCACTTGTAACACCGATTCGGTCTGCAGTAGGGCTTCACTGGCACAGTTACCCACGCCAGTTGAGCCTCTTCGGGTAAGGTGGTGTGGTGTCCGACAAGGGCAGTGGTGTCGGACAGCATCTTTACAACTTGGAGCTGCCCCTGGAGGAGCTCGCTTAGTTCGTCTTGGTCCATGTGGGCAATTTCGGCGTGGGAGATAACTCCCAGCTTCAAGTTGTCCCACATGTAGGCAATCATTTTGAATGGGATGCCGTTGATGTCAGGAATCTCCGCGAGCTGGGCGGGCATGCCCTTTTCGGCGAAGGTGATCCTGATGTCTCCATGGAGCTTTAGACGCTCCACCTTGGTGACTCCCAAGATCCCATTAGCTACAAAGAACTTCTGGAGAACTAGGAGATTTAGTTTCTTGGGGCAGGTCGGCGTGTCCGGACGAATCCGCGCCACGTTATCGAACTCGTAACCGTTCATCGTGAGAGGGTTAGAGAGAGTGTGTGCCAGGAGCAAGCTACGCCGAGAGACTAGGTCCATGCAGAGGACGTAGGGGTACGATCGCCGACCTAGTCTCGACCATCAACCTCCAGTTCAGGATCAGAGCGTTTCACACCTTACGCTTGAGCCTCTGTGATTGGTCCTCTCGCTACGCGCACCCCAAATCCTGATCCTGGTAACTTGTATAAATGCGGCCATGCCTGCCCAGGGAGGACATTCTACACTCAGCTACTGGACCAGCAACATCTCTCTCAGCTCCTCACCTAGTCACTCCTACGCACTGCGCTGTACAACAATATATATACAGAAAGCGCATCGTGAGTTTCTATCCAACCTCATTCCTGAGTGAAGATATCTACGTGTACGTACGTTTGTGTGCCCATACAAAGAGATAATAGACAACTAAAGAGAATTGACAACTGGCCACTCACAGTACGCTACAAGCCCTTGGACCTCTTTGGTGACGAGTTGGGTCGAAGTTCACACACCCATGTTCGGAACTTATTGATTATAATTTTTTTACTTTTTACAATTTTCATACTTGTGTTTTTTATTTATTTGTCAATATTATAAACCTCACGTAATATGCATGCCTCTAAAGCCAAGATCTATTTAGAATGGTGTCTGTGCAACTGCTGTGAGTCCATGAGTAACAATAGTGATAGGCAATGAGCCTGTTTGGTGGAGAATGACTGAACCAGGGAATCTTCCCAAATAATAAAGACAAAATATTGCTTTGCAAATATTCTTAATAATTTAATATTTAAGTTAAGAGATTAGGTAAATTAAAAAAAAAGAAACTAACTTGCAATTTAAAAAAAAATGCGGGGGTTTAATAAAGTGCCGCCATTTGTAAAGACTCGGTGAGGACAACACGAGAGAGCTTCATATGCTGTTGTGGTAGACGTGCTACTTGCAATCATATAAACTACAGTGAAGTCAATACAACAGATGCTGTATAACCCAAAGTAGGTTGCTCTTTATTTGTCGTATAACCTGCCTCATTTATTTACCTTATATACTTAATGGCCACCCACCCACTAGAGGTGGCTGTACCAAGCGGGGAGGTCGGTATTGTTACAGAAATCATCCGGTAGTGAATTTTGAGAATTTTATTCTTGTAATCAATAGTTTAGACAATTATTAGATACTTCTTATGACGTTTCCTTCGCAAATGACATATATCTATGCCGGGGGTCCAGTGGGGGGTTGTGATGATAGGTTAGGTCATTAGCGAGAGAAACGCCATTGAAGAAAAGTGTCTTAGAATTGTCTAAACTAATGATTCCAATCATAAAATTCTCAAAATTTAATACCGGGTGACTTATGCAAATTTACCAGGTCAATGGCCGGTGTAGGATCCCTCCATTGTTTTTGCGAGTCTACAGCTTGAGCTGGTAAGTCATTCCATAGATGTACCACCCCCTGTGAAGAAGTATTTCCTTATGTTCGTTTTCATGATAACTTATCGAGCTGGAAATTATGTCCCCTTGTGTTGATGGTGTGTGACATCACAAAGAATTGGCCTGGGTTCATGTTTTTCATCCCTTTCAAGATTTTGAATGTTTCAGTGAGATCTGCCCTATTGTGCTTTGTCTGATGGGCCCTCAGGCTACTTGGGTAATCGGGAAAACATAATTCCTGACTCGTCTTGGTCCTCTGTGTTGTATCTTTTCTCGTGTCTGGTAAGCATGTCGTTTATCAGTAACATATAACATATTTAATGATCAAATTCGATTATCCCTTAGACTTTTTCAATACCTGTACTGTCACCTGTTTCACCGGGCAGGCCGCAGGGGTGTTATTTTCGACACCTATGCATCCCCTTATTAATTGCAGCAAATGCTTCTGCCATTTGCTTCACTGAAGATTTTTTGGGGGGTGCAGGTTCTTCTACATTTAGCCTCTCTTCTTCCTCTGCATTTTTCTGTGCTTCCAGTTCGATAAGATCCTCGTTACTTAGCGCTTCTGCTGCACTTTCAGCCAACTGGTCAACATCTTCATTATTAATTTCTAACTCAAGCTGTTTACCCAAATCCACTATCTTGTTACTAATCTCAGAAATTACTTCGTCTTCATTAAATCCTCTGAAACTGTTCACATATCTTTTCAGGACTTTCTTCCATATTCCATTCATGCACTGTTCTGTAACCTCATCCCATGCTGCAATAATGGTCTTTATACATGTAAAAATGTTGTAGTCCTTCCAAAACTCTCTGAGTGTTTTCTCACCTTCAGTAGCAGCAACAGCCTGGGCGAAGGTCGTACGTAAATAATACGCTTTAAAAGCTGCAATAGCACCTGTTCCATGGGTTGGATGACAGAGGTAGTGTTAGGTGGAATGTAGACTACCTTAACATCAGGGTGCATGTCGTCCAGGTGTGTTGGGTGTCCCGGAGCATTACCCAAAATTAACAAAATCTTGAATGCAATCCCTTGTTGCAGACAATACTCCTTGGCTCGAGGAATGAAACAAGGCATGAACCAATCCTCAAACAGTACTAGGGTCATCCAGGCTTTCTTGATACTTCGCTAAAACACTGGCAGTGTGTGCTTGCTGACATGTTTAAAAGTCCTGGGGTTCTCTGGATGATAGATCATGAAGGGCTTTATCTTGAAACCAGCTACATCCCCCCCCCCCTCCCCCCAACAAAAGTGTAATTCGGTCCTTGAATCCTGGCATTGTTTTCGCCTCTTTGTGGATGGTATGACCTTTCATGCATGCTCGTCCATAATAATCCAGTTTCATCCACATTGAATATTTGCTTAGGCATATAATTTCCTTCCACGATGACACGATCTAGCTCCTCCTTAAAAGCTTCGGCTGCAACAACATCAGCACTAGCTGCCTCTCCACTCACCTTAACATTATGTAAACTGTAGCGGTTCTTAAATCTGTTAAACCACCCATGACTGCTGTGAAGGTTTGCTCGCACTCATCTCCTGCCTGCTCCTTCAGGCTTTCGAAAAGGCTTCTTGCCTTTGCCTGTGGGGTTAGAAGGCTTAAGGGTACACGCTTTTGTGTTTGGTCTTCCATCCATATCACAAGTAATTTTTCCATCTCGTGAATGGGACCTTGTATTTTCTTCGATATTATAGTTCCCTTTATAGGTGCTGATTCTTTCACTACCTCACGAATACGTTCCTTGTCCTTCAAAATAGTAGATATGGTCGAGTGCGAGAAGCCTAGGTCTCGTGAAATTGTTGCTACAGTTTTTCCATTTTCATACTACATTATCATCTTCATTTTCGTCTCAAAAGTAATTGACTGTCTCCTTTTCTTCCGAGCACTACCAGCACTCTCACTTGTACGCTTTCCAGTCATTCTAAAGTCAATTAAATACGAAAATAATGTCAGAACACAGTGCGATCAGTTGCTGATACAATGACAGCCAAACACCAACTAAGCGCTCTAGGTGTGGGTGCTGTAGCCAAGCGACGACCCAAGCCACGCGACGCTCTCCTACGGGACGGAAACGTTTTGGTATAGAAAATGCACACGTCATTTGAAAAAAAAATTTGGTACCGACTGCGGCGGTTGTATGTGCGGGTGGTCGTTACGGACTGAGGCAGGTCGTAAGTGCGGGTGGTCGTTGGTCGAGTAGGTCGTAAGTCGGGGAGGAGCTGTAGTTGTAGTGTGAAGTAAATCATTGATAAAAAGAAGGGAGAGAGTAGGTGAAAGAACAGAACCCTGTGGGACACCGCTATTGGTAGAGAAAGAGTGAGAGATCGATCCCTCGACAACAACTACCATAGATCGGTTCTCAAGGAAGCTGGAGATTAGAAAACAAAGTGGGGGAGAGAAACCATAAGAGGGACGTTTAGAAAGCAAAGACTTGTGCAATACCCTGTCAAATGCCTTGGAGGTGTCAAGGGCCACGACGGAAGTTTCCCCATAATCCCGAAGAAAGGATAACTAAAGATGGGCCCAGTAGGAGAGTAGATTACCAGTAGATCTTGCCTGGCAAAAGCCATACTGGTGATTCGACAAAAGAAAATGGCGTTCAAGGTGACGGAGAAAATGGGAGTTCAAGATAGTTTCGAAAATCTGAGAGAGGGATGAAGTTAGGGCAATGGGGCGATAGTTAGAGGGATTATAATGGTCACCCTTCTTTGGGATGGGCTGAACCAAGGCATGCTGCCAAGAGGAAGGAAAATTTGGGTTTTGAGGCAAAGGCGAAAGAGGTGAGCAAGTACAGAGGCCAGAGCTTCAGTACACTCCCTCAGAGCACGAGGGGGTATTCCGTCCGGTCCATGCGCCTTACTCGCATCCATCCTGGATAACTTTGTGTTGAGGGTTACTGAAACAATCATGCATTAATATATTTTAATATAAACAAATGTATTCTACACAGAGCCCAAATAAAATAATGGTAGTAGTCGGTACATAATATACAATATGATAATTGTATATTCTTTCATCAGAGTAAACAGATGTTAGTGTACAGTATATGCATAAACCGAATTATTTTTTTGGACATCTTATTAATATAGGCGTAGTGACATTTGTGGGCACTGCTTAATGTAATAAAAAATATATAAATTTGTATCAAACTGCATAATATACATTCACTGACTCAAATGCCCATGTTTAATACTAAGTGTGTATGATACAGTCTTAGCTTACTTGCATTTGTCCATAAAGTTAAATTCTTTCAGAAGAATATGTCTGATATTATCAAAATAAATAGTCATCATTATTAAGCTCAATGTGAATGATTATATTTCTTTTGTTCTGGTTACTAACTATGATTTTTTGTTTTGTTTTTGGTAGCCAATTCTTCTCTCCTGTGTTAAGATCCACTTATTTTCTCCATCTCTCTACTCAGTAGGTGGTGTGTGTGTGTGTCAGTCGATCTCATTTGATTTAAATGATTTTCAGCCCATTACCCAAATTTCTTTCCCATATAATACCATGCCATTTCCATGCCCGCGTAGTTTTGAATTCTCATGATTTTTGGGAGGGTGTTATTCAGGTTGATGCTGGAAGTCTCTCTACACAATGTTGATCTTGAATTTGAAGCAAACCAATGTCATATCTGTGACGCGATCTTTCAGTGTCCAGATGACCGGGTACTCGTTCTGTGGGCAGACAAAACAATAACTGTCGAGGTAGTGTGGCAGGGTGAGAGATATTAAAGGAGGGTGA
Organism: Homarus gammarus; assembly: GCA_958450375.1. Taxonomy (NCBI): domain Eukaryota; kingdom Metazoa; phylum Arthropoda; class Malacostraca; order Decapoda; family Nephropidae; genus Homarus; species Homarus gammarus. The sequence goes on along the minus strand of CAUDMG010002285.1, from coordinate 194,235 downwards.
GTGATAGTGAAGGAGGCTGGGGAGGAGTGAAGGGCTTGTAGGGAGTGAAGGAGACTGGGGAGCAGCAAGGGAGGCTGTGGTGTAGTGAGGGAGGCTGGGGCAGGCTGGGGAAAATCTGAGGTAATGAAAAAGACAAGATTATATATTTGAGAAAGAAAAAAGAAAATGATTAACACAAAGGCAAGGTGTCTATACATATACTGTAATTATTGAAGTAAAAATCTCCAAGGGAATTAATTTAAGCCTAATATCATTACAGCAAATATTTTAATAGTTACAGAAAAAAGTTAAACCATCTAAAAAAATTTCCAGTTCACGAAAAAGAAAATGTATTAACTCATTATTAAACCTGTCATTCAAATCAAATTTAATATACTGTAAAAAAAATACTAATAGAAACGAAGATGTGGTATACTGTTGATAACGGAAACCTTACTGAAGGACAGTGTAAAGCTGAAAGTGAGGCTTAGAATGGAGAGTGGGCCAGAAATCCTCCCTCTTGTGAGATTTTACCCTTGACCCAAAATTTCCCCTCTGTGTGATTCTGTTTTTGGCCAGAAACAACTTTCATCAGTGCCTCCCATCTTGTGTGTCTTATACTGGTTGTACAGTTGCCTCCATTTATAATGAACGGGTACAGTGGTTGGCGTGTTTTGTAAGATGTGGCACAACTGTTTGTTTACATCGTAGTAAGACTTAGCAGAAGGGGCAGAACTACCCTCGCTATAGTAACTAGCCCTTAGGCCCCAGGTGACGTTCCAGAACGTCCGACCAGAGCCCTGGGTGGCATTTCAGGTGGCGTTTCAGAATGCGCGCCTATTCCCACCACTGTTTAAATGACCAGCACGGGTTATCAGGTCACACCACACACTCGGCCACAGGGAAGCTTCCTGAACATAATTACCTATTTTTGTTTGTTTCATTTTCATTGTCTATTTTATCATGTTGTATCAAAGTAATATTGCTAAAAGTAGTGTAGTTGCATTGTAGTGTAGTATTACTGTAAAACAAGGCTATGATTATGTTATAAATGTAATTATTTGTGAAATTATTATTATTTTATGCATTACTTGCTCTACCAGACACAAAGACAGCCAGGCAGACTGGCGACCGACTGATGAGTGTTGTCAAGCACTTTTTATAAAAAATAATGCAAATAAAGTATTCTAAATTAATTATTTATAGCAAATAAGCATTAAGATCAGTAAATATATACATTATTGGCCACCTCGGACACAAAGGAAAGCTAAAAATTGCTGCTAAGTGCAGAGGGACCACGAGTGTCAGCTGTCAAACTAACACTGTCTCCTTGTCTCCCCCCTTCTCCCTCCCTCCCTCTGTGCTGCCAGGGAAGTTTCTTGAGGGTCAATATATAATTTTTCTTACTTATTATATTTTTTTTTGTTTTATCATTTTAAAAGGTTAAAAATTATTTTGGGAAAAGTTGATTTTTCTCGATTTACCCCCGCGGGGGAAGGGGGGGGGTAACTGCCACCAGCACCCTAACCCAGGGCTTGAGAGCTAGACCAAGGATGATAAATAAGCCGCCTCTCTCTATCTGTGATTGCTCGCATTCCTTTCATGGATATAGTTTTAATATAGATTACCAAGTAGAACATCATTGACTCCTACCTCTTGTCTGGTGGGCGGTGGTGCCACATCAAACAAAACACGCCAGTTACTGTAACCGTTATAAATGAAGACAACAGTACATATTAGAATGTTAGTATTTGATGTTTCCATAAGATGGTTTAATTTATGTGATAGCTTACAGCATCTGAGTTTTTATATGGAGATTAGAATATTTTGTGCATTTCACCCCCTTATGGACACAGAACGTGTCGTCTTAATCTGTCTTCCTCCCTATCCTTTCCCCGTTTACTCTCAACTTCACTACTGTATTCCGCCTATGTGTCTGTGTGGTCTCACTCCCCCTATCCTCACTGTGTGGTCTTACCTTCCTCCCTCTTTGGTCTTTATCTCCCTGCTTTTCTTCCTTGTGGTCTTACCCTTTACTGCAGCGATTTTCAACCAATGTGCCGCGGCACATTAGTGTGCCGCGAAGCATCCGTAGGCGTGCTGCGGGAGTTTAAATAGCTTTTAGATCCATTTGTGGTAAGTGCGTGCGAGTCAGCAGGATTAACTGTTGCCGAAGAGGATGAGCTGACGGAAATCAGAAACGACAGAGGACTGAAACTGAAGCACCTATCAACAGATATGACTTCATTCTGGTTGTCCCTTCGAGAGGAATACCCCATCATTACAAAGAAGGCAATTGAAGCACTTCTTCCTTTCTCAACATCGTATCTGTGTGAAGCTGGCTTCTCTGCCAGGAACACAATGAAGAGCAAGAACAGGTCGCGGCTTCAAACACTGGAAGAGGACTTGAGGGTCTGCCTGTCAACCACTCGACCTCGGACAAGGAACAACACCAAGCACAGGTTTCCCACTGATATTTTCATGTAAGCAAAGGCCTTTTATTTTTACTCATGTTTGTATTTGAATACAATCTATAACTGATAGTTTCATATTATTTTTTAATGAATGGCATCTTTTTCAATGACATCTTGTTTCAATGTGTAGTAATAACAAATATGCACAAAACTTTCAAATTATTTTGAAAACCATGACCAACAATATACTTTTGGCAATAAAATTAATAAATTCTTAGTTTTTTTTTAAACTATAAACACATTCTTATCATTAATTTTCTTTTAAATGATCAAATCTATCCTTAAATACTGATGGTGTGCCTCGACCATTTTAGTGCCCGGCTCACTGTGCCGTAAGATGAAAAAGGTTGAAAATCACTGATCTACTGTATACCTTCCTTACTGTTGGTTCGTCTCCTTCTGTCCTTACCGTCTCTTCCCCTCTGAATAATTTTACACTCTGTGATCTTTCCCTCTGTAAGTTTAGTCTTGACCTCCTTGTTTGGTCTTACCTTCTGTCTTTATCGTCTTACCCTTGGCCAGAAGTCTTGGATATCGAGAGAGTAGGTGAAGCGTGTGATTTGTCCGGCTATTACTGGGCAGGTTATCTCCCCGTCGCAGGCATCACGCTGTTGGTTGGGCAGCGGCACCTCAAACCACGAGTTCCAACGGACGTGTGAGTCTACGTCAGTCGAGTTGGTGTCTGGAGAAGAGCCCCACACCCGGCTTGTTAGTGGTGCAATCTTAAGAGAGAAATTTTGAAAGGGAAAGACATAACGGGAGAAAGGTGGAAGGAGGGAGTGTTACAAAGTTTGAATGATTAGCATGGTAGTAAATTATGTCTTATTAGTTACATTTGAGTATCATAATTGGCAAACATGAAACATTGTTGAACTTAAAATCAGTCATTATAACTTGATGATTACACTGGGGAACAAAATTCAACTTTTTGTCAGTTGCATACATTTTGAGACCTGTTTCTGGGTAAATTGAGGTCACTGATTTCAAATATGGCACCGATTTTTTTCTATCGGGTCGAGTTTTGTTGCGGTGAGTTACCTAACATTTACTACTATATATAGTTAGACTACCATATACTACTGCTAAAAATCTAAACCAGCACACAGAGAGGAATTACCAAACACGTAGAATTAATTTTTAATTACTTTTATTTACCTTGACAAGCATATTTTGGATTCATCAGTTGCTTTTGTGAACTATGCCAGATTTATTCAGGCACAAACTTGCGTTTAATGGACTGTCTTGAATATCGCCTCTCAGTGCAGTCTCGCTGAATGCTCCAGCAATAGTCCGCCATCATGTGCATGTCCCAGCGACCTTGATACCTGTCTTCCATGACTTTGATATCCTGGTGAAAGCGTTCACCTTGCTCATCACTCACGTCCCCCAAGTTTGCCGGAAACAGTTCAAGATGACTGTTCAGGAAATGCATCTTAATGCTCATGTTGCAACCTAACACATGGAAACTTTCCATCAAAGATTCAACGAGCTTTTTATAGTCCTCTGATTTCCTGTTTCCAAGAAAGTTCCTTACAACAGAAACGAATGCTCCCCATGCATTTCTCTCAACATCAGTCATGGATTGAGTGAAGGTTTGGTCTTGAATCAGCATCCTAATTTGAGGGCCGTCGAAAATACCTGCTTTGAGTTTTTCTAGCGTTAAACCAGGGAACACTTCACACAGATACTTAAAACAGTCACTGTCAGTATCGAGCGCCTTGACAAACTGTTTCATAAGGCCCAGCTTGATGTGAAGGGGCGGGAAAACAATTTTTTCACGTTCCACTAGGGGTTCATAAATGATGTTCTTTTCCCCAACATTGAGGCTTTCCCTAACTGGCCATTCCTTCTGAATCCAGTGTCTGTCTTTGGCTCTGCTGTCCCAGAGGCAGATAAAGCAAGGAAATTTTGTATACCCACCTTGCTGTCCTAGCAAAAAATTGACCATTTTTAGATCAACACAGATGATCCATTTGTGTTCTTCATATTTGAGTAGCTCCAAAACCGTTTTGATGTGTTCATATTTTTCTTTCAGGTGTACTGAGTGTCCTATGGGTATTGCGCCAAAGATGTTGCCTATATGTAATAAAACACACTTCAGACTCCGCTTAGAGCTATCTATAAAGAGGCGCCACTCTTTCGGATCATAACCTGGAGCTCCCATCGCGGTGACTAATCCAGAAATATCACAACAGTAGACGAAGTCAAATTTAGAATCAAAGAACTGTAAGAGGTTCTTTTCTCTGTTGCGAAAGAATGTTACCTTTGTGTCTATTTTCAGCAAGTTTTTATCTTTTAACCGTGAAGCCAACAATTCTGACAGCTTTTTAGACAGACCCAGATCTCGAACTAAGTCATTGAGTTCTGCTTGGCTAAATGTTTGCGGTTCTGTTGATATGCCTGCAAAATCTGAGTCACTATTTCTGTTAGTTGACTCCTCTGTGACCTCAGTGTCATATTCACTGTCAGATTCAACGGAAGCAAGTTGAGTGAAGATAGGCTTAGGAACATCATCTGAATGGGGCACAGGCCTGATTGCTGAATCTAGACCTGATCTGCACAAACGAATGCCATTTTCAGAATCTGTGACCTCAAATCTACCAGAATCAAGTGTCAGAACTCATGCAACCGAAAGTGTGTTCCCCAGTGATTATTTGACCAGCCTTCGTCGATAAAACACTCGTGCACCGCGAAGACTTGGGACACGGCCCAGTCTGTGTCAATAAGCTTAGTGTACCTCTACTCCGCGAGGGCATTGGAAACTCACCTGGTATAAAGATGGCCCGCAGATTATGGATGTTGCCTATCCTCACCTCGCATATTCCCCGTCGATTAGCGCACGTCATGAACACAGCACGGGGCATCTTCTCCTCTGACCCACACAAAAAATATATATAACTTGACATTTGCGTTTCATATGTCTGAGTAAATACTGTGTGTAAGACACAGGCGGAATAATTTCACAGAGAAAAATATATCGTCAATATTTAAGTTAAATGTATTCATGAAACACCATACCTGAAGAACAGCGAGCGTACATTATCCTGCGAGGTTGGAAAGCATGTGAGGGAAATACAGCCACCGCCACCACCAAAACCACCAGCACCACCAGCACCTTCATTTTCACTCTGCCTGCGTGACGTGCCTGCCTGGAGGGAGAGTACAAGTGAAGAAAAAAATGGCAGACATGGTCACCATGATGAACAGTATTTCATCTCTGTTTGTAAACACAACATTGTCCGTACAATTTCAGTTTTGCTTTGACAATTTAAATACAATTTGAAGCAAAGGACCTTTACAAACCGAGGATTTTTTTTTTTAGATTGCCCCCGAGGGGGCTAGTTTATTGGGCACCCCCTTACGTCCTGTGCAAGGTGAAGCATTTACAGCGCCCATCTGGGAAGCATGCGGAGTTCATGCTTGCCTTTATGACTCATGCATTAAGGGCGTAAAAGCCTGAAGGGTCATGGGTTTTGTCAGCAAGTTACATAAAGTGACAGAATGATGAGTGGGGGGGGGGGGGGGGAAATTCCCGGTACAATTTATCTGTTTATGGCAAAGCGTGGCAGGTCCCTAATAATGTCAAGTGCCAGGCCATAGCCATAGGCATTGACAATATTGAGGGACATACCTTTTAGTGTGACTGTGATGGCATGTAAGTCAGTAGTGTCGGCTTCAAGTGGGACGTCGAGAGGTTGGTAGGGGACGTCCTTCTTGGCGTAGATACGTAGTCCACTAGCATGTCCGCATGGTGGTCAGTTGATGTGGAGAACTGGAGTGGATGGGCCCCAGGTGCTGGCATGCCGGTGGAGGACCGGGAGCCAGGGGTGGTGTCCTCGGGTCCATGAGCAGGCTCGGCTTGCGGTGGGTGGACGGGGGCAGCAGGGCACACCGGGGCAGGCTCGGTAGGTGCCATGTCAGCAGTGATGCCAGGCGGCGGTGGAGTAGGCAAGAGGCGCACACTGGGGGGCTACCAAGTTGTGTCAAACCAGAAGAGGGGAGTGACTGGGTAGCAGCTGGAGGCAGGGGTAGTCTGTGTAGGTTGGAGATGGCGGTACAGAGTGTATCAAAGTGTCTTTCAATACGGTTGGTAAATTCGTGTAAGAGGGATATGATCTGTGTCGTCACCGAAGGGTGGTTGTAGGGGGGCACCGGTGGTAGCACAAGGCCTGACATCGTCAGAGTAGAGACGGGGAGGAGGCCCAGTAGTAGTTCAGTTAGGAGATGGCCGGGACTGCTGTGTTGCAGCCAGGTGAGGCCAGACAAGGGCAGGTGTTGTTGAAGAAGGCGGTGCCAGAAGAGGGGACGCAGAGGGATGCGGCTTGGTAGGCTGGGAGGGGAGGTTGAGGTTGACACAGCCTTCAGGGAGGCTTTTCTCTTAGGACAAGCAGGCGTTTGGGGCATTGCCGTGAGTCAGCATTGTGCCAACCACCACAATTACAACACCACCCCCATTGAGGTGGTCTTTGATTTTCTGGGCACAGACAGAGGAGTGATGGTTACGTGATCAGAAGCAACATCTGGGACGATCACGTCAGCAGCAGGCGATGAAGGTGTGACCCCCAATGGGAGCAAATGACACAAAAAGCAGGCCCGGGGTGATATAGTTCTGTATACAGTGAAGGGAGGACTTTGTGGGCCTCAACAGTGGTTGGGCACTCCCTCCACTTCCATTTAACTATGACATCTGCTTGTGGGGTCTTCCCCCGGTAGTGTCGACGTATACTGAGTATACGTGAATTAAAGTTACGAGCATCTTCGACTTCAGCGTATAGGGGGAACTGTTTAACTAGGATGTGGCAACATTCCGCTGCGTCAGCAGGAGGAGGCACGAGGACAACTCCGTCAAATCCAACAGTACTGAGTGTTTCATAGACCTCGGGTGTCTGACACTTGATAAAGTTATGGTTCTTACCTTTTTGGAATTGAATGGTGAGACCGTGTTGTCTCCAATACTTTGTTGTCCAATTAAGTCATTCCTCGACAGTTTTCAGTGAGTCCTAGGGGAAGTGCAGATTCAGCTTACTTGGTTGGTTGGCAGAGGGGCGGATGGTGAGGGGAAGCTCGCTGCCCTTGGCTTTGCCACTCCGGGAAGTGTTTCCCATAGAGACCTTACTGTTACTGTCACTATCACTGAGGTCTGACTCTTGCAGGGTGTGGAATGCAGTATGACTATCCGTATCAGAAATGTCTTTATCCATGAGAGAGGGACACCTCTTCTGGGGCGTTTACGTCGACCCCGCCCTCCCATCGCTGGCAACACTTGCCGGTGAAGGGGTAGGTAGAGACTGAGGTGGCCTTTGTATGACGATTGGGAGGACAGGAGTACCTATGGGCAGACGTCTGTCCCCTTACGTGGTACTTCATAAAAAATGTCTGGCAGGATAATTCGAGTTTTTGTGTTTATCGTCTTTCTGAATGCTCATGCTGTTGATGCAAGTTGTATCATTGCTGCTCATACTAATGTTGAGTCTCTTACTGGTATTCATAATGATGGCAGGTGTTTATACATGACGTCATCATGGATACTAAGGACGCTTATAACCTGTTATCCACTCACAAATGCTCATAGTAACTTAACGGTGCTCAGAATGATACCAAGTGACTTACAAGTCCTTATAATGACTCCAGGTGTCTGATAGATATCGTACATCATATCCAAGTGATGTATAGTCGTTCATATTGACACCAGTTACTTATTAGGTAGACACTTGACGTCACACATCTATGTGAGTTTTATTTATAATGTAGCAGACGAGAAAAACAGCTGGGTTCATCTGTCTCGGTGCTACTGTACCAGTACAGTACCACACACTATGTTTTGTTTGAAAATGTTAGATTCATTTTGTGCTGTTGGCTGTACCAATAGAAGAGTGAAGCATCTGGAAAATTATCTTATAATTTTCCTGCTGAGAAAGAAAGCAGAGATGAATGTATTTCTGTCATCTACGAGTAGATGCTGCAAAAAAAAGAAAGAAAAAACTTTCACAAATTACAGCATGGAAAATAATTAGGTCTTCTGTTGAAAAAGAACACGTTTGGCCCGCTGTTTGGTGGGTCTCAGTGGGTGTGACACACCTACTGTAGGTTGTAAGAATTTACATCCACTGAGGTAGAGTTGGTGGTAAGGCAGCTGGGCATTGACTAGTTGACTCAGCCACACTAAACGTGTTAGTGCTGAGAGTTGAGTCCTGTCAATGAACCTCCTAATCATTCTGCCTCAGGCGTCGTGCCATACGCTACCTACGTCAGTTTTACCAAACCATAACACAAAGAAGAAAAGTTACGTTATCAGTAGATAACTATCTGTTGTTGGCCGTTATCTTGACGCCAGTCTACCTGCAGTCAACTTGTCTTCGGTGAAGTTAATAGAAACTAAGTGGTAATCGTATAAACAAATGCCTTGACAGACTTACAGCCACATAGTTTAGTTTGGTATATTGTAGTGGACGTCTCCCCTACAAGCTGCCACGCACCACCTGTTACCGCCTTCCCTAGCAACCAAGCGTATCCGCATTCCATTGCCCGCCGTATCCTAGCAACGGAACTAGTCACCGGCTACTTCTCGGGTTTTCCCAACATGACTCATAGAGGACTGGCGGCTGCTGCTCGGTGTATATAAGCTCTGTCTCTCCATTGAGATGCATTCTGACCAATCTTCTTGAACAAGCAACATCTCCTCCAGCAAGCTCCACACTGTTAACATTTCATTCAACCAGGAGGCCAGCAACAGGCAACATCTTCTCTAACGGAGCTCCTGCACACATACCTCCTTAGACAAGCTACTCACCGCACGTCTCTACCAAGCAGCCCCTCACCACACAGCACCTCCAGCACCAGACTGTCTATCATATAACTTATATATTATACAAGAAAACCACATTAGAGTTTCCTTCCATCCTGAGTGCTAGACAACTTTAATATCTCGATACCCCTACAATGGTGACTCCCGGAGATAAGCACTCACACAGGATGGAGGACGGACGGATCTCTCTGCCGATTTTCAACCACAACGTCGAGGACTGGCTTGACCATGTGGAAGCAGCCCTCGCCGGCTCACGAGCGACCGACGAACAAAAGTATTGCGCCCTGCTTTGTGCCTTACCCACGGAAGTGGCCACGCGGGTCTCACAAACCATTTCCAACCCTCCAGATCACAACAAATTCGCTACCCTGCGGGCTGCCTTGAAGACGTGTTATCAACAGACCAGCCCCAATCTCCTGCAAGATCTATCCTCTACCTCCCTCGGGAACTCAACCCCGGGACGTCTCTGGGAGGAGATGTGTCGGCTGAACTCCCGTCACACAGACAGACTCCCCGACTCTATCCTGCGCCAGCTTCACGCACAAAAGCTACCCACAGAAGTACGCAACATCCTGTCCGCAGTAGATTACTCTACGACACCGGAACTATATGCAACCGCGGCGGATAGAATTTTTAACGAATGCGCTGCTGCACCCCTTGCCGCCACGGTCACACCAGTACCTACCATCGAACTTGTAAGCCGGGTCAACACCCCTCAGCCGAGCAATTCCTCACAAGACATCAAGGACCTGTTGCAAATTTTGAACCGCAGGATGGACACTGTTGAGCAGTTCTGCTCCTCCATACCCGCTGCTGCGCCGGTTCCTGACTCACACACTACGCCCTACAAGTTCCGACACACAGCAGCCAACCCCCAGCACAACAAATTTACCCTCTGCTGGTATCACCAGACTTTCGGCCGCTATGCTCGAAACTGTGAGCCCTATTGCACCTATTCGGGAAACGGCAACACCGGAGGCTGGTAGACGCCTCAGCCTCCGTCCCTCCAGGCGTCTCATTACTGCGCGTCACCGACCGCACCTCCGGCAAGAAGTTTCTCATCGACACCGGTTCATCGGTCAGCCTCATCCCTCCCTCACTACGAGACAAGTCAAAGCAACCCTCGTATGACCTGTTCGCTGCCAACGGTACCTCCATCGCCTCCTACGGCGTACGCACCCTCGCCTTAGACCTCGGTCTGCCCAAGACTCTGCGTTGGTTATTCGTGATAGCAGACGTGTCTCAACCCATCCTTGGTTTCGACTTCCTCACCTTCCACAAGCTCGGCGTCAAACCAAGTCATCTATGCCTCATTCATGAGCCTACAGCACGCAAGATCCAGGGTTCTCGTGCCAGACACACGGACGCTATCACCTGTCTTGCGCCTTCCAACGAGTTCTCCTCCCTGCTCGACGAATTCAAGGAGCTTTTCTCACCCCGAGTCTCCCTACCCCCACCACCTACGTCGGGAATTTTCCACCACATCGAAACCAAAGGACCACCAGTCTTTTCACGCCCTCGCCGCCTGCGCCCTGAGCTCCTGTACACAGCCAAAGCAGAATTCAACAAACTACTGCAAGACGGCATCATTCGCCCTTCAAGGAGTCCCTGGGCATCGCCTCTTCACATGGTTCCTAAGCAAACACCCGGCGAGTGGAGGGTGTGTGGCGACTACAGAGCCCTGAATCTCGTCACCAAACCTGACAGGTACCCTATTCCGCATGTCCAGGACTTTCACCACAAACTTCATGGCAAGACTATCTTCTCGAAGATCGACTTGGAGCGTGCCTTCCACCAGATCCCAGTAGCACCGGCAGATACCCAGAAGACAGCCATCACCACTCCGTTCGGACTCTTCGAGTACACTTTCATGAGTTTTGGCTTACGCAATGCAGCACAGACTTTCCAGAGGTTCATGGACCATATGCTTCGCGACCTCGATTTTGTCACCGTCTACATTGACGACATCCTCGTCGCATCTTCGACGCCTGCCGAGCACCACCACCACCTACAACTCCTTCTCCAACGCCTGCAGAACAACAACATGAAAGTTCATCCTGCTAAGTGCGTCTTTGGAACCTCGGCCATCGATTTCCTCGGTCACAGAGTCTCGCCCAGTGGCATACAACCCCTACCACAGAAGATAACCGCGATTAGGGAGTTCCCCAAACCTGAAACGGCGAAGAAACTCCGGGAGTTCCTGGGTTTAGTCAACTACTACCACCGCTTCATTGACAAAGCTGCCACCGTCCTAGCCCCCCTACACGACCTTCTCAAGGGACGCCCAAAGAAGTCTCACAAGTCTCTCATGTGGACTCAAGAGGCTACTACGGCATTCACCACTATCAAACAGCACATCACACGCCTCACCCTCCTGGCCCACCCCGCACCTAACGCCCGGACCACTCTCACAACAGACGCTTCTTCTACTGCAGTGGGCGCCGTCTTACAGCAGGAGATCAACGGAACTTTCATGCCCGTTGCTTTCTTCTCACAACGGCTTCAACCACCACACCTCAAGTACAGCGCTTTTGATCGAGAACTCCTGGCCATATACTTGGCTGTCAGACATTTCCAACACTTCCTCGAGGCCCGTCAGTTCACCATCTTCACTGATCACAAGCCCCTCGTCCACGCTTTCGCTTCAGCTTCCCAGTCACATACACCTCGTGTCCTGCGCCACTTGGCTTACATCTCGGAGTTCTCCAGCGACGTCCAACACATTAAAGGCAGCCACAACGAGATCGCCGACGCCCTCTCTCGTTGTATATCCGCCATTCTTCCCTCATCTCCACCCATTGATTATGGGCAGCTAGCCGCGGCTCAAGAGAAAGACGAAGACCTGGCAGCTTACAAGACATCCCCCTCAGGCCTCATACTCCAAGAACTCCCTGTTCCTGGCACAAAGATAAAATTGTGGTGCGACGTATCCTGTGGACAGCCTAGACCGTTCGTGCCTCACGTCCACCGCCGCGCTGTTTTCGACCGCATCCATGGTCTCAGCCACCCGGGTGTGCGGGCCTCCCAGCGCCTCCTCACGCAACGTGTCGTCTGGCCCGGCATCAAGTCTGATACTAAGAAATGGGCTGCCCAGTGCCTAGCCTGCCAGTCCTCCAAAATACATCGTCACATACGGGCCCCCTTACAAGCCTTTCCTATTCCCAAAGGACGTTTTCAAGTAGTACACCTCGACATCGTGGGACCTCTTCCATCATCCTACGGTAGCACCTACATCTTCACCTGCATCGACCGTTTCACCAGGTGGACAGAAGCAATTCCCATGCCCAACGCTACAGCAGAGACTACTGTCCGCGCCTTCATGTCCGGTTGGGTTTCCCGTTTTGGCCCCCCCCGCTACCGTAATCACTGACCGAGGAGTACAGTTTGAGTCACAACTCTGGCAGCACCTCCTACAGTTCCTCGGCACGTCTAGACAACGCACTACAGCATACCACCCTCAAGCCAACGGCATGGTAGAACGTTTTCACCGGCAGCTGAAGGACGCACTCAAGGCACAGCACGACCCTTACAGCTGGACTGATGCGCTTCCCTTAGTGCTCCTCGGCATCCGTGCGTCACACAAGGAGGATATGGACTGTAGCCCAGCAGATCTGACACTAGGCGAGCCCCTTCGGCTACCCGGGGATTTTTCACTCCCTCCTGATCCCAATCAAGCCACTCCAGCCGTTCGTCACGACTTACTCCAAAAGCTACGACAAGCAGTTTCTGCATTCAGAGCTACTGCTCCACGCCAGCCTACTCGGCGCCCTGAACACATCCCTCCTGCACTACTCACAGCCGAGTATGTTTTCGTCAGGCATGATGCTCACCGCAACCCATTACAACGCCCCTACGATGGACCCTTCCAGGTGGTTACCCGTTCTGCAAAGTTCCTGACAATTATCCGGAATGGCAGACATGACACCGTCAGCATAGACAGAGTCAAACCGGCCGCCTTACCCGTCGGGCCCCCAGCCCAGCAGCACCATCAACAAACTACGCCTGCACCAGTCCACCCGCAGTTACCACCGGCAGCAACACCACGCCCACGACATTTCTGGGCACCCTCCTTTCACCCTCATGTACAACCTGCTCCTGTCATAGAACCTGAACCTGTAGTAAGCCTCCCTCCTATCATAGAACCTGCTCCTGTCATAGACCCTCCTCCTGTCATAGAACCTGAACCTGCTCCTGCCATGGACCCTCCTCCTGACGCAGCCCCTGCAGCAGCAGGAGCACAACAACCATTGCTTGTACAACCTCCTCTAATCCCAAACCCTCTTTCTCCTCCTAATTCTCCCACAGGTTTTGTGTCACTGGACGGAGTTGTTACACGTAGCGGTCGAGTCGTACATACACCTGCCCGGTATGTGTTATGTGTGGGACACAACCCGGACAACATCCAGCCTCCCGCCGCGCCGGGAGGGGAGGGGGAGTATTGTAGTGGACGTCTCCCCTACAAGCTGCCACGCACCACCTGTTACCGCCTTCCCTAGCAACCAAGCGTATCCGCATTCCATTGCCCGCCGTATCCTAGCAACGGAACTAGTCACCGGCTACTTCTCGGGTTTTCCCAACATGACTCATAGAGGACTGGCGGCTGCTGCTCGGTGTATATAAGCTCTGTCTCTCCATTGAGATGCATTCTGACCAATCTTCTTGAACAAGCAACATCTCCTCCAGCAAGCTCCACACTGTTAACATTTCATTCAACCAGGAGGCCAGCAACAGGCAACATCTTCTCTAACGGAGCTCCTGCACACATACCTCCTTAGACAAGCTACTCACCGCACGTCTCTACCAAGCAGCCCCTCACCACACAGCACCTCCAGCACCAGACTGTCTATCATATAACTTATATATTATACAAGAAAACCACATTAGAGTTTCCTTCCATCCTGAGTGCTAGACAACTTTAATATCTCGATACCCCTACAATATATTTAAATTATTTATTTTCAGGTGCTTCAATTTCAACGGTTATTGAAACAAAACAACACCGTGATTCTATTATTAAAACGTACAGTATTTACATCCGTTAAACACATGAGCATTATGATCATACTCAAGTCTAGAGTATGTATTAATACTCATGCAGTCAGGTTTAGGGACATGTAAGGAGTGTTGTAGTAATTGCGACGAACACCATTGGCACCAACCACCTCCACCTTTCCCCCTCTCCTTTTACTCTCCTCCATACTTGTGTCGATTGGCGAAACAGTCAGGCGTGGTACTGTACCAGCTTGCAGGAGGTCCAAATATATTATCGTATACGAGGGTTTTAGTTGTAATCTGTCTACTATCACCTTTTTTAAAGACTTGTGATCTTGGTGAGGCTCTAACCACTGTACTACTGTAAGGACTGATCACATTCTCATTACTGCATTCATTCTGATTAACAATGCTGAGTCATTGATAACATGTTTTAAGAAATTGCAATGTAGATATCTTGATAAAATCACACAAGGAAAAGGCAACTGAAAATGTCTTGAATAAAGACGAAAGCTAAGATTCTCCATTGTTTCCCTTGTGTGATTTTATCAAGATTTATCTTATCCACGTTTCCATTGTGGATCTTCATGAAATATATATATATATATTTATATATATATATATATATATATATATATATATATATATATATATATGCTGATAACCACAAGGAAACAAGAAAACACGAAGTTCCCAAGCGCTTTCGTGTAATTCACTTCTTCAGGGGTGAGTACAGACTAAGGGGTAATACTTGACAAGGCTAATATATACAGTAGAGGAGAGTGAGATCAAGTCTCTAGGGGACAGCAGGGGTTCACAATGTTCCGGTCATAAGGCAGTGACCCTTACCAATCTTCTTAATCACAGAAATTGACCATGCCATCTCTAAATACAACAGCAGTCCGTAGTCAGGTCATAGGGTAAGATGACCCGAAAGCGCTTGGGAATTTCGTGTTTTCTTGTTTCCTTGTGGTTGGTTTTCAGCATATACTTGGATCACGCGCACCTACAGTGATTTACTTGCACATATATATATATATATATATATATATATATATATATATATATATATATATATATATATATATATATATATATATATAGTTGATGATAACCACAAGGGAAAAAAACGAAGTTCGTGTTTTCTTTTTTCCTTGTGGTTATCAGCATATACCTGGATCACGCGCACCTACAGTGATTTATTTGCATATATATATATATATATATATATATATATCTATATATATATATATATATATATATGTATATATATATATATATATATATATATATATATATATATATATATATATATATATATATGGTGTTATTTATTTTTTATTACACAAGTAAATTTCAAATCCAGAATATTAGGACTACATAATCTTCAAATTCATTAGAACTACAGACGTATCTTACTTAGGGGATGTCATGGAGGTCATTATTTGGTTCGAGTGACATTTATATAACAGTGGGTGTTAAAGCGATGTATTGGGAGGGGGGGTAAACTCTTCATTGCTCCCATGTATGAGTTAATAAAATCTTGAGAAGTTAAGCACCACATGGAATTGGCAGGACGGGTGAATGCGTGGATGTGATGTACATAAAGTAAATAAACTTAATGAAAACTGGCATCATGGATAACTAGGCCGTTTCTTTAATTAATTATCATTACTCCCGGGAAGTTTCCTCTGGCTGCCTGAATCAGATGGAATATCAAATAAATATTTGTTTGGATAACGCTAAGAATACATGACGCACCCACGCCTGGTCTTGGTGGTGGATACGCCTGTCAGTCTCGCCAGACAATTGTACCGTAGATACAGTACATGTATAATTAAGTTAATGGGCCCAGTTTAAGGATCCAAAGTTGGTCAGGTACTGTCTGTGGACCCTTCATGTGTAGAGGAGACATTAATGTGTCTATGGAGCCATAAATTTCATGTTAACTGAACCTGGAAGGTGACCCTTACTGTAAACAATGATCGGGACTCACCCTAAAGATAATTTTGAGGACCGTAGACACAACGTCTGAGCACATACAGTTAAAACATTATCATGTCAGAGGCTTACGCCCAAGACCTGGTTCTTTAAAGAATAAGGGACTTCAACTATAATATAACAACACTTATTGAAGGTTGAATATATAAAAGCAATAACATATCTCTGATAAATTGACTGATGCTTTTAGAAGGACCAAAGTCTCAGGATGCAGTACAGTTTGAAAGGTTCTCCGTCTGAACTGACGGACACATACTAACATCACCACATCCACACAGCTACTCTTTCTTACGTAACGGAATTGCAGTGCCGTCTTTAGACAAGGCCTAACAGGGTACTGGCCCAGGCAAAGTCCCCAAAAATTTTTCATAAATTTATTCTCTCTCTCTCTCTCTCTCTCTCTCTCTCTCTCTCTCTATATATATATATATATATATATATATATATATATATATATATATATATATATATATATATATACACATGAATGATTAAACTACATCTGTAACTTATACGCACGATCATGCAGAAAATGTTTGCCAAACTATTTCCGGTCCTTTAATTGTCTTTACATAAATTATCTAAATTATAGTTTATACCTGGGGGTGACGCTAATCAACGTAGGCAAGAATAAAGTCTTATAGAGTGAGAGACCTCATCACCGATGATGATTCATTTCCTGAAGATAAGTGATGGTCCCACACTAGCTCCACCTCGCCTACTACACCACGTGACCTCACTTCTGAAACCTCAGCTTCCTCCCACGTCCACCACTCATGCCTCGCTGGTATCACACCCCTTATCTAACTGAACCGGAAATACCTAATACAACTCCCCAGTGGAATTTTCCCATACACATGAGAATACGTGTAGGTAATTCTACAGAATTGCTCCTCTGAATTATTCCTACCCATCGCGATAGAGCCCAGCTATCACTGATTAAATTAAGAACAAAATATAATGTGTATATTATCTCTCTTCTTTATTCTACTGATAATACTGACCTCAAAATCTTGAAGTGTGTTGGTGTATAGCGAGAACTGATGTGTTGTCCGTGTGACACCCTACTGCCTGCCGGCTACTGAGTCACTGGTGGGAGGCCGCTGAGTGGCCACGGCGTTAACCCACACTGCCCCAGCCACCAGCTCCAGCATACAGCTCTTTCCACAACAAATATTATTTTGTGCTATTTTTTCGAACAATGGGCATGTCTGAAGTAAACCCATCATATAGCGAAATAGATTATTGGTTTTGATTAAAAACTTTATTTATCCTGATCACAGATAGTGGTAGCATTGTTATATCCTGGGGGGGGGGGGGGGGGGGGGTGAAGAAATGGGCCACCAGTTCACAGGCCGCTTATGTTCCCCTCTCCTCCTGTACTCCCATCACTGCCTCCCGTCAGCTCACGTTACACTGCGTTCTATTTCGCATTCCTCTGAATAGGTGCTTTGTTGTGCTCCTCAGGACGATTGAGCGTGCTGCGTCACAAAGGGACTGTGTGCTTGTCTATGTAGGCACATTTCATTGTTGAACTTATGACCAAAATAGTTAAAAAAAAGTTAATGATCTTCAGAATGTTAATAGATATATTTAGATTGTACAGGCATGTTAATTAGGGCCAGTCGATCTTTTACCTTATGAGGATCAAGTTAAAGGATTGAAGAGTTCACCAAATTTGGACTCACGGTTAACGAATATGACATGCACTTAATGATACGTACAGTAAGGTATGAATTGTATGTTATTATGATTTACATATTTTTCTTTCTGAAGACGATAGTTGATCCTGTAAGTAACTCAAGGACATTCAATTCAGCGAGAGAATTTATACGTTTAGTGCCATTACCTTCAGCGGACGATAGCATGTGGCATCGTCTGTCACGAGTTTATATATATATATATATATATATATATATATATATATATATATATATATATATATATATATGTGTGGTATATATATATATATATATATATATATATATATAATATATATATATATGTATATATATATGTATATATATATATATATATATATATAATATATATATATATATATATATATATATATATATATCACCAGACCATTTCCGAAGACGGTCACTTTTGTTTCAAAGTATTTTATTGTACTAATAACTTATTTATTTTACCAAATAGGAATGCGTGTGACACAAGCCCTTGTATACCTACTGTACTTTGTTTTTGTTTAATCAAATACACGTTATATGCAAGGAGGTGCGCAATAAACTAGCCCCCTCGCGGGACAAACCTGAATTCTGATGTTATTGTTTGTTCTTATATTTCATTGATGATGAAAGTGTTCTAAGCCAGACCTTGGGAAACATGGCGGCGCAGTGCCGGGGTACACAACACACTCCTCAATAACTGCGTATTACTACCGCCCACCACTGTTTGTGTGTTCCTTCTTGTTTGGGGGGCTTTTTTATATCACTGTGGAGGACTCTGTTAAGAATAACCACCTATCTCACATATACAGCGTTTGTTTTGCAATCACGACCAATGATGTTCTTTTTCTTCTGAGAGATGGGTCTTGCATCATTCTGTACAAATCGGTACCAAAGGGGGTTGGGTTGGGTTGCTCGCTGCTTCATTATCTCCAGATAAAAACGCTATACAAATGTAAAGTTTTGCCCGTTTTCTTAAATCCGGATTATAAAAAAAATCATAGTACGTTATTTTATTTTCCAGTGGTTGGAAATTGAAGAACACGTCTAGGGAAGGCAGTCTATAGTGTACCCATCGCTATACTGAATAACGTTTTCATGTTTTACCTTAAGTGAGCATCAACTGCCTTCGTCAGCCCTCAGGTATGATAAAAAGAATAATTTAAGAGTCTTGAGAATTTGAATTCACAGTTTGTGTGAAGCCGATTTGGATGTATATGTTGCAGTGTTCTCGCTAATTAATCGACCTGTACATACATAACTCAGCCCTTTGGATTTGTGTGTATAAAAGCTAACGACTCGATGATTACTGCAGTTTAGAAGAAGAAAAAATACATTACCTACTTTATGCTGAATGTGAAATATCATGAGTGAGAACATGCGGGCAGTGAATGATTTGAGGTGGACTCGCCAAACTAGATAACAGACCTTATTTAGTGTTGTTACGTTTCACTCTTAATGCAGGTTCAACATTGTTATCGCCATTATCAGTTAAATCTATATCTCTTCACAATACTAGTAAGTGGAGACGTCTATTGTATGAGTGGTTTAGTTCTTCAGATACATTGCTATTTATACCTCGGTTAAATTAACATTTTTATGTTCAGAAATAAATATGCAAAAACACACAGACTAATTACAGGTTGAGGAATTCACTGAACCTTCACTAGTATCTGAACCTTTGAGGATAAGTAGATAGGTTAGCCAGGTATACATATAGGAAATTCAGGTATATAGTATACATATAGGCAATTCAGGTATACAGTATACATATAGACAGTACAGGTATTTTAATCTCGTAATCAGACTCAAGGAACACAACACACACACTTGCCACACCATCTTGACCTTGGTAAAAGAAAACTTAGAGCGTAACATATATGAACGCGTGTAAATTTTTGTCTGTGCGAGGTTACATAAGTAAAGAACTTCACCATAGGGTAATAATTTGTCCTTAAAGTTATAACTTGGGGTTAAAACTAATATTAATAAGGAGCTACGGCAGATGACTCATTACCGCAAGGGGTTGGTCTTATGAGCACTCCTCTCCGCGTTATTTCTATCAATCTCAAAAGAGGGGGTGGTGGGGGGGGGGGGGGTAGAGCAAAAGATGTCGCTATTTAGAAAAAGTTGTATAATAGAGTTAATGTCTACCTTATAAGTAAACACCTGTGTCTAAATTCATTAAGGGCAGTCCATCGTTTGCAGGTCTCAGCTGAACATTACAGACACTACAACATCCATCTCTCTCTCCAAAATCTTCCTTAGCAACTCGAGCTGTGTGGCTGTCCCATAGTGCGGTACTTGTAAGGGGGATAATGGTGACGTCTGTATAGTTCCTGGCCTCGATTGCAATCCACCTCTGAAACTTTTTCAGCCCTTCTACACTCTGACTTGGCTTGGTTCCTGGGTCTAGCTTACATCTTTTTGTCTTGCTATTGTTTGTCGACACCCATCTCTTGAAATTCTGAGATTTTTTCTTATCTTTGTCAATTGTCGCGTAGTTCATACATAAGTCTCCCAGTTGTCTTGGAGCCAGCAAGGTTACTAGGGACAGACCCTGAAGGTATATGAGCGCTCTTATAAAACCAACTACCCTGTAGCTTATTTGCTTGATTCACCTTCATCTCACAATGGTCCGAGAACTTCAGTTCGTTGTCAACATACACACCCAGTTCCTTTTCATATTCGGCATCTGTTAGACGCTTTTTCGTCCTATTGGGACATATGATACACCTCCTTAATGTTCGTACGGCCTACTGTAGGTGCATCCGTTTGCATTTCGTGACATTGAATCTTAACAGCCATTTCTTTGAACACTCCTGAAGCTGACTATATTTTTTCATTGTTCCTCAACAGATGTTGGTATCGCAATATGGCGCCTTAAATGTTTTCTCACCACACAATTCCCATGAAGGACGGATCACATATTGGGTCAGTCATTTAAAGTCTTTTTTGGTGCTTATAGTGACGCTAGATATTTCCGTTGTACCCAACAACCGGCTACACAGCTGCCTATGTTTCCCTTACTTATTTGATTTCCTTCACTTTCAATATTCCCAATAAGACCCGGCACCTGTGTAACACATTCGACCTTGATGACTTAATGAATTTAAAGCCCAACTACTATACTGTTGCTAGAAGAACACAAACTTCTGAGGTCCTATAACTTCTCTTCTCTTCACGGAATTTTATAAGCTTTTTATTGAATTCGCCAAAGTTTGTAATTTTTGCATTTCCTTTTCACATTCTCATTAATACATGCAAAAGTAAAATAAGGAACATTGAATCAGAAGAAATTGGTTATTATTTTCTGTATTACAATAACAGGCAAAACCTATTTGTTGACGAGAATTCGACTATATCAAGTTAGGGTTATATACGCACAGTGAGGAGAAATACAATAATAACCGAGATATTCAATTTACGATAATCCAAGATGGCAAACAAAAGTATTACACTGTATATGTCTCTTGATCTACCATTCACCCTAAAAAGCAAAACGTTCTACGTAGCTTTTAGCCATCTCTCTACACGGTACACCCAATGAGAACGATATACATCTTTGAATTATCGAAACATTGAAGACGATTTAAAAATATTTTTAAAAGGAAAGCCAAGGACGTCCGCTTTTGTGTAAGTATATAATTTTTACTTTTATGCTCTTCACCGCTGATCGGCTCGTTAGCCGCTTGGGTGATCGGTTACGTCTCTGTTAAGCACTGTTGTCAAGTACTGGGCATGCACCGGCTCCTGAATGTACTATCGTGGACAAAAGTTCGCTCCCTCCCAAACTGAAGCAGTATCGACCCAAATGAGATAAAACAGCACACCCGCACCAGATGACAGTTAGGGTAAGTCAGTTCGGAGACTCATTCCCGTGACTCAGTTTCACCACAGGGAGCGAACTTTTGTCCACGATAGTACCTGAACCTGCTCCAGTGTTGGTCAAGTCTTGTCTTGAAAGAGCTCACGCTCACACCCGGTGCCGTCACAACACTTTGTTCCAAGAGCTCACAACTATCACTCCGAAAAAGTTTGCCCTCACGGTTTTCTGGACCTGCGGCTTCTTCATTCTTGAGCTGTGACCCCTTGTGGGGAGAGCGTCCGCCAGCTCCAGGTAAGGACACTCGACTGAGTAGTGCCTCTTGAGATGCTTATACACCTCAATTAGGTCGCCCCCTCCCCGTCTGTAGTATAAGCTAGCAAGTTCAGGCGCTCCAATCTCTCAGGGTAACTGAGGTGCCAAAGTGCAGGCACCAGTCTGGTGGCCCTCCTTTGAACATTTTCAACCAACTGACAGTCCATAGCATATCTCGGAGACCAGACGGGGTGACAGTACTCCAGATGGGGAAGCACTTCACCCTTGAAGATCGTTACGAGGGACGGACCGTCTAGAACTCTAGATATCTGAACGACCTTCTTATGAGACCTACTAATTTATTTGCCTGATTTACCCTCTTCTCGCAATGGCCCGATAACTTCAGCTCATTGTCAACATGCACACCTAGGTCCTTCTCACATTCAGTCTCAAAAAGTGCAGTTTCTTCATCCCATTAGGACATATGATACGCCTCCTTACCGTTGGTACGCCCCAGGTGCATCCTCTTACACTTCGTGACATTGAATCTCAGCAGCCATTTCTTCGACCATTCTTGGAGCTCACAGAGATCCTTCTGCAGCTCTTCACAGTCCGCTTGGTTCTTGATTTCCCGAAATAACTTGGCATCATCGGCAAACATTTGTATGGAGGAGTTTACAACGTCAGGCATGTCATTTATGAAACAAACAAACAGCGGGCCCAATACACTGCCCTGTGGTACCCCGCTTGTGATAGATGCAGATGATGATTTCGTGCCATTAATCACCACACACTGCTTGCGGTCATGTTGAAAGTCTTCTATCCACGCAAGAACATTTCCCCGAATTCTGTACCCTTCCAAGTTTGAATTTCAGCCTTTTATGGGGTACACTGTCGAAAGCCTTAGCAAACTCTAGGTATACATTGTCAATATTACCACCCCATTCCAGAATATGGGTCCAAATATCCAATACCTTGAGCAATTTTGTTAAGCAGGAGCGCCCCGGCATAAAACCGTGTTGGCAATCCCTTTACAAGGTTGTTTCGTAGTAGATATTCCATCGCGGTATCTCTGATAATACTCTCAAGTACTTTACATACTATGCTGGTCAGGCTCACCGGTCTATAGTTGTTCGTGGAGTGACGATCGCCCTTCTTGAAGATAGGACTCACATAAGCCATTTTTCATTCACTGGGGACCTTTTGTTCATCCAGGCATTTACAAAACAGGATCTTCAGGGGCTCGGCAAGCTCGTTGCACAACTCTCTTAGCACTCTGGGATGCACCATGTCAGGTCCGGGACTCTTATGGACCTTTAGCCTTGACAGTTTATTTCTTATACCCTCTTCTGTGCACACAATGTGGGTCAGTGCTGTGTCGAACCGTCTGTCCTCAAACGCAGGAAGGTTAGTCGCATCCTTTCTTGTGAACACTGAGGAAAAGAAGCTGTCCAATGCCTCAGCTTTATCCTGGTCAGAATCTGCGTAACTACCGTCTTTAAGCCTCAGGTCTGATACTCCTACTCGCGTTTTTAATTTCGACTTTGCATAGCTGTAAAATGCCTTTGGGTTTGACTTGACCTTGCTTGCAACCAGCCTCTGGAACTCATTTTCAGCTCTTCTACACTCTGCCTTTGTTTGGTTTCTGGCTCTTGCATACATCCTCCTGTCCTGCTCATCGTTTGACCTAACCCACGTCTTGAATTTCTGGGTTTTCTTCTTAATTTTGTCGACCGCCGCATGGTTCATGTGTAGGGATCCCCTCGTATTCCTAGAGGCACTGGGTTTGGTCTTGGGTATACATTTATCAATCAAATGGGTCATTTTACTAGTTATGATATTCAGCGTAGTGTCTGCGTTCTTGGGCCTTAGTGAGTCAGGCCAGTGGATACCCCTCATCTCCTCATCTCCTCCCTCACCTTGGCCTGGCTTTATCATGATCTAGGTAACAGTTAAATCTGAATGACAACTCTACATGGTGACTGGTGCCAACTGGGGCTGGATGTTCCAGTTTGGCCACCATACCCTCTTCGTTTGTTATGATGAGGTCTAGTGGCTTGGATGTTTGCTCCCCTCTGTAATGTGTCGGGTCTTTAACATGGTGGAATAGAAAATTATCTCTCAGAGTTTCTACAAAAAGAGTAGCGGGGTTATTCAAGTCATTTGGGGTGAACTCGTTTCTCCAGTCGATGTCGCCATGATAAGGAGGTGGCTAGGGTTGAGCATCGCTGCGTTGTCTATTAAGGCTCTTAAGTTCCTTTGATTTAGTGGGCCACAGTTTGGGGATCCTGAGGTGAGGAATACTCAACACCTAGCTACTTTTATTTAAATAATTTTGTTGGTGTAATCCTTATCGTGTATCCCTTTTATCACAAATCAAAATCAAACTAGTCTTTGGTCGTGTTTTTTCCAGTGCAAAGCCGAAATCTAGATAGTGTGTGGGATTAAACAGTTACCCATAGTCATGCCTGACGGATACAACAGCCCCCACGCTACAGTTCGCCCGATTTCATTCATGACATCAACGCGTGATAAATGACGTGATGGGATTTCCACAAAAGGTTGATTCATCGCTGTATTATGAAAACGTCAAGGATGTTATCAAGAAATGGGTTATTTTAGGGGGCTGTTTACTTAAGGTCAGCTGACTGGGGAGGGCCATATGTGGACCAGCTGCCTCAACAGCTTCACATGATAACACTCACACAATGAGGCCACCACACACACACACACACACACACACACACCATATTAGATCTCAGTTCGAGTAAGCAGCTCTTGTATGGTACCCAACAAAAACAGAATCAAAAAGATGTTGAAACGTACATTTAAAATTATACCTAGACCAGTGACATAAAGATCAGAATGGTACAACATATAAGAAATTCCAGTAATGAAATGTAAGTTAGGTACAGTTTATTCCTTGACACCATATTATCATGTGTGTATGTCTGAGTTCGTGTGTCATGCAGTGCAGCAGTAATACGCTTGCCTCCCGCCCTGGACCCATGAAAGTCAAACTCATCAGTAAAAATAAGGATATTAATCAGGCGACTTCATTACATTCTTTTCCTTACAAGAAACCTACCAATGAGGATCCCACCAAAAATTATACAGAAAAAGAAAAAAGTTGCGTGTATATTAACAATCATTTGTCAACCTCGATATTATCATTTTATTGACTCCGGATAACAATTTCTTGCCGATAAAAGTCACTACACAAAAATAATGAATATATTACAGCTGAATCAGGAAGTATGTTGGTCGCGTATACTTAAAAAAATAAAATAAAAATCATCATTACCTCCGGAACTGGAAGTGAGAAAATATATTAAATCACGGTAGAATCTCGCTTAAAAATCCGAGCCCAGTTTAACGTATGGGAATTAATTTTAAGTTTTAATGTTTGCTAATTAGATATATTGTCACAGTCCCTGCAAAGGTGACACAGAAATGTACCGATATTTGAGTGGTCTGGCCCTGATCGTAAACACTACGTGATAAAAGTTTGTGGTCACACTGTAATGAAAGACAAAATTCGTGTCGTGAAATTTGGTGAAAACATATGCCGAAGGACTAAACTTATGGTCCGCTCTGCCTTGTGATAGGATGTTTCACGAGTTATATTTAATCTTAGGACAAAACCACGACACGACTTTTGTCTTTGATTGTACACAGAGGGGGAATACCAGGCGTCATTCCTTATTTGGAAAGCACAATTTACTTCCTATTGTGACAGTGTTGAGAAAAGGTGTTTAGTGTGTGAAGAAGTTCTTTTATATACGTGTTATGCGTGGAAGGAAGGACTTTCTTCTGTGTGTGTAGTCATATTGGCTCTACAGGTATATTGTAGTGTATACAGGGGAAAAGCCGCTTACGTTATCACCATTTGTGTGTGTGTTGTGTAAATATCTCATGAAATAGACGAAACCCCGACTAGCAGAGAAACAGTCGCTAATATGGGCAATGAAGTTTACTGATGGGTAGATTTATTTATTTATTTTATTACTTTGTGCAGCTTTTGGGTGTCTCTTATTATAATCCAATTATGTAACATTAGACGAAACTGACTTGTATCTCACACAATAAAGAGTAAGTTATATAATTATACTATACGATAATTGAGATGTTTTAAAATTTATTTAAGGTTAATGCTAGAGCGATTTATTTATCGTATATATCGATTTTACTTTTTGCTCATCCGAAAAAAACCCACTAGAGTACAAATTACGCTTTTTAGGACTTCATACACAGGCACAGTTAACATCCTCAAAATAAAATATTTCCATCTAGGTGAAGGAGTAACAGCGCCGAGGAGGAGTACTGGCAACAGTACCACCATTATTTTATATAACCTTCTAGTGGTTGAGATACTACAAGCTCCTTGCTGGTTGATTACTTAAACGGGTGATGGTGGTGGGTGGTGAGTGGCACGAGAGGTGGTAGGAGGGGTGGTGAACTTAGTGACAGGAGGGGCAGTGGGTAGGGCGGCGGGTGGTTGGGTGGCAGTTAGGGTGGTAGGGGTAGTTAGGGTAGCAGGAGGGGCGGCGTTTGGTGGGTGGTTGGAGCGGTGGTGAGGAGAGTAAGGGTGGCAGAAGGGTCGGTGGGTGGCATTTGAGGTGGCATGAGAGACGGCGGGCAAGGTGGCTCTATCTTATGATTTATTTGTTCTGGTCTGTTTAGTCTATCCGTGTAGGCCCCCCACACAGCCACCAGACCACCCCCCTCTCACCTCT
The DNA here is from genome assembly GCA_958450375.1 of Homarus gammarus. Taxonomy (NCBI): domain Eukaryota; kingdom Metazoa; phylum Arthropoda; class Malacostraca; order Decapoda; family Nephropidae; genus Homarus; species Homarus gammarus. The sequence goes on along the minus strand of CAUDMG010002285.1, from coordinate 167,479 downwards.
CCCAGCCCTCCTCTCATCTCTCCCAGCCCTCCTCTCATCTCCCCCAGCCCTCTTACTTCTCCCATCCCTCCTGCTCACACCCCTCCTCCGCCTCCTCCTCCTCACACCTCCAAACCTCCCTCCTCTAATATCACTTTTACTCTCGCCCGCCATGATGATTTAACTATTTAGTGAATCAACCAATCACATGACGTCGTTCAGCCCGTTGAAACATCAAACATACCGTGAGAGTAAGGGACCAGTTAAGGTGTGGCGGAGTAGAGTCGTTCGTGACCTATTCGTCATTTTGTTACAAGAACGTACAGTATTTAGCCTCCCCCGTCCTTGTGGATTTTCTGTTAAAGTAATACGTTGCTTGGTATTACCCTTGATGCCACCATTAATAAACAGTAAAACATTATATTACTAGACATACTGTATATCATAGTAAAGAGTACACACACACACACACACACACACACTACGTTTTTAGGTATATAGACATTCCCCAAAATGTAACTACCTGTACTGAACACATTTACACTATATTTGGGATCAGTGAACGTATTTATTTCACATTATCTGTTTATATATAGAGTTGTAATAGAAGACAACTCAACCAAATAATTAGTGTAAAGACGGGATGTTCTCAGGGCCAAGTGTGGAGTCATGATCTGTCCCGGTGGCGCCAATGTCGCAACCCAGCACTTGTTTATATCCTGACTCCGGCATTTCTTCATTACTCATAATATTGTATTCTTTCTTACTTATTAATCACATTAAGGCAGCTACCGAACAGGGTATTGGAAGCATGATAATGTATTGTGTAATGGTTGATCCAACTGCCATAGGGCATCACGAAATTTTTTACCAAGTCCCAGGTTGCTCATCCGACTTTCTGCCTCATTTACACACAATTGCAGGATCTCAATTGTTTCCCTTACTATTGACAACCCAACATATGTATATTGTTTCTCACTTTATTTTTGTTTTTTTGTATTTGTGGTTCTTTATTATTATTGTTATTATTATTATTATTATTATTATTACAGAGTTATTATTATTATTATTTTGGGGGCTCCATATTATGATTAACGTACTTATCGCTCTTATCAAATTATATGCAGTTTTATCAATATTTTAGTTAGGAAGAGATGCAAGCACTTAAAGTTTAATTGTATACCATTTATATGTGGGTTTTTTCTTATTCAAGTATTGGCTCGTTGCTGAATTTTACCAATAATCCAAACTAACTACACAAGGGTATCTGTCTGTTAGTATGTTTTGACAATATTTAGTTTAATATACGGTACTTGTAATAGTGTCGCTTTTCAATAACATTAGATGAATTAGCAATTAGAATTTTTACGTCACAAATTTCTTCCATTTGATAGAGGTATTACATGCAAGATGTCTCAAACGGCTGTATGTACTGACCGTCCACACTCCACCAACACTACACATATTGTGCAAATCGCAGATCGACATCCACGAAGTAAGGCTGGGGAGGTAGTTATCGGAAGCCCAGGGGTCGAATTCTCAAAAATTCGTTGTAAACTGCTTATTTTAAGTGTTTGACGTATGATAAAGTACAGAAATACCAACCAAAATAATTATATAACTTTTGCAAAATCGTGAACTTTCTCGTGATTCACCATCTGTTTTACCCTAACTTGACAGTATATACCGGTAAAGTACTATGGGAGTTAAAGTTACTTGCCATATGAATAAGTTAAACATGGAAATATAAACTAATAAATATTGTAAATGCACACTGCCTTATTTATCCTTTATTATGTATCACCCAAATATAATATAATCATTCTAATTTTACTGAAACTAATAATTTGACAATATAATGGTATGAAACTTGAGTAGCTTGTGTGTGATGTGGCAATCATAAAGTGAGGTAAGCTTTGTTTTCTTATATTCAAGCTCTCAAGACGTTGTCAACTTGTGAGAAATGTCAGGACACTCATACTCATACACACACCCACACACGCATTCATAAAGTAAAACCGACACACACCAACCCACATACTGTATATGGACTCAAGCTTACATAAACACAAAACGCAACATAATATTTACGAGGAATATTGATGTTTAGAACTTTTTCTTTTTCTTTTCAGAATCGGGCTCATATGTAGTTAAAAGTATAAGGTGTGATAGCGACTTCATGAAACAGCTTTACCAAAAGTTACGATAAATCGCAGTACACATTATTGATAGAAACTCGGTCTAGACTCTAGGCTACGTTTTAATCTTTTGTTCATATGAAACCCTTGAAAATAAATTAAAGATGCAATTTCACGCACCTTACAGAGTGAGAGAGATAAAAACGTGTGCATAGCACCAAAAACTGAAGTGAATTACCAGGTAAAACATCAGACACGCCTTCCGCACCTAACCCGACCTCAAACTTATCCCCTTAGTGTAAATCAAAATACTTGGTGGTCTAGCTGTCTTCTTGTGAGAACGTATGATACAAACGTGTTTGAGTCATGAATGTATTATGATGAAGCCTTCGTGGTTTATAATATTATATATAAGATAATATAACGAAGGCCAGCGAGGCTTAACTATGATTACGGAAGTAACAAACCCAAGTCACCTTACTTCCTCTTGCAACATTACCGCCATTGGCTGGCCACACAACTACGTCACCCTCCACACTTGCGTTCGTTTTCTATAACCTTGACTCAAGTTACATGAAACTTTCTATATAACTTTCCGCTTGAGTAATCTTTACTGAATCAGTAAGTTAGCTTAAATATTAAAGCTGATTTCTGCCAAGTCAAGGTTAAATACCGGTTTGAATAGATACAAATCCAACGATGTTTGTAGCTTCAGTTAAGGTATCGGATACAGCAACGAAGTAATATTTACCCAAGTGAACCGAGCAGCGGCTCATTCAAGACGTTGCGGTGTAGTAGGCTGGTCGCGGTGTTGGCGTTACGCTTAGTTAAACAACTCGGAACTATGGCATCCTTCGCTCATGTTCTGGCATTTGCCTGCATGTTTACAGTGACTTGGGCCACAACATACGACATCCCATTTACCAGTTGCGAAGGTAAGATGGAAATTTACATTATGCTTTAGGTAAATCAGGTGGCGCTCGGTATCTATGTTTAAATATATTTATGGTACCTATTGAGCAAGGATTACGGGTTAATTATAAGCTAACAGGTAGACTGAAATGCAAAGTGCTGTTGTCAGTAATAAGAACTTGTTGGCTTAATGTTTCCAGTTTTTCTTGACTATAATAAAAGTATTGTTAACGTTAAATATATTGGTTATCATTGAAGTAAAATAGGTTTTGTTATATCAATTAGAAACATTTGTAAATATGATGTAAAAAGAAATTCACAGGTGTTGTGTACATGTGAAGTACTGTATACCCGTCAAGGTTAAGGGGAAGTGAGGAGGTTTGTCATTACTCAATTTGTTATCTGGCCATTTCCGGATACACAGTGGAGGGTATGGTGATTTGGACCCCAGGCTGGTGATCTTAATGTGGGCAGGTTGGAATTAACAGAGGTCTGTAATCTTAATGAAATATCTCCACTGACATAGGCAAAGTGTTATTGCAGCAGGGAATGCTAATGAACACATGAAAAAAATGGTGTTGACAGGGTATTATAATGAACTTATGAACAAGGTGTTGACAGGGTATTATAATGAACTTATGAACAGATAGTGTTGACTGGAGATGCTGTTGAACTTAACGAGGGCACGGTAATACAGTATTAGCAATAAATGCTAGTATGGCAAACGTATGCAAAGTGTTGGTGGCGGGGGATGTGTGTGTGTGTGTGTGTGTCATTAAATAAGGAGACTGGTACAATTAAGCCTTAAAACACAACTGACAATTTATATCAATAATTTGATGGAAATTTATTCACATATTTGAAAATTTGCTATATCATTTAAGTCCTCGAGTGCCTTCGTGACATATACACATGAGTAATCTTGAGTTGCTCTTGGGATAACCATGAGACATCCGGGGCAAGGATTGTTGGTAATTTACCATGGGTTCGAGTCCTTCGGGTTCTCCGGTTGCCTCCTGTATAAACAGTATTAAACACTGGACAAATAAAGTTCATAAGAGAATTAACCAAGCGTTTTTATGGTTAGTTCGCTGATAACGTGAGATGATAAAAGCAAAAGTCATAAGTAACAACAGATAAACCATGGGTGACAATTAGAAAAACTATACTTAGAAGTTTGTAAATAAACGTAGACAAATTGTTGACATGACACGGAAGGTGACATGAAGTAGGGTATTGTGTTGAAACATTGATACTTAGATACACCTGGCTCATAACGGAGGCAGGGCGAGCTGGAAAAGGACGTGGGAAGAGGAAGTAGGTGTAGGATGAGAAGCGTCAGTGATCCTTGCAGATGACTGGTGACGTCACGAGGCAAGACATGGCACTGTGGTGGTGGCCAGCCCAAGGTCTCTGCCTGGCCCCATTCGTCGTGATCGAGTAGAAAATACCCATCGGTCTGTTTTTTTTTACACGGGTATCAGCCCACCCAGACACAGGTCACTGACCCACATCGGGGCCTGGGGGGCGAAAATGTAATAATAATAATAATAATAATTATTCATAGTAAATGAAATTTATAATAAAATAAAAACAAAATTGAAATGAAATAAGATAATAATAATAATAATAATAATAATAATAATAATAATAAAAAATACAAAAATGAAAATAAAAAGATCAAAAGTGAGAAACCATATACTGTATGTATGCTGTGTTGTCAATAGTAAGAGAAACAATTGAGACCCTGCAATTGTGTGTAAATGAGGCAGAAAGTCAGATCAGCAACCTGGGACTTGGTCAAAATTTTCATGATGCCATACGGCAGCAGGGTCTACCATTAGACAACACATTATGCTTCCAATATCTTCCCAGGCAGTTGAAACAATTGTAATTACTATTGTTTTGGATCACATACAGCATTATATATCTTTTCTGAATTAGTAAATCTGATGAATTAATAGAATTGCTGGTAAATGAAAGGTGTTTTCGGCATGTTATTTGCAGTTAAACAACAACTGAAAGAAATTCCATGGTGTCGTATTTTTAAGTGACATTTCATTTTGTTTTATTTGTTTAAATATCAAACTTATTTTTAGACAAGAAAAATGTTCCCATTAGATGAGTGATGGTGCCACTGACCCAACTCGCACAACACGCAGCGTCAATTTTACCTCGTCCATCATTTTAGTATCTCAGACATGTAGTGTTGAACATGCAGTACGATGTGTTTAACTCAATTACATCCTGTATATTTTATAGTTCATGTATGTCAGACATGTCAGTCGCAATTTGCTCCATGAGAAATCCAATGTGTCAAGGTTTTTGTGTTGAAGCTGGCTAGCGTATGTGCAGTATTTACAGAACTTAGCCCAGCAACTGACAACTCGAAACGGCAACGAGAAAAGGGCTGTTGTATAGAATTAGAGCGGTGACTGGGAGGTGGAGGACGTAATATACTGAAGTGTGTAGGGGAATAAACCTTGATGTACTATTATAGGGTTATTACTGCTTTATATACGTGCAAGACCATTAACAGTGAGTAGGCAGCTATTAAACGGAGGTATTACCGCCTGGGAAAATATTGGAACCATAATGTGTTGCAATGGTTGATCCTGCTGCCATATGGCGTCACAAACTTTTGACTAAGTCCCAGGTTGCTGAACTGACTTTGTCCCATTTACACACAATTGCAGGGTCTTAATTGTTTTCTTTTGACAGCACAACATATATATCGTTCCTCACTCTAGATTTGTTTCACTTTGTTTTCCATTTCATTATATATTTTTGGTTATTTTTTCTCGCTCCCCAGGCCCTGATGTGGGTCGTTGACCTGTGCCTTGGTGGGCTAATCCCCGTTAAAAAAATAAATAAAAAAATTTAAAATGATTTTACTTTCCTTCTTAGGTATATCGGCGCCCAGCGCGGTGAGGATGCAGTGCAGTAGCTTCTTACGAGGCACCTGCCTCTTGAATAAAGGCCAGACCTACTCCATGCAAGCAGAGTTCACACCCCGTGAGTGTCTATTTCTCCTGCTGACGAACCTACAGTCCTTCCCACGGTCACACCTATAAACAGGAACCTATACACTATATAGTGATTTTTCTGTCAATTTCGCAATGTATGTGCCGATATTCCGGGTCTATGGGCAATCAGAATAATCCAAATAAACAGGGATTGTTTATTGTCCATGAAATGTGGGAAGGGAAGGAGGATTGTAGGTTTGTCTGCTCTTCCATCTGTTCTTAACCCTAAGGCAGCGAATGCGGCAGTCTCTCTTAATATGGATAAGTTATTATAGTCTGATAATAGAAATATTCTGCAGTTATTGTATGGTTATTTTTTTAGTTATTTCATATTGTTGGCCCTCATTATGCTCATTTGGGTAACAAATAAGATATGATTGGTCCTCGTCACTAGTAACAAAAACAAAACGAAGGTGCAACTAACCCTTCTTGAAGAACAAACAATAATAACACATTGTATCATCGTCAATAAGAAATTTTTCAGTCCTTGTATTATGCAGAATGTAATAAAAATATTCTGAGTAGGGAAATTTGCTGTATCCAGGACAGGCAAAATTATAAGAATAGGTAGAATATGCAAATTTTTGTTTGTCCAAATCGAGGCAGCTTGACAATAAAGATGGGTGAAACATTTGGTTGTCGTACACATATTGACCACCCATTAGTCTTTAGGTATACGAGAAAACAGAGTCAATGCCAAAAAGTTAAAATAGCTATGAAATGGATATTTGTCAAGGATACAATAACTTGTAATGCATAAGCATATTACGAACTCAAATTGTACAATTCCACCCAAAAGTTTAACTCTCCCAGCCAGCTGTTGCTGCACTGCCCGCTTCAGATGTTTGAAACTGTCTCGGTACCAACCAGAACATGAAACCGATACGGATGAATCTAAAGGTTCGAAGTAACAGACTCAAGTTCATACATCTGAAGCAGGCAGTGCAGCAATAGTTGGCTGGGAGAGTTAACGAACTCTTGGGTGAGACTGTACCAGTAAATTATGTATATTTCATCAGAGACCTCAGTCGAAGAGATTGAGAGCAGCGTAGCGTGGAAGGCGTGGGTGGAGATGCCCTTGACAGACCAAGATTTTGATGCTTGCAACAGCCAAATCACTTGCCCGCTCACACAAGGCTCTCCCACAACCTTCTCCTATTCACTGCATATCCCAAATTATTGGATGAGGGTAAGAATTTTATGCTTTACACTTCCATCATATTGTATAATCCACTACTACCATTTGTATTGCACTGTACTCTTATTGATATAATAGTTTGTATAACATTGCACGTCTTTCATCTCTGTAGGCTTCTATAAACTTGCCCTTGCCGGAGTGTATCTTTTATATGGATATTTCAGAGATATTTTGATGAAACGTGAATATTTATGAAAGAAGAAGACGGGATGGAAGTGTTGTGTGACGTAGAGTTAAGGGGACAGCTAGGTATTGAGAGCACAGTGTTGGCAGGAATTTGTGTGGAGGTGTAATGAAATAGTTTGTGCTTGTACAGAGATTGGAAGAGAACAGTTCGGTCAAGACATCATATAATTAATGCTCGTGTATTTTTTTCCTGCAGAGGAGGTACCCAATTGTGTGGCGCCTAACTGACGATGACACGAACACACGCATTCTTTGCTTCACCGTCAGGGTTCAGATAACGTCATAAAACATCCCTGTGTTAACACCTGTAAAATAATGCGCAGACAGAGTAAAAGTATTTTGTTTATGAATTATGACACTTGTCTAGGAAGAACTGCACGCGACTAATTCAAGAAGGAATCAAATGATAAAAACAAGAACAGAAGGTTATAGAAAGTAGTAGCCACAGAGAAATGGTTGAACAGATATGTATTTTGGAAGGATGGTACATATTTGGAGAATTATTAACCTAGTGATATTTGCTAAGGTACAATGCCTTCAATTGTTGAGAAAGCCGCTCCATGCAAAATTCCTTGGCAAGTTTATTGTATATACTTTAAGAAAATCACCAAACACAAGTTCGATATCGTACCAGCCAAAATGCTTGTAATTGATAGGTGATTATCAATATTAGCAATATTCAATGCCTTTAATTTTTTGTGGTTTCTTTTAGATATTCACGGTAAAATGAACAGTGCATCTTGTGCGGGAATTTTCAGTTCCATCTAACGGAAGGGGAAAAAATTTGATTCAGGGGTTCCCTATTATATTTATGAATTACAGACCAGGCAACTATACTCATTAGCCCTACATAGACTTTTTTTTTTTTCCGAGGCCAGTCTTCATTTTCATGCTTTGCATGATTGTAAATATAACTAGTTTTAATTTCTTCTATTCCTTTATTGCTGTTTTTGTATTGTACAGTAATTACAATAATAGACGAAATGCAGGTCATTGAATTGATATGAACAGATTCACTAATAAACAAAATGGTCTCTCTAGGTTGGTGACCATTCTTGAATCCGTGGGGATAACTTTGTCAGGAATGTCTTGTATCACTTCCAGGGTTCAGTCCGCTTCTATCTTTCCTGCAGATGTTCAGGGAGGTCGAAGCAGACAAAAAAAAATACCAAATGTGCACCTACGAGTCCTATCTGATGGGCTGTCGTAACCCCCGAATAATGCCAAAGGGGGTAATTTACCGCTAATTGCATTAGGTTAAAAGCATTATGAATCTGGAAGAGTACAACTACTAAAGCAAGATTTAGTGCCAACCATTAAATTATATTCGACCCAAGAAATTAAAATTAACAGGAGACTAGCAAGATGTTGACTTCTTTATCTGCAATAAGATATGAGACTGCAAGGTATTAACATATGTAAAGCAAAACTTGAAATATTTTATTTATATACGACTTTAATATGATGTATTATTTTACTTAGTGTAGAGTAACGAAGTTACCCAGAGTAACTTGGTCAATTATCAGTAAGAATTTGTATGAAGAAATGCCGATACGTTAACTTATTCCACCCACAAATATTATATTATAATGCAAATTTTGTGTCATGTTTATAGACCTAAAAATAAACTATATTTTTTAATGTTATCGAGTTTGATTTTATTTTATTCCAGCAAATCCCGTGATTTTGGGCTCACTGTACCTCAACTTGAATGAACATTACCATTCGCCCCTCTTTGGTTGTCGAAGATTCAACTTTACGTAAACCAGCTTATTTTTTCTCATTGGGTAAGACACTACACTACTTAAGGCCCCGTCCACACAATCGAGCAGTGCCCGGTGGGCTTTGCCCGTTTACCAGGCAAAGCCTGTGTTGTTGTACACACGAGGGTGGTTGGCGGCAGTCATAGTCTGGCGCTGGTAGCTAGTAGGTGGTCGGCAGTGGCGGGTGCGGTACGATCACCATGGTGTGTAGCAGGAATAATCGCCAGACTGTTAAAGCGAAGAGCATTGCGTTGTGTACTATAATAATTGCTGCTATGTGCAAAAAGAAGAACCAAATGCAGAAAAGGGAATGGTGCAAAGAGTGGTTAGGTCGAAGAAAAGCATTGTGAAGTCGTGCCACGATTTTACGTGAACTGCAAGGTGGACAAGATGGACATGAGCAAGACTTCACCAATTACATGAGAATGGACCCCAACACCTTTGACAAACTTCTAGGGAAAATGGAACCATATATTAAAAAAAAAAAACAGGTTACCAATATGAGGGAGAGTACATCTGCCGAGGCTCGTCTAGAGTCAATGCTCATATCTTTCAACTGGGTGCACCTACACGTCACTTCAGTATAGAACGAAGATATCAAAACTAAGTTTGTCTCGCATAATACCTGCAACTCGTCAAGCCATGTATGAAGTACTCAAGGAAGATTACTTGCAGGTGAGATTTGTAATACGTAAGAATTCATTGAATAATGTTAGAATTATGATATGCATAGACGGGAAGCTATGGGACTAGAGTGAGGAGAGCGGCAGGAACGAAGAACACACACGAATGTCCTCATTACATAATACAAACAATCCCCGTTTATTGTCACGCCAATAATGTACATTGCATAAGCTCATTTGGTTATACACTGGACATCTGGACCGAGCGGGGAACATATACGTATCACATTTGCAGTACTTAGTCATAAGAAAATAAAGAGTCTGCAATACGCCGGTTGGCCTGTGCATGGCAGCTCCTGTCGAGAGTTACTACCACTCTCTATCATCCATGAATCTATCTAGCTTCCTTTTGAATCTTTCCAGAGTTCCAGCACTTACTACAAAGTTGCTAAGCTTGTTCCACTCGTCCACCACCCTATTTGTGAACCAGTTTCTTCCTATCTCCCTCCTAAACCTAAACTTATCCAACTTGAATCCGTTGCTCCGAGTCCTATCCTGCTCGGATATTATAAGAACTTTATCTATATCCCCTTTATTGATTCCTTTCACCCACTTAAATTCTTCTATCATATCTCCCCGCACTCTTCGTCTTTCTAGGGAATGCAAGTTAAGTTTCTTTAACCTATCCTGATATGGAAGGTTTCTAAGTCCCGGAATCATTTTTGTCATTCTTCGCTGCACCGACTCTAGTGAATTTATATCTATTCTATTATAGGGGCACCAGAACTGAACCGCATAATCGAGGTGCGGCCTGACTAGCGCAAGATATAGTTGCAATAAGACCTCTGCACTCTTGTTACTTACACTTCTAGATATGAAACCCAATACTCTGTTTGCCTTATTTCGAACATTAACGCACTGTTTTCTAGGCCGTAGGTCCGGGCTTACAAGTGCCCCTAGGTCTCTTTCACAAGTCGACTTCTCTAGGTTGATGTTGTTAAGGCTGTATACATTATAAGTATTTGTTTTTCCAATATTAAGTACGCTGCACTTGCTGGTGTTGAATTTCATTTGCCATTTTTCAGGCCACCCCTGCAGTTTATTTAGATCCTCCTGTAATGCATTTGCATCCTGCCCTGAATTAACTTGCCGCCCTATTTTGGTGTCATCCGCAAACTTGCTTATGTCACTGCTGATCCCAGTATCTAAATCGTTTATGTAGATTATGAACAAGAGTGGGCCTAGTACTGACCCCTGGGGAACCCCACTGGTTACACGGCCCCACTCAGATTTAACACCATCTACGCTCACCCTCTGCGTTCTATCGGTGAGCCATGATTTTATCCCATTTAAAACTTTCCCCTCGATACCATGAGCCTTAATTTTTCTCAGAAGGTTCTGATGCGGTACTCTGTCAAATGCTTTGCTAAAGTCGAAGTAAATAACATCGTAATTTTCGTCATTATCTACTACCTCGAAGACTTTCCTAAAAAACGTTAGCAGATTTGTTAGACAAGATTTTCCCTTTGTAAACCCATGTTGAGAGTCGTAGATTAATTTGCTTTTCTCTAGATGCGATCGGATGCTATCTGCTATAATTGATTCAAGAAATTTCCCCACTACTGACGTCAAACTGATCGGCCGGTAATTTGACGTTGATGCTCTGTCTCCCTTTTTGAATATGGGTACTACATTTGCCTGTTTCCACAACTCTGGCACAACTCCAGTGTCTAATGGTTGGAGAAAGGAAACTCACAATGTGCTCTCTGTATACATGTTGTATTGGATGTACAATGCAGCTTGTTGCTGGGAAGTGGCAGCGTGGTTACAAGCGTGATGTAGAAAGAGCTGGTTGGTGAGGGTGCTCAGAGGAGGACCAGCTTGTGGGTCGCCATGCTCTCCGGCGGGAGCGAGGACCGCCAGGCAGGCGGAGGAGGAGGTGTTGCTGGCTGGTTGGTATAGGTAGAAAGAGAGAGATCACCACGAGGTCAGGTCTTAAATAGCGGGGGGTAGGCGTGGCTTAGTAGTTGACCCCGCTCCGTGGGCGGCGCTGGTTGACCTAGACCAAGAGGCATACACTGGGGAGTTCGTGGGGTCAGCTACGCAGCGACAAACAGCGTTTGTAGGAGAGAAATCCACTACAATACTCCCTCCTTCCCTCCAGGCGGTGTAGGAGACTTCTTGTCTGCAGGGTTGCATAGCACATGTGAGGCAGAACGGGCGGTGCATGCCTCATGTGAGACAACGGCGATGGCGTGGATGAGCGGGTCGCTGGGGACAACTGTCTAGGACTCTAGATACACAATATCTGTGGGAGTAGAGAGGGAGAAAAAGGGTGTGTGGAGGCAATGAATGTTGTGCTTCCCTCACGGCAGGTACAGAGTCGTCAGATGCGCCTGCTGGGGTGTGTGGGCCTGGGTCAGGAGCAGGGGCTGCGTCAGCAGAAGCAGATGAGGGCTCGTGACAGCAGCTGGGTCCACGACAGCAGCAGGGTGCAGGATAGTAGCAAGGAGTACCTGAGGGAGAAAAGAGGGGTGTGTGGGTTCACACTCAGGCGCATGGGCCGCGTCGGGAGCAGGGGCTGCATCAGGAGGAGCGGCAGGGGGTACTGCTAGGCCGGGGGCTGGGTCTGAGGCAGGACGGGTGTGCTGGGGTCGGTAGGACGTGGTGCTTGGGCAGGAAGAGGAGCTGGTGTCTGCTTAGAGTAGCAGAGCTGCTCTAGGGTGTCTAACCTGTGGTTTAGAGACAGTAGCTGTAGAGCCGATGAGAGCTGCTTCTGGGTGGATAAGCCAGTCTTCCATGTTGCTTGAAGACTGGGAGCGTGATCTGTTTCTCCTCCATCCTGTGTGAGTGCGAATCTCCGGGAGTCACCATTTGTGGGGTACGGGTTGTTTGGGTTCCCACACAGGATGGGATGGAGAAAGGAAATTCATAATGTGCTCTCTGTATACATGTTGTATTGGATGTACAATGCAGCTTGGTGCTGGGAAGTGGCAGCGTGGTTACAAGCGTGATGTAGAGAGAGCTGGTTGGTAAGGGTGCTCAGAGGAGGACAGCTTGTGGGCCGCCATGCTCGCCGGCGGAAGCGAGGACCACCAGGCAGGCGGAGGAGGAGGAGGTGTTGCTGGCTGGTTGGTGTAGGTAGAAAGAGACAGGTCACCACGAGGTCAGGTCTTAAATAGCGGGGGGTAGGCGTGGCTTAGTAGTTGTCCTCCGTCATGTAAGGCGGCGCTGGTTGACCTAGACCACGAGGCATACACTGGGGAATTCGTGGGGTCGGCTACGCAGCGATAAACAGCGTTTGTAGGAGAGAAATCCACTACAATATCTACTGCTCTATAGATACGACCCTAGCCGCTGGTACCCAGTGGTGGAGTCTAGGTAAACGATGAGAGGAGGAGGGTCGTAACAATACAGTGATAACAACTTACGTAATTTATTAATACTTTTGAGCTTGACCAAAATCACAAAATGAAATAATAATTATGCTACAGAATATGAAGTTCCCCTGGAAAAGGACATACTTTATTTAAATTTAAACTCGACTTAATTTTTTCTTCGAGAAAATGGCCAGAATATTTCACGGTGTTCTTGGTTTCATACACGTATTCTAGAAATTGTACATAGACAGATTATTTAGGTTATAATGTCCACTCTTAATTTTCTTATATCTGCGATCTACTGTTTTCAAGCCAGATTTTGTAATGAGAATGGTCTTTTTTGGTCTTTGTGCCAGTTAACATTGAAAAATTCTTTCAGTTTCAGAATTTCAGTGGGGAAGTGCAAGTTTGATTGGTTACTGGTACTGATTATCCTACGTTTTGCCTCTGAAGTAAAATTACCTTAGGCCCGACAGGCCAAGAAAACAGCTGTATTACCCCACGGTTGGCAACACTGCTATAATCTAGCACGTTTTATTCTACCTCCTTGTCGACTCTGAATGGATGGATTATTCAATAACTGATACTGAGCTTGAAAATTTTAATAAATATAGACTAAACAGAGATAATAAAATGTATATTTTGTGTATTTTTGTTTTCTTGATGAAATATGGCATCATATGGGCTTCCTCTATTATACAGTACCTGTTAAATCAACTGTAAACCCATATGACAATTTTGCTTCGATGCATTTAATTATCTATCTATCTAAACTCGTTCTTATTTTTCGTTTGACGAATAGAGAACTTTTTTTTTAATTAAGATAATCTGGGAGCCGTGATTGGCATACGCGTGTAGCACGTAGCACTGATTATATTATAATAATGTACATGTACATGAAACTATTGATAAAATAATAGAGATAGTTAGATTTTATGCTAGAATTTTCCTAAAATCCCCAAATCTTAGCCGTGTCTCCAATTCCCCTAAAAAAAAAATATAACTGCTAGATCTAGCAAAAAAGCTGATGTTTGAGCAACACAAACATTTGATTACCTACTGAACACGTGGTCGGCTGGTGGCATAAACCTGCAGTTACTGTAAGAAGGGAGGAAACTGCAGCGGGCGTATTGGTCCATACTGGGCAGTTCCATTTACACCCGACCCCTATTGCTTATATATCCATCCAACCCACGTTTGAAGCTATCCAGCGTATTGGGTTAGTAGTAGAAAATTAAACTTTACTTTATACTCTTCACCACTGAGCGGGCTGTTAGCCGCTTGGTCACGTATCTGTTATGCACTGTACTAGGCTGAGGGCATGCACTTGCTCCAGAATGTATTTGTACCTGCGTCAGTATTGATCAAACCTGTATACAAGATAAGAGCATAAGCATGGAGGAAACTGCAGCGAGCCTATTGACCCATACTGGGCAGTCCCATTTACACCCAACCCCTATTGTTCCTGTATCTATTCACCCTATGTTTGAAACTATCCAGCGTATTTGAGTTAATTAGAACATAAGAAGTTAATTAATGCACAAAGGCAGACCATGCCATACAGAAAACTCAGATCAAACAACAATGACCCTACATGGATAAATAATTATCTAAAAAATATTATTGGACAAAGGAAGGCTATAGGTAGGAGAATAAATTGTGGTGGAGTTTACCTCCGAGATTACATGTATAAGGTATTGGCTAGTTGGGTTAAGACCGAGATAAGAAAAGCAAAGAGGAATAATGAACTGAAGGTAGCAAGGGAAGCGAAGTCAAACCCCAAAGGATTCTTTTAACTGCGTTATCCAAGTTAGGTCTCACAAGCTCAAGATATAGTTTTAGGATGACCTTTCTAGTCTTGTAACTAACACTCCTTTGTATTAACCCAAGCACTTTATTATCCTTGTTTTGAGGAAATATACATTGTTTACTTGGCTTAATATTCCTACTTATCATTGTTCCTAAATCTTTCTCACATTCTGATTTCTCTATAACATCGTTGTTCATCTGATATCTGGTTTCTCTGTTTACATCTCCTAGACTAAGTACTTTACATTTGTTCACATTAAATTTCATTGCCATTTTTCAGACAATTCAAAATTTTCTTTTTTAGATCTTCCTGTAGTTTTGAAAGGTCCTCGTCAGATATAATTACACGCCCTATTTTAGTGTCATGAGCAAATTTACTTATGTTGCTGTCTACGCCGATATCTTTGTCGTTTATGTATATAATAAGTAATAATGGTCCAAGTACTGAGCCTTGGGGGTACTGTACTCCAAAAGACGTTACTCCAATCGGATTTAGTGTCATTAATGCTCACGCGCTGTTTCATGTCCTGTAACCACGTACTAATCCATTTTAGAATATCTCCGCCAATGCCATGAGCCTCCGCTGTTCTTAAATAAATACTTAAAATTATACTAGAAAGTTGTCGTTTCTTTTAATATACCTAAAATACTGTATATCAAAACAATAAGTACGTATAGCAAAAATAAAGAAAATCGACAAACAACTTCTAGTGATAATGATTTCGTAAACTTTTACCCATAGAACCAAATAAAACCTGACCTAACACACCCAACCTATGGGTATGTTAGGTCAGGTTCTATGTATTGTCGTTTCCATTTTTGTGTTAAATATCATGCTAGTGGTGTGTACAACAAAATTCACCCAAATCGCACATTTCCTTCTGGTGATAATGGTTTAGTAAACCTTTACCAAATTACATAAGAACATAAGAATGGAGGAAACTGCAGCGGGCCTATTGGCCCATACTGGGCAGTCCCGTTTACACCCAACCCCTATTGCTCATAGATCTGCAACCTATGTTTGAAGCAATTCAGCGTATTCGAGTAAATGATGATATTTGTAACTTGTTCAATCATCACAGCTCTGTTTCACAAACAGGGGTTACCTATTTGACGCTAAACTAACAAATGAAACCAATTTCATACCGAATGAACCAAATAACCTAACCTAGAAGGAGTATAACCTCTGGTAAACAAGGTGGGAACCTGAGGATAGCCAATGGACGAATATTAACCCTTTGTTTTTCCGACGGCTTGTGATGTGTTTCGAATGACTTTGATCTTACCTAACCTACCCTAACCGGTATTATTTTACTTGTCGCCACTAAACGAATCTCGGGAATTTTATAGTTGCAATTACTAATTTTGACAATTCTAAGACACCTTTCTTCAATGGCATTCCTGGCGCAAATTACGTATAGTGAAATTTTTAACGTTTTATTATGTATGTTTGTATGTGGCGGTACACACCCAGAACATTGAATGGCTGTGGAGTTCCCCAGTTAGGTTAAGTTAGGTTTTGTTGGTTAGGTTAGATTCCAAACTTTCTTTTATGGTTTTCGATGTGTTTTGAAAATGTTTTAAGTTGATTTTTATATCAAATCTCTAGATTTTGAGATGGGAGGGGGGGGGGGGCTTATTTCAGAAACTATTGATCAGTGCCAGAAATGAAGGTCAAATTCGTTCATAACACTTCAAAAACCATTGGAAAAACATAGTTTTACTTCGATTTCGTATAGTGACAACGAGTGAAATTTTACCCCCTAACCTAACCTAGTCTAACTGGGGGGGGGGGGGGGGGGGGGGGCTTTGCCTCCCCCAATTTCTCCCATTGTGAAACAGTCATGGATGTAATTCTCCGAAGTTACAAACCGTGACTGTCATATATTGCAGTTATGTGTGTACTGTCTTGTATTATCTCAATTGGGGATAATGCTGCTGCATTGGGGGGGGGGGGGGGGCTTTTGACCCCAACTGTACAGTGTATATTTATGGTGAAAGGTTTGCTGATCATTTAATACTAAAATAAGACACCTTTTCATTTCCAGGAAACAGAAGCAGATGTCACAGAAAAAGAAGTTGAATAAACTGCCCAAGATGGCAAAAAAAATGAAAAAAGAAGATGCAGTTGGACTAACCTCTGAATTTCCTGTTGTAGAAGAAACTTTCAAGCCAAAAGTCAAGATACCTCTAACCAAAAAAGCAAACAATATTTTAGTAACACAGAAAATGAATAGCCCTTTAATAGGCAAAAGGAGTTCTGTGAATCTGAAAAGTAAACGAGAGATATTTGGGATAAAGAAAATGGACAGTATCACTGTAAGCTTCTTTAACAAATTAACACCACAAAAGAGTGGTGTGTGCATGCTAAGGTATGTTGATAAATGTAAGGTAAGTACGTACTGTACTGTACAGTAATGAGAATCAATTAAGGTTAAAAATCTTAATTTTAATTATCACTCACTAGAAATAGTTATGTAGAAGAAAAAATGATACTTGTTCACAGGAGTTATTGAATGCCCATGATGTCCTGGATAATTTATATTTAACCTCTTTCAGTACAGTATAACTACATTACAGTAGACCTTTGCCATTCGCAAGGGTTAGGTTCCAAGAAATGGCACGAATTGGCAGAACCTCGAATAGCAACTTATACTACCTTAGTGCACTACTGTATACCCATACCAAACAACTGACCAGCCTTGGCAGTACTCATCCCCTTTTTTTTAACTTATCTAATAAAAAAAACTTTCTTTGTCAGGGTCATCACTGGCTTCTGCCTTTTACATTTCACTCCACTAGCACTGACACAAGGCAGTCTTTTAAGGGCCATTTTACACAGAAACACTAAAGTTTTGAGAGTACAACATGAGATGCTGTGTGGGGTGACTCGTGCTGTGGGAAAGGCTTGCAAGCTAGCCACCATAGTCACCTTCTGCTTACCACGAATCACAAACTAGCGAATAACAAGGGTCTACTGTATATACAGTATTTGGCCTTCCAAGTAAAAAATAATTAATATTAATTTGTTTTTAAGATTTTATCTACTGTACTCATGTTTTAAATAATTAAGATACAGTACAGGTAATATATATACGGTATATATATATATATATATATATATATATATATATATATATATATATATATATATATATATATATATATATATATATATATATATATATATATATATACCTACATATACATACATACATATACACACACTCCACTCCTCGACTTACAACCACCTGGACATATGACCGCCTCAGTCGTACCAAAAAATTTTCAAATTACTGTACATATTTTCGAGTCCCAACGTTAGTGATTGCGCTGTATACTGACAAGATTTTCGTTTGTAATTCCCTTTAAAATGGCTGGCATGCTTAAAAGTGAGAGTTTTGTGGTGCTGAGAAGAAAAAGAGATGCTCAATTTAGATTCGAACCCACGGCCCACAAGCCTATGACTGTGACCGGGGAACACTAACCGCTTGACCACCAGGATACTAAAAGCAGTCCTAGACTTTGTTATATTTCACACAAAGCCTGTTCAACGAGCTTATGGCGCCGTGAACCTCTAATGGGGACCACCCGTATCACGTAGGTGGTCAGAGTAACATTTTACCAAATCCGGCTTCGAAACACGAGGATCCATATATATTTCATTAGCCCAATAAAGCACGCGGACTTCTACATACAATCAACACCTCAACCCGCCAGGATTCGAACCCATGGCCCACAAGCCTATGACTGTGACCGGGGAACGCTAACCGCTTGACCACCAGGATACTAAAAGCAGTCCTAGACTTTGTTATATTTCACACAAAGCCTGTTCAACGAGCTTATGGCTTTATTGGGCTAATGAAATATATATATATATATATATATATATATATATATATATATATATATATATATATAATATATATATATATATATATATATATATATGCAAGTAAATCACTGTGATCTAGGTATATGCTGATAACCACCAGGAAAGAAGAAAACACGAAGTTCCCAAGCGCTTTCGTGTAATTCACATCTTCAGGGGTGAGTACAGACTAGATAGAGTAATGCAAAACAAGATGAGTATATACGGCATGTACAAGCTGGACAACTTTGTAATTAAGAAGATTTGTGATCAGGTGAGAAGGCCGGTCACTGTCCCATCTGACCCAACCACCAACCGTTGTGTGCCATTTAAAGATTAGTAGGGTCATTACCTGACCATTGTGGACCTGGTCTCACCCTCCTCTGTATATATTCATCTTGTTTTGCATTACTCTATCTAGTCTGTACTCACCCCTGAAGATGTGAATTACACGAAAGCGCTTGGGAACTTCGTGTTTTCTTCTTTCCTGGTGGTTATCAGCATATATATATATATATATATATACAGTGACCCCTCGTTTAACGAACGCCTCGGTTAACGAAATTTCGGTTAACGAACTGCCTTCCATAAGGATCTTCAATTCGGTTAACAAACAAAAATTCGGTTAACGAATTTCTTACGAACCGACCTCAACATGTTTTCGCTTGCACTGACCAGGCAACCAGCTTTAGTATCAGTCCGCCAATACATTAATCGGTTCTAGGGCTTAAATTCCTTACTATTTTAGTAAATATCAAGAAGTTTATACTATTCAATAATTTTAAAAGTTTAATATTAAATTTTTTAGTCATTTTAACAATTATTGAACATAATTGAAGGTAAAGTGACTAGTTTAATGCGCGGCATCCAGCCTCTTAACACAGCAAACAGGCGTTAGTCTCTCTGTTTTCACTGGAGGTAACATCTTGCTTGAGACTCTCTTCAACTAAATGCTTTTTTTCTGTGTTTCCAAGCAAATTATTGGTCATTTTGAAATATATTTTACATATTGACAATATATAATGCAGTGCAGTGTTGATTTAAAGAAAATAATCTTGAATTACACCAAGAGAGCTAAAATTTTATGGGTGAAATGGTGCCATGGGGTGACTTCTCTTCCACCCCAATGCCTTCTCTTCTTCCTTCTCCTCCACCCCCATTCTAAATCCCATCATCATCATCATCATCCAGGAGCCTTCTACAAATACACCTCAAAGTAAGTGAACTTTTCTACCATTTTTGTTGAATTTAGGAAATTTTCGGTGAGCTGGAACCAATTACCCAAAAACCCATTGAAACAATGGTTTCGGTTAACGAACTTTTCGGTTAACGAACGACCTTCTGGAACGGATTGAGTTCGTTAACCGAGGGGTCACTGTATATATATATATATACATATATATATATATACATATATATATATACATATATATATATATATACATATATATATATATATATATATATATATATATATATATTGAGCTTACAAAATTTGTAATACTGTTTATATTTTGTAACAACAAAACTTAGAGGGGTACAAATTATTTTATTTTTTTTACTTTATATATGTATATTGCAAATTTCGTAAGCTTAAGAAGACAGCATCTGCTGGCAAGTACAGTACTGTATACAGTTATAATGTACTATACAGTACTGTAGTATATTTTATTTACTTACAATATATTTATGTGTACAGGTGCTTGCATTAATAAATACGGTACTGCACAGCTGTGTCTGTCTGACTGCAGTTAAGCTGCTCTGTGTGAGATGCACAGTTTAGACTCTCAGCAAACTTTCACCAGTACTTGGAAATCCTTCAAACCCGGAAACGCTCTGCATTAATTATTCGGCCTAACAGAGAGATTACTGTATTTTAGAATATAGTGCATTTTTTCCTTTTTTAAGAAATTTTAGTTATGCTTTGCAAATTTTGATAATGACTTGGTTATCGTGTGGTCTATCTTTGAGTATCAACTTGTGAGGTTAAAACATGGGTTAGTGAAATGGTCTTGGTGTTCAAGTCTTGTCGAGCATCATGCAGGTCGAGGGATCACTGTACTGTACTGCAGTTAACTGTTTGTATTCTAGGGATCTGTAAAGGAACAAATTATTTCTGAATACAGTGCAGGGTATACTCCCACCCCCCTTTTAATGTATTT
The DNA here is from genome assembly GCA_958450375.1 of Homarus gammarus. Classification (NCBI taxonomy): domain Eukaryota; kingdom Metazoa; phylum Arthropoda; class Malacostraca; order Decapoda; family Nephropidae; genus Homarus; species Homarus gammarus. Next base: position 146,432 of record CAUDMG010002285.1, on the reverse strand, counting down.
GGATGTACAGTACTGTACAGTATTCATAAAAGTGCATACTGTACTGAAAAGTGTATACTGTACTGTATTATTATTATTATTTCCTCTACTTTTTTTCAGGAACATCGTTGTGTACTGCAGAAGTGAAACTTCAGCTGAAAAGTTAAAAGTTGATCTGCAAAATTTCAGTTCAGAGCATGGGTCAACATTCAACATTTATTCCAAATTCAACACTAAGCGTTTCATGTAAGCATTATATGTAACTGAAAAATATCTACAGGTAATTATATCTTTTCTAGTTGTATAGTGGAAGTGCAGTGCAGTAAATAATTAAATTTATATTTGTACATACAGTACTGTACTATCCCAGGAGTCGGTACCTATACTGTACAGTACATAAGGGGTTGCAGGTGCATGAAAGACTTGTGTTTAAAAAAAGGGGTACACTTGGGTAGCATATGGTCACTGTTTGGTATGAGAGGGCTTAAACTGGTTCACTACATAACTTGAGTTTCATTGCTTGTTATGTACACTCTTAAGACTAAAGTCGTGGACAGCCACACGGAATCTACACGAGTGACCTCCAGCAATGAGAAAAATCATAAGTTAAAATTTTTATATGCTATAAATAAAAGAAGTTTAGTAAGTTTAAAAATTTAAATAAAATAAAATCAATCAATTTATAAATCACATGTAATTAAGTAAGTACCCCTATTGCAGTTAAAAATTTCTGTATTACCAGAGGTCACTAATATAGGTTCTGTGCAGCTGTCCAGAAATTTAGTCCTAGAGTGTATCTGTGCCAACAAATTTAAATATAATAGAAACCGTATTGATTACGAATTGCTACTCACAATCAGCTAGATCAAAACCAGTTCACAGAGGACAGAAAAAAAAATATTTGAGTATATTCAAATTGTTAATGTAATTTAACCCTTTAACTGCTATTCCCCAGACCAGTCTGTTGCGGTTTACTGTAAACATTTGCGTTTTGGTAGTACGTACTGTACTTACTATTCTTGCAGCATTTGTGGGCAAATTGTCTTAATTTTCCATTTCATTCTAGCATACTATGGGTGCTAAATATCTCCAGCCATAATAACTAACCTGGGAGGAATTTTCCATGCTCCCTCAAGGCCATAACTCTCACTTGCTCTTAGACAATGTCTGAATCAATACAGTTATTACTGCTGTCCCAATTTTGGTGTAAGTTTATATCTGGGAAAATGTTTCAAGGATTTTAATTCTACTATTTACTAATAATTCTAGTATTTACTGATTAAGAAAGGAACAGTGTAAGTGCATAAAATAGAACATAAGAGAGACAATACAAATTTTTGAACTGAAATGTATTATTGTGTGTAAAAGTTGTTGGCAATGCTACAGCGCTGCCAGCCATAACTACGACAGTCTAGGCCAGCCATCACAAGTCTTTCTCCCATAAGTTTTTTTCTTCATAATTTGTGTTTTTATATTACAATATATGGAAGTAATCTAGAAATTTAAAAACAAAATCATATGCTTGTGGAGGGCACTTTTCCAGAGTACATTTAGCAGCTAGAGGGTTAATAAGTGTGTATGCATATCTAATTATTATTCTCTTATACTGTATTTATTAATACTGATTTCTATGACTTTTCAGTTTATATGTGACTGGCTTAGCATCAACTGTGACTGACAAAGACCTTAAGAACTCTTTTGTCAAAGCCAAAAGTGTCCACATCGCACAAACTTATAAAGGAAACAAGCCATTCAGGTAAGAGTATTTACTGTTGTTATTAGTGAGTGAATGCATTACCACAATAGCAGTTTGCAATTTATAAAACTCCTTGCCAATGTACTGTATATATCTTAAATGATGTGCATGCATCATGTGAAGCAAAGCAAAACAAAAATCATATGTTGGTCAACACTTCCACCAAAGATTATTTGTAAGTTATTGTAGTTTTGAACTATTTAAATATGCTAGAATACTTCACAGTTGCTGTGCCGTAGGCTATATGAATAGAAAAAATGGACAGCACAAATCTTTACCATTTTATTGCATGCCAAAGGTAAATCTCTGATTGAAAAATGAAGATGTGTTGCTTGGATCACTTTCCCCCATTAGGGGGATTAGGCCCAAGCAAAATGCAGGGCCTAATTGAATGTCTAAGTGAATGTTAAATCCTGGACATGACTCCACACAAAATAGTCATAAGCTTCAAGTGATTTGTAGGCTTCCATCTTCTCTTTTGTAAACACACAAGGATTATCCACCAGATATTCAGTCACGTCTCTCCATGAAATGTTGAGAACCTTCGTGATATCTTTCTACCACTCCCTCTCAGAGATGGCGATTGGATTTGGCAACCTCTCTCCACTTCATTGCAGGATTAACTTTGATAAATAGTTCAATTTACCTGCATTCCAAGGTTAAGACTATATTTACAATTTATTTAACTCAACTGCATTTATGACAGTGTATATCTTACAGTAACATGCTTTAGGCCACATTTTTTGCCTCACACAATGCATGTGCACATTGTTTACCTCCAGCTGTTACATCATGCAGCAACAGGTCTATAGCCTGATGCTTGGCTCAAGTGACTCAAGTATGGTTAAACAAGCCTACTGGTTGAAATACAGGTTTCTACAATTGTGGCTCTGGTACAAAGGATCATTTCTAAGTCAATCCCATTTGTTCCAGTCACCTTAAGGAAGGATGTGGGTTTGTCTAACATTGTGAATAACGTAACCTAGATACCAATGTACTGTATATTAACCAAACTTTGGTTTGTCACAGAAAGAGCTTTGTGCACTTTTATAACCACCATAATGTAATCTGTTTTCATTATTCAGGGTTATGTTCCCTGAACTTTGATGTGAAGTGGATTTGGCAACCATGATTAGCAAACAATTGTTGTTTATTCATAAAAATGTTTTGTTAAATAAGATGGAATATTTTGTAAAGGTGTTTTTTAAAAGCTATGTATATTAACAAACAACTCTCCAAATTATTATCATAAATAGTTTACTTTGAAAACAATGGGAAGAAAATTGTAAAAGTATCCTTCAAAAGGCTAATCCAGAATTGAATTAGCTACAAATACAGAAATATCTCCTATAGCTGGAATCTTCCATCCCTGAAACTTTCCAATATACAGTGAACCCTCACTTTACGCGGTTAATTCAACCCACGGCGGCCCGCGTAAAGTGAACAACATAACATATGGGATTAATTGAAATAGAGACCGGGCCAACCCCCAAACTCCACTTTTTCAGACACAGTACCTACGTTGTAGTAAAAATAACTACTTAATTTTTTGATGGTATGCACACACAATTAATAATTAAGAGAAATATCAATAATATTAGGTTTTTTAACACTTACATAGTAGAAAAGATGGCTGGGCACACGGGGATGGGGGGTTGGTTCCGAGGCAGAGGGCAGATTATTGGCCTTCACTTGTATCAATTGTATCACTATCCACCACAGAGGCTTGCAGGGCCTCTTTGTCAAACCCCTCAAAGTCCATATAAGTCCATATCCTTACTATCATTATCACTATCACTGACTTGGGCCGGCTGTGGTGGGTGGCGGGTGAAGAACTCGGTAATGTTTTGATGACTGGGTGACCTTGTGCGCACCCTGCTCGCGCCGCTTACACAACATGGTGGGAGGTTTGGATCCAAAAATGGCACAGCTCGCCAGCCGCTCTCTGCGTAAAGGGGTACACGCACCGCGGAATGTGAGTATTTCAGTTTCGGCAGGGTACTGCGTAAACGTGGAAACACGGAATGTGGGACCACATAAAGCGAGGGTTGACTGCACCCTGAAAATAAAATTTAGAACCCCCCCCCCCCAAAAAAAAATGTGTGTTCTGTGCATTCGAATGAATTTCCAAGGGATTACATCATATGGTGATGATTGCCGAGTGTGTGAGTGGGCTAGCTGCAAGGAGAACTTGGGTTGTAGGCTTAGAGTGTTCATGCATTGCTATTAGTTACTACAGCACTGTCATGTAAATGCATGGGATGCCAATTGTTATGATCACTTCTTTTTGAAATTTTTTTCAGTCTCCAAAGCACTAGAATGCCAGAAAATACTAATGATTTTCAACCCTCAAACTTAACTGTAGTTCCAGCACTGGGCACAGTGACCTAACTTACATGCAACAGGTTTCCCCTGAAAATTCTGCATTAAACGACCATATGGATATTCATTTAGTCATAAGTCAGTTGAGGTATTTATAGGTCAAACTATAATAAAAGATGGTCCAATGTTAGAAACAAAATTAAAAAAAATAAAAACATCATTATTACTTAGCTCTCTTATTTACTTGTCTAAAGTACAAGAAAGAATACAATAAGAAATAAGTTAGGGTATCAAAACACTTCTACATGTTGACAATCCCTTATCCGAAATCCTTGGGACTAGATGCATTTCGGTTTTTGGAATTTTTCGGATTTCAGTTTTTTTTTTTTTTTTTTTTTAAGGGATCAGACCACCCGGGCACAGGTCACTGACCAACATTGGGGTCTGGGGGCTAAAATACATTAACAATTATAATAATAATAATAATTCATAGGTCTAGGTCGTTTTTCTCATTTTTTATATTATTTTCATTCATGTACAGTGGGGTATGCTATAACGAATCTAATTGGTTCTAGAACCTTGTTCGTTATAGCATTCGTTCGTTATAGGATTAATCCGTTCCAGGCCCCCAAATACAACCACTTAACACTGAAAAATATAATATTAAATTGTAAAAATTGTAAAAAAGTGCATAAATATGCATCTAAACCCTTGAAATAAAGAATATCATTAATACTTGTACTACAGAAACAATAAATTAGTCAAAAAAAAAAAATTATAATGTTCATTGTACGAGTTTCGTTCGTTATAGCATTATCAATTTTATAGGTAAAACCGTTCTTTATAGGAATATTCGAAGTAGGATCCATTCGTTATAGCATACCCCACTGTACTGTATTTCTTTATTATTATTATTTTATTATTACAGTATTGTTGTTATTATTATTATTATTATTAATTTTAATATTATTTTATTATTATTATTATTATCATTCTTATTTTATTTTTGTGTACAGTGGTCCCTCGGTTAACGAACACAATCCGTTCTAGAAGGTTGCTCGTTAACCGAAACCATTGTTTCAATGGGTTTTTGGGTAATTGGTTCCAGCTCACCGAAAATTGCCTAAATTCAACCAAAAAGGTAGAAAAGTACACTTACATTGAGGTGTGTATGTAGAAGGCTCCTGGTTGATGATGATGGGAATTAGAATGGGGGTGGAGGAGAAGGAAGAAGAGAAGGCATTGGGGTGGAAGAGAAGTCACCCCATGGTGCCATTTCACCCATAAAATTTTAGTTTTCTTGGTGTAATTCAAGATTATTTTCTTTAAATCAACACTGCACTGCATTATTTATTGTCAATATGTAAAATAAATTTCAAAATGACCAATAATTTGCTTGCAAACAGAAATAAAGCATTTAGTTGAAGAGTGTCTCAAACAAGATGTTACCTCCACTGAAAAGACACAAAGACTGACGCCTGTATGCTGTGTTGGCAGGCTGGATGGCGTGCCACAAACTAGTGACCCTACCTTCATTTATGTTCAATAATTGTTAAAATGACTAAAAAAATTAATATTAAACTTTTAAAATTTTTGATTAGTATAAACTTCTTGATATTTGCTAAAATGGTAAGGAATTTAAGCCCTAGAACCGATTACTGTATTGGCGGACTAATACTACAGCTGGTGGACCGCCAAATGCAAGCGAAAACATGTTCAGGTTGGCTCGTAAGAAACTCGTTAATCAAAGGATTGCTCGTTAACCGAAGTTAAGAATCTTATGGAAGGTAACTCGTTAACCGAGGGACCACTGTATTTTTTATTAAAATTTGTATTTACTGTGAATAATTATTATTATTACTATAACTATTACATTTTTGCCCCCCCAGGCCCCGATATGGGTCAGTGACCTGTGCCCGGGTGGGCTAATACCCTTAAAAAAAAATAACCCACAAAACAAAATTTCAGTTTTCAGAGCTTTTCGGTTTTCAGATAAAGGGTTGTCAACCTGTACCAGCATACACTTAGGGTAACCTACAATAACATGGTAAACATCACTTGTATCACATACTAGTCATTTAGATGTGTTAATAGATGATAAGGATAATAAATTGGGGTAAATAATTACAAAAAGTAGAGAGAATTAATTACACACAGATATTGGCTGTTTAAAACTGAGGTGTAGGCCACCAAGGTGCGACTAAAAGCAAAACAAAGTGGTCAGTCAAACCTTCCAGTTTCTAAACTAATCGGGTTAAAAAATACCTAGTTTCCTGGAAGCCAGATAAATGTTCTGGTACCTATTGAGTGTTTTCAGTTTCAAGTACTGTACTGTACATTATACCATTCTTTTTTCAGAATTGGCCACATATTTTTTGCGAATGAAGATGACGTTGATGAAGAATTGGCTGTGAAAAACCGTCGTATCAATGATGCATATGTCCATGTTACAAAAGATAGTTCTACAATCCGAAAGAGACCACTTGCCCAAGGCGTAGACAGTTCACCTGCAAAAAGAGCAAAAGTATGTACTGTAATGACTTAACTTCTAGCTAAATCAGCGAGCCCTGCAACTACTAATACAGTACTCACTCCCAGAGAAAACTTTTCTAACTTGTGTTGACACGTGTAAGGTGTTAACCCCAAGATTTCCAGGAATCCTCACCTTAGGTGACTGAGCTATCTTCAAGAAATATTTACAGTAAAAATAGAAAGCCAGAGATGGTGTTCTGTCGTAGTTCAAATGTACTGGAGTCCCTATGAATAGAAGGTAACTGATGTAACCTGTTTTAGCTTATATCATGTACAGTAAATACAGTCTTTCTATTGAAACTTAGAACAGTAGTTAATAGAGGGGGCAGGATATACACTTAACTCCCCTTTAATTATAACTGGTCTTTTGTTTATTGAAAGTGCCAATTTTTTAATTAATTCACTAGCCCTCAAAACACTATAAAGTCAAGGACCTGAGAATAGGAAAATAAAAAATCACAAATACATCGTATATCCTTTAGTTGTAACACTTCCTAAACCCTGTAATTCTCCATCACCATATGTACAATCTGGGTATTGTATAGGAAAAGGATAAGGCAGCAAATGAACATTCCCATACTGCTCCAGGCTCCTCAAGGTGTGAGGGATCATCACTAGTACTATGCAAAATCATTTCAGAATTGTGGTCAGAGGATTTAGTAGGTTGAACAAATACTTAGGATCATCAAACATAAGTGTCTTAAAAGTCATTAGATTAGTCAAAGTTTGAACTCTATCGTAGCTTTAATTGGTAGCCAGTGCAATTCGATCAAGAAGGGGAAGTGGGCGTCCTCGGTGGGAGAACTTTCTTCAGTAGATAATTAGGTAGGTGATCCATGAAAAGTTATCCAAGTGAATGCTAACAAATCCACCAATACCCTTTTTATCATGAAATTCCCACTAGTATGTGTGTATATGCAGTATATGATTTTGATATACAATATGTTGGTACAGTATATCTTTTCATAATCTGTGTTTTTATTTGTCTCATAACTGTTGTAAAGCTTAAAGCAAACATCATTTGATCCATTTCTTACGACTCCTAAGTGAGAAGGGTTACCCTAACCAAGGGCATCGATGTGACTTGTGGCTAACTCAAAGTCTTCTACAGCACAAAAACACTTCCAGTGTTGCCTGGCACAGCATTATTGTATCTAATTTACCTAATGGCCACCTCCACCTAGATGGAAAGAGGCTAGTGGCCTATGTAGGATCCCCCAGTTGTTCTTGATAGTCTTGTTAATGGCTATGAACCCATGTCACTAATTAAGAGGTCTAGAGCACTATCAAGTGGCACTGTGACACCTCTCGTCATTGTTATAAACATTGATTTGTATTTATACAATACAGTACTGTATATATGTATATTGTTTTTAATCTTTACAGCTTGATGTAGAGAAGAAAAAAAGGGGTGATGAAGAAGACAGTGATGATGAAGAGGACGGTGATGAGGAAGAGAACAGTGATGATGAAGAGAACAATGATGATGAAGAGGACAGTGATGATGAAGAGGACAGTGATGATGAAGAGGACAGTGATGATGAAGAGGACAATGATGATGAAGAGGACAGTGATGGTGAAGAAGACAGTGATGATGAAGAGGACAATGATGATGAAGAGGATAAGGATGTTTAAGAGGATGTTGGTGAGTGGGAATTTGTGCTGAAGAAGTAGATGATGAAGAGGACAATGAAAAATGTTGACCAAGATGTTGAGGCTAAAACTGAAAAAGGAAAAGTGAAAGATGACATTGAGGAGTTGATAATGAGATACGAAAGGTAAAGGAAGTGAAGAGTGAAATGGATGAAAACAAAATTAATATGAGGTTCTGTTGCATTGTTTTGACATACTGGTGGACCCAGAACCTCAGTGACTTGAGGGACCACAAAATGAAAAATAAATAGTTTTATTTTATTTTGTTTTTATTATTTTTTTTTTTTTTTTTTTACGGGGAATAGCCCACCCGGGCACAAGTCTTCGACCTACATCGAGGTCTGAGGGACGAAAAAATAAGAATAAAGATAAAACAAAAATAAAAAGGGAAAAGGTTATATTAATCTACTCCACAAAGATGCTGAAGTCTTTAAATGTACCCAAACCACCAAATTCATTAAAGTGAATGATGGTCTGATTGACAATAAATGCAAAATACATGTCTTGGGTTATAGTGGTATTAATAACCCCCAAAATTTGTACACTAGACTTGGTGATGAAAGTGCTAAAAGAAGGGTGTTCAACAATTTTGATCAATTTGTATATTGGATAGTTTATCAACCACTATACATATACAGTACTCTACTTTTAAAATAACTCTCCAAATATATTCAGGTCATAGTTAAAAGATATAAAAAACAAGTAACTTTTACAAGATTCCTATTACATTATAAGATAATTTCGTAAACAAAGTTTCATGAGTTGAAATGTCTCGGTTCTACCAGTTTAGAATCGCTGCTTCTTTTTCCGATCAAAGAACTTGAGCAATGTTTGGTGTGATAAGTACTTGGATGGGTAACTGACTGGCCCTAAGAACACCAGATGCTGCTGGCATAAGGTAGTTTTACCTTAAATGGATATACTTAGCTACATGTTTTACTTTTCTTGGCTGGACAAATGGTCATAAAACATTGATCAGGAGTCATCTTGATATTTATTTTCATCCCATTGGGTTAGGTTAAGTTAGATTGGTTAGGTTAACTTCATCCACCCTAACCTAATCCAACCTTATCAGCCTACCTGAACCTAATCTGCTGGAGGAAAAAATAAACATAGCATGTCATGTGACTCACAACTGGCAATTATAAATTCTAAATAAAAAAAAATAGTTCCACCCCTTTGGCCTTTAGTCTGGTGGTTGCTAAGAGACTTCTCTGAAAATAATTACTTATTTGCGATGCTACTTTCTTAGCTATTTAAATGGTTGATTTTGATTCAGGGAACTGTATTAATAATGGTGTCACATTCACTCGGTATAGGTTTTTCAAATGAATTTAAAAACAGAAAGTGGTTGCATGTTTCATAACTATTACAGTGTGCAGTTAAGTTAGCATATATCGGACTGAAACATATTGGCATCACTTATTTGACAAGTAGATGTCCTCTGGAACTGTCTTTGTTAAAAATGAGAGGGTTTTCAAATCCAAGATGTCAAAGATCTGAATCACAATAGTGGGGAACAAACACCAAAACCACTGTATTCATCTAAACTAATAAGGAGTATGGTGGTCATGCTAGAACATTTAACCCCTGCTTGCACCAGCCGTCATAGGATGGTTGAGTTTGACCAGCATAGTGTGTTAGTACCAGAGAGCATTATATGCAATTTTATGAGGGGAACATATACTATGAAACAACCTTGCAAAGGAATGTCAACAAGGTTTTACATCGGGATGCTCTTGCTTACCGCAAGATCCAAGAGTGTGATGGCAATATTGATAATATACAGTATATCTATACTTTGTCAAGGCTTTTGCACTGTACCTCATAAAAGGGTGAAATTAAACTGGAACTATGAAATTTGGGGGAATCATCCTAGCATGGATCAGAGAATTTCTTGGTGAACGCAAGCAGTGTTGTGTGTGGTGATCAATGGTATGAAATCAGTACGTGTACCCATGACCTCTCCCTACAGTGAATTGCATGGACTTGTAACTGCAGTTGATCTCCATCAGAGGAGATTAAATGATGTTATTATATGTGATTCTCAATCTGCCCTCCAGGTCCTCTCTTCTCCTAAGCCTAGATGTTTCCCTTTAATTCAACATATGTTATGTCTATTAGCATTACCCCATGAGAATTCTCCTGTCGTACATTTTTTGTGGATTTCATTTCTTGTTGCAATAACAATCAGTGACACTGTTGACCTTGCTAAAAGTGCCCTCCCTGGTGCTGGGGCTACACCCTCCTTCCTCTGATACCGAAAGAGAATATGTTACCACTCTTCTCGCATTAGGTTAGGATACAGAATTATCTGGCAAGTATCTGAGGCGGAGGACGACCCACACTTCTCTTCCTGTCTGACAACTGACAAGCGCTATGCGCCGGGTCGGTTTGGTTGCAGCTATTAGGGTACAATGACTGGCAACACCACCTCAGTTGGTTCCTCACTTAGTCAAGTGCCAGTGGCCCACCTTTAGAGTGCATTAGAACCTAGGTGTGGCTCATGTTAAATTATTGAAAATATACAAATTCACTCAACCCCATCCCTCCTTTAGCACTCACGGGTGCAGACGTCTTGACACTTGAGTCAAACACGGGCAGTTACAGTTTGGACAAAAGTGTAACGTAGTGGATTTTACATTGGAGAGTAGGTGATCATATGTGATTACAGGGTACCTGGTGCTTTATTTCACTGACTCTTAGACACTTTGCCATCTTTTCCAGCTTCTTGTTAAGTGTGTGAAGAGGGTAAATTACTTTATAAAGTAAAGCAAAGAAGGGCAACTATATTGTCTGCACTAAGGCACCTCAGAGATCCAAAGAGATTAGAACACTTGCATCATGCTTGGCTTATACAGTAATATAAGTAGGCAAGGGGTTGACTTAAAAGAAGTTTTTAAGCACCTCGTAAGACAACTCACTTGATCATACCTGGAAACAGTGGATGTTTGCCTCACTAGGGGTCACAGGTTCAGGATGAAGAAGCTACATGTTCATGGATGCAGAAAGGGGGGTGCTTCAGCACTCCAATATTTTTGGTATAAGGTGCTGTACACTGCAGCACAGAGTATCTAGGACACCCAGCTTAATATTCAGCACCCCTTGGTAGAATTTGGTTCCCACAGTACTATGCAGTACAAGTTCAGATAATCATCAGGGCAAACTGTTTTGGATTGAGAGTTGTGAACTTTTGGAGCAATCTGCCAGATGGTAATTTATGAGGAAACTGCTACCACCAGAAAAAGTTCATGGATTTCCTTTGTTTTTTAATTGTCGTTTTCCTATATCTAAGTTCATAAATAACTTGTTACTGGGCAGGGCATGAAAGAAGAGCGTACAGATACATTGGGGCCAGTGCAAGTGTGTGCCCACTTCCCGTTAGTTGCTAAAGAGTGCAAATTGTAATATGACGGACACTCAAGTGGCTAATAGACCGATCAGTGGGAAGACAGGATAAAGTAAGTGTGAGTGTAGTACTGTGGTTTCATTGTACTGTATGTGTGTGTTTTTAAATGTGTGTGTTTGTGCATTGCACATTTTGTGTGACTGTTATTGGTGTGAATCCATCAGTGTGTGCTCCTACAGGGTAAACTACAATAATGAATACAGTGCTCCCCCTATTTACGCGGATTTTAACTGTGCGGAACCCAACTCCGCTCATTAATGCCATGCAACCAAAATTCTAAAGTACGTGGGGGTCCCAAGTACACGGACGTAAATTTCCGTGCAGCACGGCCGAGTGAGGAAGTGAACAGAGGAGGTGGCTGTTGATTGGCTGAGTGGCCACTACCAACCAATAAGAGAGGTGCCCTCTGGTGAAGACGTGCTGGGTGAGTTGCAAGGGGTTACTTTTACATTTATCCTCTTCATCACTGATCAGCTCGTTAGCCGCTTGTACTGTTCGCAAGTACTGGGCATGCACCGGCTCCTGAATGTGCCTGAACCTGCTCCAGTGTTGGTCAAGTCTTGTCTTGAAAGAGCTCACACTCGGTGCCGTCACAACACTTTCTGGTAGATTGTTCTAACAGTTCACAACTCTCACTCCGAAAAAGTTTGCCCTCACAGTTTTCTGGACTTGCGGCTTCTTCAATCTTGAGCTGTGACCCCTTGTGCCCTTTTGGGGCGAGCGTCCGCCAGCTCCAAGTAAGGACACTCGACTGAGTAGTGCCCCTTGAGACACTTATACACCTCATTTAGGCCACCCCTTGCCTGTCTGTAGTATAAGCTAGGCAAGTTCAGGCGCTCCAATCTCTCAGGGCAGCTGAGGTGCCGAAGGGCAGGCACCAGTCTGGTGGCTGTCCTTTGAACATTTTCAACCAACTGACAGTCCCTAGCATATCTCGGGGACCAGACGGGGTGACAATACTCCAGATGGGGAAGCACTTCACTCTAGAACAGGGGTCACAAAACTACGGCCTGCGGGCCGGATCCCAAGTCCTTCCCCCGGCTCGTGGTAGCTCCGCCTACGCTCTGACGTTACCAGAGCTTTCGTTCTGGCTTGCAAGTATTGAACAGAATGATTATGCGGCCTGTGCTCGTCATTCTTTCAGTTATCCAGCCCACTGTGAAAAAAGTTTGGTGACCCCTGCTCTAGAAGATCGTTACGAGGGACGGACCGTCTAGATGTCTGAATGAACCAATACTTTATTTGCCTGATTTACCTTCTTGCAATGGCCCAAGAACTTTAGCTCATTGTCAACATACACACCTAGGTCCTTCTCACATTCAGTCTCAAATAGTTCAGTTTCTTCGTCCTGTTGGGACACATGATACGCCTCCTTACCGTTGGTACGCCCCAGGTGCATCCTCTTACACTTCGTAACATTGAATCTCAGCAGCCACTTCTTCGACCATTCTTGGAGCCCACAGAGGTCCTTCTGCAGCTCTTCACAGTGTGCTTGGTTCTTTATTTCCCGAAATAGCTTGGCGTCATCGGCAAACATTTGTATGGAGGAGTGTACAACGTCAGGCATGTCATTTATGAAACAAACAAACAACAGCGCGCCCAATACACTGCCCTGTGGTACCCCGCTTGTGACAGGTACAGATGATGATTTCGTGGACGAAATGCTGGATGCTGGAGATGCTGGGCCAACTGTTGCGGAGATTGTGGAAGAATTAGAGGTGGAGGCACCAAGAGTGTTAATGCCCAAGGATGCAGCAAAGATCTTGGAAATAACCGAGACCCTCAGGGCAAAGTTAATGGAGGCCAACCCACACCTGGCAGAAAGTGAGTCACAGGTGCTGGCCTTACATAGACCTCTACACAAGCCATATTAATCAGCTATGCCAGTCTACCATCACACGTTTCTTGGCCAGTCTACAGCTGCAGCTTGCCTAGCCTCCCTGCAGCTTTGTCAAGCTCCCCTGCAGCTCCGGCAAGTCCTTCTGCAGCTTAACCTGGCCCCTCTGCAGTTAAGCCAGGCCCCTATGCGTCTGATGAGTTTGAGGGGTTTTAGCACAACCCCAAGCCTCGGAAACCGTCACTCAAGCTGACCTTCCCACGACCACTAGGTATGTTTATTCTTATTTAAGGGCTTATTTCTGTTTTATTATTCACCTTATATAACTAAAGTACACATATTTAACGGGATAACGTTCATAGAGGTTATGTGCAGAAAAAGTGCTTTGAAAGACCAGTTTTGGGTTCATGGTGTGTATTTGGAGGGGTTCCGGAACCAATTGCGTTTTTTTGTTTCCATTAGTTTAAAGTACCCAAGTACTGTACACAGTTCCCAAGTACACACCGATCTATTGAGACCAATTACCCACGCACTTGGGGAGAGCACTGTAATAACATGCAAGTCCCACCGACCCTGATTTTGAAGGTACCACAATCTTATTGGGAGTGGATCTGTTGATGGTTTTATAAACAGTTGGAGAAATCATTGTAACAATGCTCATAGAAATATTAATATTAAAGTGAAACTTATCATTTTTCAATTCATGTCACATTATGATAAGGGAAAACGAGCCATTATCTATGACGCCACCTGAGTATGACCGTCCTTTAGTTGTGAAAAAAACCTCGACCGACTCGGTATAAGTGTTTGGATTTAGTGAAGTGAACTCGGCCCAACAGTTACTTGGTTTCAGTTTCACTTGAAATTTTGGTACTTATTTTTTCTGTACAGGCCTTGACACCTTGACTCAAGTAAGAGGTAAAGTGATTGACTGATTTCCTGAAGTGCCAGTGTGTCAAAATAAACAAGTGTCACAGTTATTGGTTAGTGTTTTTAGAAATTGAAAACGAAAGGCTGTTGTATAATAAAGCTTTTAATTAGATATTAGTTGTATTGTTGAATGTTGTTGACAGATTATAAGACATACAATGCTAGTTCGAGTTGATGAAGTAGGGGGGGGGGGGCTTCTGGGGGGTTAGGTTAGGTTAAATAAGGAAAACATTATTTTTTCCCCAGAAAAAATTACCTCCAATAAAAAAAAGCAGCAAAATTCATGCCCCCCCACAAAAAAAAATTTCTTGGCTGGCGAAATCGCTCACAGCACGTAAGAAAGCATTCACTGGAATCAGTAATTTTAACAATTCTATGACAATTTTCTTTAATGGCATTTCTGTTGCAAATTACGTTTAAGCGAGATATAAAATTTTTTATTATGTTCGTACGTGGTGGTACACCCAGAACATTGAATGGATGTGGAGCTCCCCAGTTAGGTTAGGCTAAGTTAGGTAGGTTTGTGTGGTTAGGGTTTTGTTGTTCCGATGTGTTTGGAACACTTTTTTACCTTGATTTTTAGATTAATATTGATGACTGACCCGCGGACGAGTTATTTATTTTGCTGTTTATTTTCTTAATTTTTTTTTCATCAGTTCTCTTATGATAACCATTTCTTGTGAAATGCTTTGTTTGGTAGATAATTAGGCCCTTGGCGCACAATACTTTGTCTTCTTGGTAATGCGGCGGTGACGTCTCATCCCAGGATGTTAATAGCTATAACAAGGTTGGTGGTCTACTTACTTTACTCAGTCGGGCGTTACAGTAGTCACTTAAAGGGATCACGTGATTTTAAAGATATTCCATCTGCTACTGGGGGCCCTTTGTTTTAATGTATTAGTTAGGAAGGGTAGTGAAAAGAGATATCTGCCCTTTAAAGTTTATTCAGCAAAGATGTGTAATGAAGTCACCTGTGCTCGTCCTACTTCTAACTACATACCGTGGGGGAAAAGGAAGCTCACTATACACCCGCAAAATTACAGGAAAACATTGGGTACACATTACCGAGCCTCCAGTATCGACGGTCGCTGGGCCACCCAGGAACCTCACACTAACACTTCCACAGCCAAACTGTCTGTCGTTTTCTAACACTGCCTATCTTCTTGTCAAACAGGCCTTTTCAGTCTCCAGAGTAGGGTTTTTTCAAGGGTCCTTATGTTCTGTTACGGCACACTGTATGGGTGGGGCTGTCTCCATGGCACCCCATACAGGTTTTCATGTTATTCTTTGAGGCTGTAACTAATTGCAACCCTCCAGTCCTGACAAGTGCCATGAACATTGTAACGGTCGTTCACATGGGTGTATTGCCGGCCTGTGTGGTTGTCCTGTTTATTACACAGCCAATCATATTGACGTATTTCAAAACACTCCGCTTCCCGGGCTGGATCATTTCCAATGCACAGTGTATGTTATGAACCGTTTGGTATGGGGGGCTGCTCGCACATCCACAAAAAAAATTAAAATTACACCATATCATAGTAAGTTCTTTCTGTTTAATATACTGGGCCCCAGCTAGGAAGTTAGGCAAGGTTAGGCAGGTTTGTGTGGTTAGGTTGGTGAGGTCTTCTAACAATGCTTCTGTTGCTTGTTTTTCATATCAACTAAGGTTAGTGTTATCGCCGCCCTCGTATGCTGCTACCTCAGACCCCCATCTGGCCGTGCAACGTGTGACCTCGCCAGATGTTTGTGGACGCACAACAAGTTTTTCGTTGTCATGTCCACAGATAGGGGCTCGGGATGCCTCTGGCTGACAGTATCGCCCAGCCCCTTTGAGTGTACACACACTAGCTATAACCAGGATAAGCCCGCTTACGTTTTGACCATATCAATCAATCAGTAAACGTTAAATGAGTCCACATTGCAGGTTTTTCTCACCCTTAAGACCTGACGTCATCTAACTGTTGAACCAATCGGCAGTTAAAGTTAGGTTAGGTTTAATTTAGAAATAATCACTTTTCAACACTTTTGCACAAACTGTGACAGTGTCCATCTATAAAACACAGTGAAAGTCGTCAATAATTCCCGAATTTTAAAGCAAATCTCTTGATTCTGACATAGGAGGGTGGGAGCTTTTCTCAGAAACTATTGATTTGTGTCAGAAATGAAGGTCAAATTCGTTCATAATGCATCAAAAACCATAGGAAACACAGTACAGTATATAGTTTTTACTTCAATTTTGTAAAGTGGATATTTTAACATAAGAACATAAGAAAATAAGGAGTCTGCAATAGGCTGGTTGGCCTGTGCATGGCAGCTCCTGTCGAGAGTTACTACCACTCTCTATTATCCATGAATCTATCTAGCCTCCTTTTGAAACTTTCCAGAGTTCCCGCACTTACTACAAAGTTGCTAAACTTGTTCCATTCGTCCACCACCCTATTTGTGAACCAGTTTCTTCCTATCTCCCTCCTAAACCTAAACTTATCCAACTTGAATCCGTTGCTCCGAGTCTTGCTCGTATATTATAAGAACTTTATCTATATCCCCTTTATTGATTCGTTTCACCCACTTAAATACTTCTATCATATCTCCCCGCACTCTTCGTCTTTCTAGGGAATGCAAGTTAAGTTTCTTTAACCTATCCTGATATGGAAGGTTTCTAAGTCCCGGAATCATTTTTGTCATTCTTCGCTGCACCAACTCTAGTGAATTTATATCCATTCTATAATAGGGGCACCAGAACTGAACCGCATAATCGAGGTGCGGCCTGACTAGCACAAGATATGGTTGCAATAAGACCTCTGCACTCTTGTTCCTTACACTTCTAGATATAAAACCCAATACTCTGTTTGCCTTATTTCGAACATTAACGCACTATTTTCTAGGCCGTAGGTCCGGGCTTACAAGTACCCCTAGGTCTCTTTCACAAGTCGACTTCTCTAGGTTGATGTTGTTAAGGCTGTATACATTATAAGTATTTGTTCTTCCAATATTAAGTACTGTGACTGGCTAAGTTCCTACTAATGCGATTGGTAATTATTCATGACTAACCCACGGCAGATATTGATAGAAAACGATTTTAGAAACTCCGGATTTTCATTTTTTTTTTTAATAGTGGACACTTGTAGTTTGTGCATATGTGTTAAAAAATGGTTATTTCTAAAATAAACATAACCTAACCTTTGTGGGTATGAAAAACAGACCTAACCAACCTAGCCAAACAAACCTTCCTAACTTTACAGCCCCCCAGACTGCCCGGTATATTAAACAGAAAGAACTTACTCTGATATGGTGTAATTTGAGGCTATTTCTGGACGTGAGATCATGCAGTTGCATTGGCGCTTATGCTGCCTCGGCGGCAGAGTGATTTATTGTGATGGCGGGAAATGCCGAGCCACGGCATTGAGGAAGTAATGAACAAATTTCTTTCCAGTCTGAAAGTTACAGGGTTTCCCGCAGTGTGCACAGTCTCTATTTTAAGGAACAATGGTGTGGTCTTTGAACTTTTGAAGGGTCTCGCAAATTACATCCATATAAGATCGGCGACAACCTTCACACGTCATGCTGAAAATGAAACCGCCTCGGGCGCGGGGAAAAGCGCCCTAGCAGGGCACAGGGAAAGGCGCCGCAGCAGGGCACAGGGAAAAGTGCCGCAGCAGGGCGCGGCCTCGTTACCGCCGGGAAGACAAATTAGTGCGAGCCTAGGCGCCTAATTATCTAGAAAACGAAACATTTGCACAAGAAATGATTAACATATCAGAACTCACTGAAGAAAATGAATTAAGAAAATAAACAGTAATACAAGTAACTTGTCTGTGGGTTATATATTAACCATGCTATTTTACCATGAGTGTGCTCTGATTGGCTAAGTACTTTCTGTTTAATATGATGGGGGGGCGGGGGGGTCTGCCCCCCTCCCTGGCTAGCAAGTTGGGTAAGGTTAGGTAGGTTTTTTGGTAGGTAAGGTCAGGTTCTATTAGGTTCTAGTATATGTTGCCTCTTTTATAAAGATAAGCTTCCATGCACAACAGAAATATGGTAAGGTATGTTTATAGCTACACAATGATCGACTCGTGGCAAAATAAATTCCAAATGCCGCCAGTCACTGTCAGATATAGTTCTCGCGTTGTTTGCTGGTAATAGACAATCAGCCAATCAGAATTTACTCACTGTAAAATAGGGTATTATTTTAGTTACGTGCAACCATCTCATTCGGGGATTTTAGCATTTGCAATCTATAGATCTAATAATTCTATGAATTTTCTTCTATGACACTTACCTCGTAAATGTAAAAAAAAAATAGAGATATTGAATGTGTTTTATTCTCTTGTTATTATCATATACAGAAGCACCTGGCATCACCACGTTTGCAAGATTTGCTTACAACCGACCCACTCGACCCGAGCATACTCTTGCTTCTACAAAAAATATATAAATAATAAATAAATAAAATAAAAAATTAAAATTACACCTTGACACTTCAACAAAGTTGCTTTCACTGGTACCATATATCAAAATAAGTACTTTCTCTTTAATATGGCATAAGGTTAGTACTCAAACCAGGAAGCTAGGTAAGATTTGGTTGGTTAAGTAAGGTTTTCTGAGGTTCATTATTATTCACTTGTGACAGAAGTGTATAGAATGAAAGTTACTCGGAATGCTGAGATATATCGATTGCATATGTTAAAAATCCCAGATTCCTTGATTGTATGAAGCTAAAATTTTCCGAAAATAATGTTAGTTGGAACTTAGCCAGTCATAGGAAAAAAAATTGATGAAGTAGAAGTAAATACTACATGTAATAACACAGAATGGTTGTTTTCAGAAAAAAAAATTACTCCGGTAATACTGTATTCGTTTAATGGCTGCGACAAGATTTTTGTATTTAGTTATTCTAGGATTAATAAAAAAAAAAAACAGTTTAGGTTTGGTTAGGTTAAGTTTCAAAAGTGATTTGGAAGTTGAAAGTGTTCAAAGAATATTTTTTTTATTGTGTGTGTTTGTGTGTGTGTATTTTATTAAAATCTGACCTTCATTTCAGGTGCAAATGAGTGAATGTGGTAAAAAAATAATAATAATTTTTTACAGAATTCGCTCATTTGCCCCCAAAATTAAGGTAATACAATATATGAATAAAACACACCTAAATACACCAACCATAAACCTTTTCATAACAAAAAGGAGCCACAGCCATTTAACGAATATTTCTCCAAAAAGGGGTTTGTTAAATTGATAATTTGGCTAAAGATGAAGGAGATGGTTATCACCAAAAGAAACTTTTAAAAATTTTACCCAAATTTCTGGAGATGTTATTTGCATGGTACTAAAGAAAAGTTGTGATAATGGTGGAGGAGACGGCTAACAACAGAAGCAGTTGTTAAATTTTGTAACTTTTATCCACAGATGTTGTTTGGGTGATGTTTAGTAATAAAAACTCTGACAATGCACAGAACCTGATAGAACATGACCTAACTGGGGGGCTGTGCCCTTGGACCCTCTGGCATATTCAGCAGAAGGAACTTATCTTAATATTGAAGTGGATAGAGTGCATTCATGGCATCCAGGAAGTGGTAATATCCCTCTTCTTTCATGCTCAGCCCATTACAGGTAATGTATGATTGAAGCTGTGAAAGCAACTTTGTTGAAGTGTCATGGTGTAATTTACATTTTTTGTGGAGGTGAGAGTGTGCTTGGACTGAGCAGGTCATTTGTAGACAAACAGAGCAGACGATAACACACGCTGATTTAACATTTTTTGAAGAACTATTTACTGTATGGTAAAAAATTAGTTTCTTTGCATACAAAGCATGTAAAGATATGATTTTAGTGTCCTCTGATTAGTTTTCAATGTGTTTTACCCTGCATTTTTTCTCATCCTTCATGTCCTGCCCAATACTGGTAATTTATAATTGTAAATAGAAAAAAAAATACTTGTAATTAAAATAAAAAGCTGCCCCCCCCCCCCCCAAAGTCATTGCTTTCGTCACGATTTTATCCCACTTTCCACTGTAATACGTACGTCATTTCAGCAAAAATATTACATTCCATATTCTCAGAAATAAATAGTAGTTTTGCTGAAACGTAATGTATTTCAATGTAAATTAGGATAAACTACATGAAAACAAAAGACTTAACCTAACCTTCCGATGTTCAAGGTATGTTACTCGTTTTTTTAATAGTTTTCGGTTAAAATACTGTTATATTACTGATATTCTATTCATACTGTGCTTGATATAATGCAGTCACGGAAATGTAATATTCTTGCAACTACTGTACAATGCTGATGTCAACACAAGCGTGGTTACAGCGAGACTGACTGACTGAGGGAGCGTGGGAACGCAGGGTGGCGTGGCGGGTGATGTGTGTGTGGTGTGGCAGGCGGAGTGCAGTGTGTGGTATTGCGCGCGATTTGAATGTGTATTCCTCTGGCGGCAATCCGCGTACTATGTTAAGGGCCGACTGTACTTAATGTAAAGGAAAGTGTTGTATCATTTTTATTACTTATTGCCATCCAAACAACATTTGTGGAAAAAATCCGTGAAATCGAACAACTGCTTCTGGTGTTAGCATCTCCTCCACTATTAGTGAATCTCCGTGAGCCGGAACAGTTGGTGTAGAGCACTTCTGGGAATGAGAGATTTCCGGGTAATGAGATGACTCTCACAAAGCCGGAAAAAATCCCTCATTCCCAGAATTTTCCGGGTAACGGAAAAATGTTCTCGGAAGTTCCAGAAATTGCCCATTACATAATCTTTCAAACCTGGAAATAAATCCCCTACCCCCGGAATTTTCTGGAAAATGTGCCCCTTGTAAAATTGTTCCCAAAGCCGGAATTTTCTGGAAAATTCTGGCTTTAGGAATGATTTTTTGAGAAGATCTAAATTCCGGCTATCGGATAGTCCCGAGTTTGATGGATTCTGGCTAACGGAGATACTGTACAGGATTACTTTACCAAATATGTTAGACGTATTAGGCTGCTAGCCCCCGGACCCCTGTAACACCTAAATAATTTTACTAAAGGTAAGCCAAGTGCGGCAGCGGCATCCAACTGTTACACTTAAACAAATATTTTTCCTTTAATGTCTGTTCACTGCTGCATTTTGGACACTTGCAGGTAGTACTGTACTTCCAATAAGTCAATGATCACATGTTACGTCCATATCATGGTCTTTATCCTCAACAAGCATGCAATAACTAATGGAAAATAATTCCATAATTGCATAAGAGGCTAAGCATCCTCTTCAGGAAGAACAATAGGATTAGGAAACAGGAAAGTGATGCCTATAAATTGAAAACAAAAGACAATCAAGCCAATATTTAAGGTATTAAAGCCCCTGATGAGATCCTCCAGTGTTTCTTTTACTTTTTAACAAATGTAGATTAACAAAATATAGATAAAGAGCAGATGTGATAACAATGGATGACACTGGAAAACAAACGGTGGAATAATTTTTATTTTTTATTTTATTTTAATTTGTTTATTTATTTTTCTTTTTTACGGGGATTAGCCCACCCGGGAACAGGTCACTGACCCACATCAGGGCCTGGGGGGTCAAAATGTAATAGTAGTAGTAATAATAATAATAATAATAATAAAGAACCATAAAGAAATATAAAAATGAAAAAAGATCAAAAGTGAGAAACAAAATATGTATGTTGTGATGTCAATAGTAAGAGAAACAATTGAGACCCTGCAATTGTGTGTAAATGAGGCAGAAAGTCAGATCAGTAACCTGAGACTTGGTCACAATTTTTGTGATGCTATATGGCAGCAGGGTCCACCATTAGACAACACATTATGCTTCCAATATCTTCCCAGACGGTAGTACCTCCCTATTTGGTAGCTGTCTACCCTGTACTACCTACAGTAAATTAATTATTTCTTCGCCTACAAAATACGTAGAGATGTGAAATTACTGCCATATAATCACTTCGGTGTATTTTTACCCCATAATTTCCTTCTCTCATGCCCTGCCCACTACAGGTGATGTAGTTATTTGATTGAAGGTAGAGAAGAAAAACTATTCCCTCCACTTTATCCGAACTGTACAGTAATTTATTTAGAACCAAGAATTTTGGTAAATATGTGATATAAGCTCTGCCTTGGCATTAGTGATTAATTTTGCACCATATTTTTGGGGGGGTCATAGTCTAGGACAGGGGTGGCCAGACTTAGTGAGTTGTGAACTACAGTCACCCTAGTCCCTAACGGTAACAAGGTCCACCATCCCAGCCCTCACCGTCCAATAAGAAAATTGGGTGAAGATTCGTTTTATGCCTTAACGACAAATTGATTAGCTACTAAAATATGTTTTTCTTCAGTATTTTTTCTTGGTGTAAATGAATATGACCTTCATTTTTATGGGAAATGTATGTTTATGGAGATATTACTTGTTTAACATAAGTAACGGCAATGAATTTTCCAAAGTGGGTGGGACGTTGAAGATAAAGGATTAAGAAAACACTGAAAACCCTATTTTACCTCAAATCTTACCTTATTTATGTGTTGGATACACAAAAACTGAATCGTTGTACAGTACCTGGTTTCATATTTCTAACCTTTTATCTAAGTTCTGCAGAATTATATGCCTTCATTCTCACATACAGTTGGGTCTGTTCAAAAAACTTTTGGTTTTTGGAGTTTATCAGTTTTCAGAATTTTGGATAAATGTCCCGACCTGTATCAACCATATGTTGTACCTTTTTTTTTACCAAAATGTTAATACAGTAGTTGAATATGATGTTTCATGCTTACCATACCCTTTTTTGACAATTATTTTCATTTACAGGAAAGGAGCGGATCCACTAATGAATCAACAAAAAGGAAGCTGGAGGCACAAGTAACTATCGGAAAAAAAATGTCTCAAGCTAAGAGGGGATCATGGAAACCACTATTCAAAAAAGCAAAAATAACACACAAAGCTATTAACGATGATAGGCCTCTCATTCAGAGGTGGAATTTATTGGTAATTTTGCCAAAGAAGAAAGCAGCCTTTTCTCTAAGGGATCCTGATATTATAAAGTTAATGGATTTTCTGAAGGAAGATGCCAGTGAAATAAACATTAATAGGTATGATTTATTTGATGTTATGTAGCAGGTACACTAAAGGCTTGCAGAAAGTGTAAAAGAATATAGGATTTAATGATGGGTATCAAACCTTAATATGTATTACAGTACAGTACCAGGCAGTCTCCTGCTTACGAACATAATTGGTTTCAGAGGTCTGTTCATGAGTCCAAATTCACCTCTATTGCTTGCAAATGATGTGTTAAATATGAAAAATACTGTATGTACAGCACACCCACAGCACAGTACTCTATCATACATCATTGATATTTGTTCTCCAAACACAAAAGTTGTTCCGTCTCAACATGCAATTTTCCTCTTTTCTTACTTTTGATGGTCGATTGCATAACCATGGAATGCTTTACATGCTCTGTAATTTTTTCTTTGTCTTTTAAAGTCGTACCAACAGTCAAACGATCAGTTCGAAAGCACATGCTACATTTGTCACCTGTATCACCTCTTTCCTCCACTTGCTTTAATCGCCACTTTTGTTTCCATGAATTTTTCTGAATTTCAGAAAAAAACAAAAAAAAGCAGGGGGATGTGTTCCAGAAAATGTGACAGGGAAAAATTTTATGAGGAATTTCTCCTAAATAGAATTTATATAATTAGGGGTATATGCATTCGAACATGTACAGTAATGTCCCTTGGAAGTTCAGGATCTGTTCCTAGAGAGGGAGCTTTCAGCAAATGAGCTGTAATTTTGTTCTTGCAAATTTTTGTCCAGGCTCTAACAGGTACAACCATGGAATTATCACTGTTTTCCAAAGACATTCCATACCCTCCTGAAATCGTGTCACTTCGGACATCTATAAATCTTCTTATGATGTTTGCTGGATTTCTGATGACACGCATGAACAGCCTATTAGCTCATGCTCCAATAGCATACAGTAAACCCTTGTTATTCACAGGGGTTAGGTTCCAAGGAATGCCGTGAAGAGACAAAACTGCGAATAGCAACTTATACTACCTTAATGCACTACTGTATACCCAGTGTTGTGCGCGTCAACGAAAAAAATGGCACCGCCAGCGTCAGCGTAAAAGGCCGAGAAATTTGATGCCGTCGGCGTAAACGATTTCATAAATTGACGCCGTTTGCATCAGCGTCAACACCTAGCGTCAGCAAGTTTTCAGTGACGTACTCATGCAGCCCCGAAACGCGTATTCTCCTGTGTATGGGACTAATATATGCAAAATAAAAATATACAGCTCCTCCCCGACTTACGACAGGGTTAGGGACCCAAATCCAGGTCAGTCAAAAATGCTTAAATAATACATAGAAAATCAAAAATAGGTGTCTCTTTCTTCTCAGCACCACAAAACTCTTTATTTTAAGCTTGCCAGCCATTTTAAAGTGAATTACAAACAAAAATTTTGTCAGTACACAGCGCAATCACTGACGTTGGGACTCGGAAATACATAATTTGACAAAATTTGGGTACAACTGAGGCAGGTCGTAAGTGTGGGTGGTCGCAAGTCGAGTAGGTCATAAGTCGGGGAGGAGTTGTATTCATTCATTTTTAATCATTTATTATGATTTATATTATATCATTTTAATTATTCATTTGTTCCCCTGCAAGAATACTAGTATCTCAAAATGCTTGTCGCTCATTCTGCTGCGCTTGGGCCTCAAGACGTCCTTGCCCATGGAGAACATGCGCTCCACGGTAGCACTAGAGGGGATGGGGGTGTTGTATTTGATGAACAACTCCCTCATGGTCTTGTTGGGGAAGGTGTCTTTCTCGAAAGTTTTTTTCAAAGGTTTCTCTCCCAGGAAACGCTTGGAAAGGTCGCTGTCTTTCTCATTCCTGCGGGAGATCTCGTACGGGGCCTGGAACAATTCGTCCTCCATGTCATGGTCTTTGTCGTCTCCCTCACTGCTGCTGCTGCTCTCAGTCTTGTGCACGGACTTCTCCACCAACCTGGACAGCTGGTTGGTAGCCTTTTTCCTGACGAACAAATTGACACTTGATGCTCCTCTCGGGTGAAAATTTGACTGCGTCACCTGTAGCGTCACCTGCCCAAAAAATTTATGGCGTCAGCGTTAACAAAAAGTTGACGGCGTTAAATTAACAGTGTCAACGCATAACACCGACCACCCGCAGCAGCACTCATTCCCTTTTTTAACTTGTCTAATAATTCAACTTACTTTGTCAGGGTCATCACTGACTTCTTCCTTTTACATCTCTCTCCACTAGCATCACTAGCACTGACACTCGGCAGTCTTATAGGGGCCACTTTCACATAGAAACACTAATGTTTTGAGAGTGCAACACGAGATGCTGCGGGAAGAAGCTCGTAAGCTAACCACCATAGCCACCATTTGCTTACTTTGAATATTTGAAATTGTGAATTGCAAACCTGCGAATGGCAAGGGTCTTCTGTACTTAACACATGCATTTATTTAACCTACAAAATTAAACTGCAGCTTAAAAAAACATCAAACACACTCTGAAATCACCCTATCTTTCAGTGTTGTATCGTACGCTGTAAACACAAAAATATATACGTCTACAGAAAGCAATAATAATGTAGTACAGTTGTTGCATATTTTCTGGGATTTATTGTACAGTACGTATACCATCTTATAATTTCATAATTTCTTACACCCATATACTGTATGTTGAAGTTCTTGTTCTCAGTTATACTCTTTGTTTTTCAGGTATGTCACTGTGTCATGTCGATCTGAAGCAGAGGCAAATATTATAAAAGATGAGCTAAATAACTTTGAAATGGAGGGAGAGAAGATCATTCTTTCAGATGTAAATAGAGCTGTGGTTGCAACAAGAACACAGCTTTACCCGTAAGTGTTAACCTAACTCATATGGTGTTCCTCAGGTTATATAATAATAATTATTCTTAGTGAACTTACCTGGCTGTAGGCCAAGGCATGCTTATTTGATCAGTCTGTGTCCATTGTCCTTATTGATGACTCCTGACCTCAGGTTTTTGTGATTTTTCAAGGGATTGAATCCATGTACATTTGGGGCAGAACCACATATTCCACAAAATATCATTCATTGTATCATACCCTAATTTTTAATTTGAGGAGATGTTGTGTGGTGTGTAAATCCTTTAGATCTTGGTGCTGGTTCTCCTGCTGGGCTCTGCTACTTCAAAGACATGATAGACTTTAATTCTAGTTGGTACCATAGTCGATGCCTTCACTGTGGTCACCTTTGTCGACTCATGGTGTCCTAAGAGGTTAAGATAGGTAATAGACCCCTTAGTTGCTTGTGGGAAGGTTGAAATCCAAAATAGCATCTACCCTCAGCTGCACACATGATGAATGTGTGCACTGATTGCTTCTGTCCAATATTTATTCCACAGATTCTTGTCATTTGTTCTACTTGCTGCCAGCCAGAATATCATAATCATGTTAAGTTATAGTCACATAAGTGTTGGCAATACATAAATGGTAGGGAGTTTCTTGAAACTCAAATGAGTATTTGTACTTTATTTGTGGTAACACAATACTTAATATATGTGTGTACAGATACAGTGGTCCTTCAATTAACGAACGGTTCAATTAACGAAATTTCGGTTAACTAATTAGCTCCCATAAGGATTTTGTTTCATTAACGAACAAAACTTCAATTAACGAGAAACACGCTTTGTTGTGCACATCAGCTGATCGGCTGGTCCGCCAACACAGAAATCAGTTCTATGTTTACATTCATTTCCAGTGGAGTAAATATCAAGAAAGTTGTGGTCTTGAATGGTTTTGCATTTTTTATATTAAAATTATTGGTCATTCTGAAATTTAGTTAACATATTGGTAATATATACAGTACAGGGAACAGTTTTTGTGTGTCCTCCAGCTGATCAAATCACCCACCAACGCTTCTCAGTTTAACTTTGCTTACAGGGGAGTGAACATGGAGTTTGTTGGTCTCTTGAATATTTTTGCATTTTTACATTAAAATTATTGGTCATTCTGAAATTTAGTTAACATATTGATAATATACAGTGCAGAAATTATTAAGAAATACAAAGAAGGCATTAGAACCAATGCACTCTGTAAAGAATATGGCATGTCATTATTGACTGCTTCTACAATCAACTGTTTGCTATGTAAATAAAGCTGACGGGAATACGACATACGCACCTCAAAGTAAGTTAAAATACAGTACAGTGAGTTCTGCTATAACGCGAATTTGCTCTAACGCGATTTATGAATTAGGAACGATATTTGTATAAAGCGAACGCTTGTTTACTATAACTCGATTTTTGCTTACTATTTCTCCAATTTTGTGGTACAGTGGGGTATGCTATAACGAATCTAATTGGTTCTAGAACCTTGTTCGTTAGAGCATTCGCTCGTTATAGGATTAATCCGTTCCAGGCCCCCAAATACAACCACTTAACACTGAAAAATATAATATAAAATTGTAAAAATTGTAAAAAAGTGCATAAATATGCATCTAAACCCCTGAAATAAAGAATATCATTAATATTTGTAATAAAAAAACAATAAATTAGAAAAAAAATAAAAAATAAATAAAATTTTTTAAATAATGTTCGTTGTAGGAGTTTCGTTCATTATAGCATTCTCAATTTTATAGGTAAAACCGTTCGTTATAGGAATATTCGTAGTAGGATCCGTTCATTATAGCATACCCCACTGTATTAACTGTGAATATAGTAAAGAAGAATATCAACAAGAAGCGTTCTGGTGATAGAATTCCCGGTGATGATCGTAAAAGAAAGGATATAACACTTGAAGAGAGGCTCGATTTTATCAACCTCAAAATCACCCTTCTCCCCCATCAAGTAAAGTGTTACATTTACTGTATGATTTCATTATTAGATATGAATGTAACATTTATTTAGACTGTGCTATCCTTTGTGTTAGGCTAACTACTAAATTTTTTCGATTTCGAGTAATCTGCACCTAACCCTATTTTCTCCATAAGCCCTGTTATTTCTATTACGCGATTTTCTATAACACGATATTTTACAAGAACACAATTATTGCATTATAGCAGAACTACCTGTATTCTATTTTTTTTTTATTTATTATTGTACAGTACTGGATTTAGTTTATATTTAATGTTTTGTTAATTCTATTACCGGTATACAGTGCTTTGTATGTACAGTATACTTTTTCTGTGAGTTGGAACCAATTACCCAATATCCCATTGAAATAATAGATTCACTTAGCAAAATTTTTGGTTAACAACCGACTCTGTGGAACCAATTGTGTTCATTATTCGAGGGACCACTGTACAATATATGCACATGGGAGCAGTAATTATGTGCTCCCATTTGTATGAAAGGAAGTGCATTCTTGTATGAGGCCAGGTTCCAACTGCCCTCAGTAGCCTGCACCCAGCCTGACAACCGTGAGAACAATACTGTCATCATGTTTGTAATCAAACAGATTACCTTTGCCCTGCTCTGAGCGAGGGGTTACTAAGTAGTGAAATATTACAGTACAGTTCGTCCCCGAATTACGTACATCCGAATTACGTACAAACGGCCGATATGTACATCGTTTCTGAAGTCTTTAATTGCAAAAATATTGTCTTAAAAGGGCGAGCAATTTTTAAATTTGGCGGGCGAGACAGCCGCACCGCGCCGCCACTATCACTGACCATGCAGACGACACGCTAGACGCACCAAAACAACAAGTGTGGTCATTGTGCATACAGTACTTCTCCTGTGAATTTCTGCCCTATTTTGTACACTTTACTCTGTGTGCAATGACTGGTGTAAAGCGTAAGAGTGGTGAAGCCAGTGGGAGTGCTACGAAACGTCAAGCAATCTCACTAGAGGTAAAAATGGACATAATAAAACTGCTTGAAAGTGGTGAAAAGTTGACCAATGTTGCCCGCAAATTTAACCTGAGTCGGTCAACTGTTAATACAATTGATAAGGGCAAAGAAAAGATCAAGGAACATGTGAAAT
This sequence comes from Homarus gammarus, assembly GCA_958450375.1. Classification (NCBI taxonomy): domain Eukaryota; kingdom Metazoa; phylum Arthropoda; class Malacostraca; order Decapoda; family Nephropidae; genus Homarus; species Homarus gammarus. Next base: position 117,037 of record CAUDMG010002285.1, on the reverse strand, counting down.
CTGCGCGCCGGTCCCAGAGAGGACGGCGCTGTACAGGACGTTTGTTTACTCCAGGTCTCGCGCACAGCGATGGTTATTTCGTTCATCTTTTCGTTTTATCCATGGAGTAAATTTAAAAGTAGACTTCGAGAAAACATTCAGTTAAAACACAAGGATATTAAAAGTTTGAGTCAATAGTACAATTTGTAGTATGTTTAATACAACATCTCTACAGAAATGCATAAACATGAAATTAACGCATCGGCGACTTTTGCCGGTCGGAACAACGCATCGGCTACTTTTGCCGGTCGGAACTCACGTCGAGTGAGGTGTGAGTGCAGACCGTCCTGTGGCGCGCCGGTACCTGGTAAGGTTTTGACCCCTGTTGGTGTCTCAGTATGATTCAGGAGAAAGCCCTAAGTCTTTTCAACAACCTAAAGAAAGATCACCCTGATGATACTGTGACATTCAATGCTAGCAATGGGTGGTTTAACCGATTCAAGGTGCGAAATAAGCTGCATAATGTTCGAGTGACTGGTGAGGCGGCGAGTGCTGATTGGAAAACAGCACAGGATTTTCCAGATAACATTATAGGGTTGGGGGATTTTCGAGTTAAGTACATTTCGAGTTAAGTACAACCTTTTGGTCCCCATTATGTACGTAACTTGGGGACTTACTGTATACAGATGTCCTCATGAAATACAATAATAGTAAAATAACATGTAGGGGTATTTGTTATACAGCTACTCCTCGACTTACAACATACTTGACCTACGACCACCCGGACATATGACTGCCTCAGTCGTACCAAAATTTTGTAAAATTACGTATTTTCGAATCCCAACGTTAGTGATTGTGCTGTGTACTGACAAATTGTAATTCACTTTAAAATGGCTGGCAAGCTTAAAAGTGAGAGTTTTGTGGTGCTGGGAAGAAAAAGAGACACCCATTTTAGATTTTCTATATATTATTTAAGCATTTTCGACTTGCGACCAATTCTACTTACGACCTGGATTTGGCTCCCCAACCCCATCGTAAGTCGGGGAGCAGCTGTACTTACAAAATGGTGCTGGAATAGCCAGAGACAGTATACTGTGTTGTTTTTCATGTCAGCTTATCTCTGCATATAATGTACAGTATTCTTCTTTCTATTTTATCTTTCTTCTCCCTTGTTCTCCTTTCAAACAACCTTAAGGGTTAGATGGGTAACAAAACAAAAAATTACAGCTCCCCAGTATAAACAGGTCTTCAAAACTTAACCCATTCGCACATCTTCAGATAATGTCTTTTATTTATTAATTATTATTATTATTGTTTTTGTACAGTTCGTCCCCGATTTACGTACATCCGATTTACGTACAAACGGCCGATACGTACATCGTTTCTGAAGTCTCTAATTGCAAAAATATTGTCTTAAGAGGGCGAGCAATTTTTAAATTTGGCGGGCGAGCCAGCCGCACCGCGCCGCCACTATCACTGACCATGCAGACGACACGCTAGACGCACCAAAACAACAAGTGTGGTCATTGTGCATACAGTACTTCTCCTGTGAATTTCTGCCCTATTTTGTACACTTTACTCTTTGTGCAATGACTGGTGTAAAGCGTAAGAGTGGTGAAGCCAGTGGGAGTGCTACGAAACGTCAAGCAATCTCACTAGAGGTAAAAATGGACATAATAAAACTGCTTGAAAGTGGTGAAAAGTTGACCAATGTTGCCCGCAAATTTAACCTGAGTCGGTCAACTGTTAATACAATTGATAAGGGCAAAGAAAAGATCAAGGAACATGTGAAATCTGCAGTGCCAATGCAATCTACGATTATAACTAAAAGAAGAGGGAAGGTCCTGGAAGAAATGGAAAAATATCTTGCGATGTGGATCGAGGACTGCACACAAAAACGTAAGCCTCTGTCTCTCAGTATGATTCAGGAGAAAGCCCTAAGTCTTTTCAACGACCTAAAGAAAGATCACCCTGATGATACTGTTACATTCAATGCTAGCCATGGGTGGTTTAACCGATTCAAGGTGCGAAATAAGCTGCATAATGTTCGAGTGACTGGTGAGGCGGCGAGTGCTGATTGGAAAGCAGCACAGGAATTTCCAAAGAAACTCGCGGAAATTATTGACGAGGGAGGCTACACACCACAACAGATCTTCAATGTGGATGAAACTGGGCTTTATTGGAAAAAAATGCCTGACAGGACGTACATAAGCAAAGAGGAGAAGTCAATGCCTGGGTTTAAAGTAGCGAAGGACAGACTGACGCTGCTTCTTGGTGGTAATGCAGCTGGTGATTTTAAATTAAAACCATTGCTTGTGTACAGTTTTGAAAACCCACGAGCACTCAAAAACATTGCAAAGGCATCCCTTCCTGTCATATGGAAAAGTAACACTAAAGCATGGGTTACACAGGCACTTTTCCAAGACTGGTTCTACCACCATCTTATACCAGACGTGGAAAAATATTGCAGGGACAATGGTATACCCTTCAACATCCTCCTGCTGCTTGACAATGCACCTGGTCACCCCCCTTTCCTGGATGACTTCCACCCAAAGGTAAAGGTTGTGTACATGCCACCCAACACAACATCTATCATCCAGCCAATGGATCAGGGCGTCATTGCAACATTTAAAAAATATTATCTTAGGCGCACCTTCCGCCAAGCACTGAAGGCAACTGATGACAATGGGATGACTCTCAAGGAATTTTGGAAGTCCTATAATATCTACAAGGCAATTAAAAACATCGGTGCATCCTGGCAGGAGGTTACATCATCCTGCATGAACGGCGTGTGGAAGAAAATCTGTCCACAGTTTGTCAACGACTTCAGTGGGTTTGAGAATGTTCAGGAGGAGCAGAATGCTGTGATCAACAACTTAATCAAAATAAGTGAGAAACTGGAGTTAGACCTGAAGGAGAATGACTTCTCTGAGTATTTCGACGCCCACGGCAAGGACTTGACAAATGACGAGTTGATTGAGTTGGAGAAGCAACGACGGGAAATAGAAACAGCTGAAGAAGATCAAGTTGAAATGCCTACAAAGCATTTCCAAACTAAACTGATGGCGCAGGCTTTTGCAAAGGGGGAGGAAATGTTGGCACTTTTTGAACAGCAAGATCCAAATGAAGAAAGACTTGCCAAGGTGTCAGCAGCGATCCAAGAGGCTATTAAATGCTATCACATAATTTATGAAGAAAAAAAGAAGATAACAACCCAAACATCAATCCACAAATTCTTCAAACCAGCAGCCGTATTGCCAACATCATCTACACCTGATCCAGTGCCATCAACATCATCTACACCTGATCCAGTGCCATCAACATCATCTACACCTGATCCAGTGCCATCAACATCATCTACACCTGATCCAGTGCCGCGTGATGTGGATGATAGTGACGACTGAGACGGCTGACTGCGTCACGAGTGTTGCCGCGAGTGTGTTTACATAGTTCACCGCGCGGCTACTTATGCCGCATTTATGTTAAATAAAATATGTTTGCATTTGATAAGTTGTATTAATTACCACCAGATAACATTATAGGGTTGGGGGATTTTCGAATTACGTACATTTCGAGTTAAGTACAACCTTTTGGTCCCCATTATGTACGTAACTTGGGGACTTACTGTATACTGCATCCATTAGTACTGAGCTACAGGGCAGTATTTGATGATGAGCATTTTCTTTATTTTATAACAATGGTATTTGCCCCTTATGTGAATGGCCCTGGGATTGATTCCTTATGGGAGTGGAGGACTAGTCTGTTGACTCGAACTTGACAACTTAGGTCTTGGATCAGTTTTTAACATAGCAGCTGATTAGCTGGTGGACAGACACCCTAAGAGGTCCAACAGTTCTTGAGTATTTATATTCTGATATTATAAGGGATTCAAATTTTTCTTTGTTGATCTCTGATAATTCTCTCCACCCACTAACCTTCTAGAGGAAGATGCCTCCCTCCCCGCCACCCACTAACCTTCTATACCTTTTACAAACAAGGCTAAGCCAACACAAGTAGCAGCCCTCTTTATTTTTGGTAAGTACCCCTGTACAGTGCACTAACACAATATGTATCTTTATTTGCTTAGGTTTTAAGCTAAAAATTCTTTGACCTGGACATGTTTAAATTTATACCTTAGGGTTTTGAGTCGAACACTTTTTTTGCTGGAATGTATCTCGGCTTTTAACATGGGATCCTATGGGAAAAGGGGTCCCATGGAACAATAACTCGCTTAACGCGGACTCTTTCAGGAATGCACATTACTCGTTAAGTGGGACCTTACTGTTGGCTAAGTATTACACTGAGTTATAGAATAATAGAAAAGATATTGAAATAATTTTTTTCTGTTCCAGGTTGTATGTAGGAAACACTGATGCTAAAAAAATGAAGAGGAAGAGATTACTGGGCATCTTCCCCACTGCAAAGAAAATTACTCTGCAGAAGTTATCTGGTGGTGTAAGGTAAGGTATGGGGGATTTTTTTCAGTGTTTGAGAGATGAAAATCGGGTGTATTTTCTGGAACTTCCGAGAAAATTTTTCTGTTACCCGGAAAATTCCGGGGATGAGAGATCTTTTCCGGCTTTGAGAGAGTCGTCTCGTTACCCGGAAATATCTCATTCCCGGAAGTGCTCCTCACCAATCGTTCCGGCTAACGGAGATATCACTTTATATCAAATTTGTATCTCGGCTTTGACAGGGTGCTATTGAAGAATAAGTCAAGTGTGGTTAGGGGAATTTTAAGGCATAAAACAAAAATAGTGCTTCTTTAATTCTATGAAATTAATTACTTCTCCAGCCAACACTCTGGCCGATCATTTCCTGTAGTCAGACAGAGCCAGCTGTAGGCTTTAGGGGCCCTAGGCAGGACTGGATTTGTGCTCCCCCCCCCCCCCCTTTATCTCACGGAAAAATGGCCCGCTACCGCCCCTCCCGTCCTCCCCTCCTCAAAGGGAAAGCAAGTCAATATTAACCATTTGTTGTTGTTGCAATTTATTATTACTTCAGTAATTTATATCATTAATATTTCTAAAATCTGGAATCTAGAATTTTTGCTTCCTGGCTTTCTTTGAAGCAAAATCGTTTATACTGTAATGTCATCATATGACACTTGTTTCCCCGGCATTATATATGCTAATGACAACAAGCCCAGTAAGCCAATCCTGATTCATCGTAGATCTTAGGTATTTTTTGATAAACTTAGCTTTGAGAAGCTCCTCTCTGTTGAAGCTACAGTTACAGGCAAAATGACTGCTATCCTCAGGGCTGTCAACATGTTTGGATAAAACTCTTTTGTCTGCTTTTCATATACGTATATATTTAATAAGCTCCAATGCTGTCATATTATCAGAGGGTAAGTCTGGTTGATTTCTCATCTCAAAGGCCAGTTCTTTTCCATTAATATCTGACTCCACCATAGCTCAGGGTTCTTTGAAGTGAAAGAGAACTCCAAATTTGTCTCTAACTTCTCCCAGGCTCTGGAATCTTTCGCTGAATTTTGTGATGATTGAGTCTACCACCGTATTGAAAAAAGACACTTCTAATCTTCCCAAAGCATCAGAAATTGGCTCATCTAGAGCTTCATATTCAAAGGGTCTTTTTGTCATTTGAAGTCTCTCTTATTTTTAATCTTCCTCTTTCCTACGTTTTCTTTTCTCGGCACCTGATAAATACTTTCATTTGGACGTCATTGAAATTTACAGACAGTGGTATGATGGTATCGCCCTCAGTCTCACTCAGTGTGATTGAGTCAGTAACCACTCCACGACTGAAGGGTACTGCATTTGATCGCTGACTGTAGCTTCATCTTTCATCTCACCGGATAGAAATATTCTACACCTGTCAAAACTCAAAAGAAAAGAAAATGTGAAGGACTGTGGTTATAGCCTTTTAGGTAATTCAGCCTTATGCCTGTGTGTTTAAGGTCAAACTATTATTTTTGGTGGATGGGCCCAGGGAGTTAAAGGTGTCCCAGTGCCCGACATGGTGCCGGTGGTGTCGTAATGTGTATGATGGACTGAAGTGTGATATTGCCTAGGATGGGAAATTGTCAGGAAATAAACTAAAACAGCAGAACAAGAATTAATTATGTTATTGTATGTAGAAAATATCAAGAAAGCAGTAATAATTAATGTATTGCAATGCTTTTTAAGGTTAAAATTTTCATTAAAAGGGTTCCTAACTTGGCAGATAACTTTTCACTCTCGGCCAACCTCGGAGATTTTGAACTAAATTCCTGAAGGGGGCATCAGGGGCCCCCTTATGGGCTGGGAGCCCTAGGCGGCTGCCTAGTCCACCTATGCCTTGAGCTGGCCCTGAGGACAGACTTTCAAGTGTCAGAAATAGTTTTAGTTGGCTAATCTACAAATATTATGGTTAAGTAAAATATGCAAGATATTGTATGATTAATGGCAAATAATTTACAGATTACTAACCCACACACTGAGGAATACTTGACATATAACATACTAGTCTGCAATCACACATGTGCACCATCTGCTTATAGGCAAAGAGACTAATTTGACTGGGGAACTTTACCAAAATTCTTCATCGGGGGTTACAGAACACAAGGATTGGTGAGTGTAACCTAATTTTTTTTCTTTGTCTGTACCTCCTATATCTACTGCTCTGATCACAGAGGCCAAAACTTCTCATCTGCCTACATGCACCCAGTTGACATGTTAATTGCAAAATTAAGATTAATTCCTTACAAAAGTTTCAGTGGTTAAAACTCCTTTTGAACTTATTGGGACAGATCAGTTCAGTTTTTATCGAACAATGTTTATTTCTTTTATTCCAATAAAGAATAAAAACATCAGAATGAAAAAACAGATTCATTGATTACTATTGCTACCAAAACATTGTGTTGATTACCGGAAGATAAAATTAATACAGGTTGACAATCGCTTATCTGAAATCCTTGGGGCCAGATGTGTTTTGGATTTCAGAATGGTTAGTTTTGGTTATTTATTTATTTATTTTATTTTTTTATTTTTAACAGGGATTAGCCCACCCGGGCACAGGTCACTGACCCACATTAGGGTGTGGGGGGTGAAAATGTAATACAGTTGGTCCTCATATTACGCGGTTAATGTAACCCGGAGGGTCCCTTGGAAAGTGAGGAACGCGTAAAGTGAACAACATAACATATGGGATTAATTGAAATGGAGTCCAGGCCGATCCCCAAACTCCACTTTTTGACGACACACAACTATGTTGTAGTAATAATTTTATCTTAACTTTATGATGGTATGAAAAAACAAGTAATATAGAAGAGGTTAGGTTAGGAAAGATAAAGGTTAACATAGGAAAAATAAAGGTTAGGTTAGAAAACTAAAAATTTTGTGTAACACGGTAGTAGAAGAGATGGGTCGGCATACGGGGATGGAGGCTGGTTCTGAGGCAGAGGGCAGATTACTGGCCCTCAGGTGAATCACCATTACTAGGTGAATCATCATCACTGTCACTTACAGTTGTCAGGGCTTCCCTGACAAATCCCTCAAAGTCAACTTCACTGTCACTATCACCGGCTTGGGCTGGCTGTGGTGGGTTGCGGGTGAAGAAATCTGTTATGCTTTGCTGACGGCTGGCGTTGATGTTGTCGTGATACACCTTGATGTACGGCTCCATAGCCTGCACCAGCCGGTTATGGAAGACATCATAGCGGTCATCGTCATTGTCGCGGGAAAGGAAGGACTTCATCTTCTCTGCACACACTATGGCACCCTTAATATCACTATGACTTAAATTGTGTTCTTCGGAGACTGCCGCACCTTCTTCCTCCTCTTCACTGGCGTGTTCTTCTTCCAACATCTCGTCGGCAGTCACTTCAGGATTTCTGATCACCTCCAGGATGTCGTCGTTGGTAGTCTCGGAGAAGCCTGGAACTGTAACAGTCTGCGCAGCTTCTCTGGCAAGGTCCACTGCTACTGCAACAGTCTGAACCTCACCAGTCACAGATTGACTCCTCCTCTCACTTGGTATTCCATGCAACACATGTCTCCATGCGTGACGAATTGTAGCAATAGACAGCTGATCCCATGACTCCACCAAGATGTCCACAGCTTTCTTGATGTTAAATACTCTCCAGAATTGTTTGAAGAGTATTTTTTGCTGTTCTAACCGTTGTTCCTCATCTTCGTCGCTCTTGCTATCGGTGGTGGTGTCACTCAGGTCACGCAACTCTTCCCTGGTGTTGGTGTAGTCGTTCAGGAGCTGGAATTTTTTTGTTGAGAATGCAGCTTTCACATTGCAAGTCAACTCCTGGTCCATGGGCTGGATTAAAGACATAGTTGTTAGGTTCTGAATAATAAGTTCTATATACAGGAGAGAACACAAACACCTGTATAGTTTTGTAGGTTCGGTTTACTGGATAAGAGTATGTACACAAAGGAGAGCAGCGGTCTCCCTGGCTAGGCTCCTTGTCAACTGCTATAGGCGATGTATGGCAAGTGATACATTAGCAGCTTCCATACGTCGCCAGGCACATTAATTAGGCATGTGGGGTATGGTAATAACATTGCCACACGCTGCTAGCTAGGCTGAATAAATAATACATAAATGGAGCACATACATAATATACATACATGATATATAATCCAGCATACATAATATACATACACCTCCCTCCCCCCTATACGCTCATAGCAAAGTCTTGAGCGGACCTTTTCTTTTGGATCCGTTCTGAGCGTCGAGGGACTTCATCACTGGGAAGGGTATGGGACTCAACACTGGTGGCGGGGCCAGCAGAAGGCATTGTTACGGGTCGGAGAAAACGGCGGTTCCTCCACCACACACGACCACTGGGTAACTGCACCTGGTAGTCCCGTGACCTGCCGAGACCCATGACTACGCCTACTTTGTCCCAACGTAGGGAGGTCGGGTCCTGAACACGGACTTTAGTGCCGACACTCAACCTGGGGAGAGAACGGGCGTGGTCATTGTAGCGGGCGACGACGTCCTGAACGCGTTCGGCGGCTCGGCGATCACAATCCTCTGTCTTGGCCTGCCACTCCTTGGAGAAGGATTGAGGGTGAGCAGGGACACAAGAACGAAGGGGGCGTCCATACAAAACCTGGGCAGGGGAGCGTCCGGTGTAGTTAGGTGTGTTGCGGAGTTCAAGAAGACCCCTGTCGAAGGCCTCGCAGTCAATGTTCCCAGAAGGGGCCACCTTAAGGATGAGGTGCTTCAGGGATTTGACAGCAGCCTCAGCGTGGCTGTTGGACTGCGGGTAATGGGGCGATGACAACACATGCCGGACTCCCCATCGGTCGAGGAACGCAGCAAAGTCCCGGCTTGTGAACTGAGGCCCTCCGTCGGTTCGCAGGCGTACAGGAACGCCCACGTCACGGAAGTAGTGGCGGAACTTGCTGATGGTGGCGGCAGACGTCGTGTCATTACCGCACTTGATGACAACCGGCCAACCAGAGAGACGGTCGACGATAACGAGGAAGGACTTTCCTGACACACAGAAAAAGTCGGCCGACACAGACTCAAAGGGGCGGGTGGGGTTGTCGTCACTCATAAAGGGTTCCTGCTGCTGGCTGGGTTGTAATACTTGGCAGGGCTCACACGCACGGACAACATTGGAGATGTCGGAGTTGATGCCGGGCCAGAACACAGTCTGTCGTGCACGTCGTTTGGTGGCCTCAGCTCCACGGTGACTGTCGTGAAGGCGGGCCAAGGCGTGGGGACGTGATGCAGCAGGGACAACTACACGTGCTCCGTACAGAACAAGGTCTCCGTCGCAGTAGAGTTCATCGCGGAGTTTCCAATACGGGAGCAGGGTGTTGTGAAGATCGTAGCGGTTGCTAGGAAATCCATTCCTCACACACTCGACAAGTCGGACGTAGGAAGGGTCATCTCGGGCCGCTGTTCGAAGGTCCTCCATTGCCTTGTCGTCATCTGGTGACAGGTCCGAACGAAGGGATTGGACGGCATGGAGAGTGACCACAGTCCTGACGGAAAGAGCGAGGTCGGCGTCGAGTACATGGTCTTCTGGAGTAGGGCGGCTGACAGGAGAGCGGGATAAGGCATCAGGGATGCAGAGCTCCTTACCAGCACGCCACACTGCAGTGAAGATGTACGCCGAGAGTTTCTCTTTCAGACGCTGGAGGCGAGGGTTCTCAACGGCGTCTAGCGTGTAGTGGTTGAGGATCGGGACAAGCGGGCGATGGTCGGTCACTAGGTGAAAGTATTGCAGGCCTATGAGGTAAAACCTGCACTTGGACATCGCCCAAACCGCAGCCAACAGCTCCAACTCAATAGTGGCGTAGCGCGTCTCAGTGTCAGAGAGGAAACACGAGCCACATTGGACGAGCCGGAACTGCCCTCCACCATGATCCTGCAGTAGGGCGTATCCCACGCCATACAAGCGTGAGGCATCTGTCTGCAGAACTGTCGGCAAGGCTGGGTCAAACGTGGCGAGGACAGATGGACGAGACAGGGCCTGTTTCACTTGCTGGAAGGCCTTGTCGTGGTCGGGGGTCCACAGGAATGTCTTCTTGGGGCTCATCAGGGGGCGAAGTGGTTGAGCAGCTGCGGAGATGTCCGACGAAAACTCTGCTAACTGGTTGACGAGACCGATGAAGGACCTCAAGTCGGTCAGATTAGCAGGGGTGGGAAAATCCGTAATGGCGCGGACCTTTTCCGGGTCAGCTGCGATACCATTCCCTGAGAGGGTGTACCCACAAAAGTCAACTGAAGAGCTGGCCAGAACAAACTTGTCGGCATTTAGGGTAATGCCGTGCTTCCGGCACCTGTTGAGTACCTCGTAGATACGGCAGAGGTGATCCATATAATCCTCGTCGTGCACGAGTATGTCGTCGACCACTTTCACGCAGTTTGCCAGACCTTGTAGAGCCATATCCCCTCGAAGACAGAAAGCGTCTCCTGTAGCGGCGAATCCCATGGGGCCACGGCAGTAACTGTAACGTCCATGCGGGGTGATGAAAGTTGTGAGTGGTCGTTCTTCTTCGGCAAGCTCTATCTGCCAGTATCCACACAGGGCGTCCATCGTCGTGAAGAAGCGCACCTTCGGGTTCACGCTGCGTATGGCTGCAAAGGGCGTGGGAGAAGGGTGCGCAGGACGAGACACCTGGTTGTTGAGCTTGGAAAGGTCAGTGGTGATCCGAACACCACCTTTAGGTTTTGCGACGACAACCATCGGGTGACACCATGGAGACGGGTCATCGCCGGTTGGTACAATAATTTCTTGGGCGACCATGGAGTCCAGCTCGTTTTTGACCGCCTCGCGGAAGGCCAGGGGAACCAGTCGAGGGGTGTAAATAGCGAATGGCTTCGCGTCGTCCCTCAGGTGGATCCTCATGGGGGGGCCTGCCATCTTCTTGAGAGGCTTGGATTCCAGAGCGGACTTGGTCACCAGAACGTCGCTGAATTCCTTCAGGAAGTACTTCCGAGCATCCGAAGGAGAGGTGTCACTGGCAAGAGGCAGGGGTAGGGCGGCAGCAGGGTCGTTGCTGCTCCCTTTTTGCACCCTATTGGCGTGTTTTACCTCAAGAATAGGTTTGGGGAAGTCCTGGGAGATGATGGCCAACTCCTGACAATGTCTGTAGGACAGCAAAGGAGTCTGGACACCGTTATGCACATCAATCCAGGCTTGACACGACCTGTTGCCAAAGGTGACTTGTGCTTGGAGTGAACCCAGGGCCGGGGTCATCTGTGAACCATCTGCCATAAAGCGGAGATCCTTGGGGGGCGGTCCTAGATCACTTGGAGAGAGCCCCAAGCATTGCAAATGCTGGGGACCGATGACTGTAGCATCAGCGCCGGTGTCGGGCAACATCTGAAGACGGGATGAAGCACTGCGGTGGGTCACAATGACACTGATGTACTGGGGGACTTTGGTCCTGGGACGCTGGGGGGAGCACACATTCCTAATGTGGCTCGAGCGTTGTCAAGAGTCGTCGTACCTCTGATTGGAAGACTGTGGGCGGCCCTCTCTGGTGGAGGGGGGCTGAAGCTTCCGCCGACGCGGTCCCTTGGGTATGTTGGAAGGGCAACACTTGTCATAGTGACCCAGACGACCGCACACATTGCACTGGACGCGTTTGGCTGGGCACCGTACTGTGAGTGACCAGTGGCCCTTACGGTCACAACTGTTGCAGGTAGACTGAGCAGCTGGACACACTTGTGTTCCGTGCTGCTTACCACAGTTGTTGCAAAATAAACCGGGCGTGGACGTGGTGGGCGAAGGCGTAGGAACAGACTTCTTGTCCTTCTTGTACCGGGACACAGCGCGTACAGCTGTAGGGGGAGCACGGATGGCAGAGGTGGCACACCTGGCAGCCTCATAGGAGCGACATATCGTCAACACATCCTTAAGAGAAGAGGAAGAGTCGAGGGAGGTGAGGCGTTGGACAAGTTCCTCGTCCTTAACACCCATCAGGATCACCTGCCTCAACTGGGTCTCCTCGCACTGCTGGTGGTGGCCTGGACATATATCTACCTCTTCCGAGGCTCTCTTAAGACGCACGTAAAAGGCATCAAAAGACTCACCCTCCAACTGTCTGCAGCTAAACAATTCCCTCCTGCGCAGAGCTTCATTCTGCTGTCCTTTGATGTGCCGTTGTAGAGCGTCCAGTACCTCCTCTACAGACAGCAAAGAGGTTGGGGGTACCTGCAACGTATGTTCCAAGACACGCTGAATTTCCAAGGACAGGCACATACGCAGCTGGATGAGTTGTTTAGGCTGTGACAAACTCTGGAGATCCACCATTGTAGAATAATCAGTCCACCGTCGCCGCCATTCACGAAAAGTCTGGAAAGTCTCATCAGGCTTCAAGATGGGCGGCGTTTGAGCTGCTGCTTTAGGTGGGGCTGGGGGGCGTGAAGGAAGCATGGATGAGGTATCTGAACCAGTCAGTACCGAGGCAGTGTTAGAGCCAGGGGCTTGGTTAACAGTGAGGCGAGATATCAAGGCTTCAAACCGTTCACTGTCTTCCAATCTCCGTTGGTTGTCTCGTTCTGCCTCTGCTTGCCTTCTGTGCTCATCCGCCAAACGTCTGTGGGCTTCATCCTCGCGTTTCTCATCTCATAAACTTCAGTAAAGCAATTATCTCTGGAGACAACGCTGAATATTGAGGTGAGGGACTGCGCGATGTGGGGGCTGGAGCGTCGTGGCCGGCCTGGTCATCCATCTCTGCGGGGCTATCACCCGCCTGAGTCATCCAGACGCTGGGTCCACGGCTACGTAAGGCGTGAGACATAACTACTTCCTCTGTGTACTATGTCTTAAATCAGTGTTGACCGGTCAGCCCGTCGTATCAACAAGATTTCAGACAAAAAGTTAATTAAATACACAGATAAGTAGGTTATATATATAAAATATATATAAGGAAGCCGCGCGGTCAGCGAGTGTTAGTACGTGTATGTGTGTGTGTGTGTCCCGGGCCGGCAAAGCGTCTCGACCCAGCTGTGAGGGGGGGGTGGAGGCGGCGCTGTGAGGGGGTGGAGGGAGAGGCGCGGCGACTCCCAGTCAGTCTAGTATTAATTAATGAGTAGTGTTGGGAGGAAGGAAGACCACTTTTACGTTGGGGTGACGATCTAACAGTAGGGGCGAGTGTCCTGGTGCGTTGTCCAGCAGCAACAAAATATTAAATGGGACATTCTGTTGCTCACAGAATTTCTTTACATCGGGAACAAAACAGTCATCAAACCAGGAGAGGGACAGTGTAGAGAACATCCACGCCTTACGTGCTGTCAGCCAGTGGACATTTAGCTTGGTCATGTTCATGCTCTTGTAGGCGTGCGGCTTGCGTGCTGTGTGGATCACCGATAACTTGAGCTTACAGGTACCGGAGGCATTGGTGGTAAACAGGACGGTGATGCGTTCCTTCTGCATTTTCCGGCCCCGAATCCTGCTGGCATTCTTCACAATGTAGGACTTGGAAGGTAGTTTTCTCCAGAAAAGACCAGATTCGTCCATGTTAAACACATGGTCGTCACTGTACTGTCCTTCCTCCATAATCTCACGTAAAAACGGAGGAAATTCCCGAGCCGCAGCACGATCAGCACTCGCTTCTTCACAACCAATGTTTATATTGGTGATCTTGTTCCGGATCTTAAACCTCTGTAACCACCCAGAGGAAGCATTAAAGGGTTTGGGCTCTGTAATTCCCATCTTTCGTGCCACTGCCATGTACAGTTCACGTGCGTAGTCCTTCACAGAGCGCGTGTCGACCGCCATGTTCCGTCGCGCCTGACGCACCAAGTACCTCACAAGTAATTTTTCTGTCTTGAGAAGCACCTGGTTGTGAAGATACTTGATCATAGAAGCACCTGGTTGTGAAAATACTTGATCATAGAAGCACCTGTAGACTTTGTGATCTTCATGTGCTCCTTTATCTTGGCTGAATCCTTCTTTATAGTTCGGATCGTAGATTCGTTCACGCCAAGCTGGCGCGCCAAATCAACCTGCCTTGTTCCTTTCTCCAACTCTTGGATGATGGTATACTTCACCTCGTAGCTTAAGGAACGTCGTGTCTTCTTTGGTTTAGTGCCGCTGGGTCTAGGTAGGGAAAGGTTTTTCTCTGGGGGTGGTGGTCCGGCGGAAGCCATTTTACGGAACAATGGATGCGCGACTGCGCGTTTACACGGAGTGGCCTTGAGGGATGAAACTGCCGCGGCTAGGTCAAGCGTCGTCTTTCCTCCCTCCCTCCCTCCCTCCCTCCCTCCCTCCCCCGGGTGGACACGTCATAATACTTTAAGCCAATTACAGCTAGCAGCAGAGGAGGGTAGGGATGCATGGCCAATCACAGGTCTGATACGTCATATGACGTCAGTGATAACGCAACAAAGACACACACTGCGCAACCTTACCGCGCCGCTTGCCCAAGCGGAGGGAGGAGGAGGGAGAGGCAGGCAGGCGGGCGGGCGGGTGGCACGTGGCGCGTGGGGAAAATCTAAAAATAGCGTCGCGCCGGACACACTCCGCGTAATGGCGTTCGCGACCGCGGAATGTAAGAATGTTAGGTTCCGGCAAGGCTCCCCGTTAACGGTGAAACGCGGAATGCGGGACCGCGTAATATGAGGATTGACTGTAATAATAATTCACAGGTCTAGGTCTTGTTTCTCACTTTTGATATTTTTTCATTCTTGTATTTCTTTATTATTATTATTATTATTATTACCGGGTATTATTGGTATCATTAATATTTTATTTTTGTGTATTTATTATAAAGCTTATTTATTATTATTATTATTATTATTATTATTATTATTATTATTATTATTATTATTGCTACATTTTTGCCCCCCGGGCCCTGATGTGGGTCAGTGGCCTGTGCCCGGGTGGGCTAATCCCTGTTAAAAAAAAATAAATAAATAAATATGTTTTGCTCCACTAAAAACCTTTTGGTTTTCAAAGGTGTTCAGTTATTGGAATTTCGGATAAGGGGTTGTCAACCTGTAGTGAATTTTGAGTTAGGGAGACATAAATCTTATCCGAAATTTATATTTCATTTTCTCTTCCTCTGATTTCAGGCTTTATTTCGTGTATTTTGAGACTCCAGAAGAAGCTCAGAGGGTTTTAGAAGCTCAGCCATATTGCATTAATGGGCAAACATTGGTTCTCAATAATCCAAAACTTGTAAAAAAAAATGGATCCGAAGAAACTGAAGATGAGGTGAGTTTACTGATTTATTTGGAAATACTATAAAGTAGTATGTATTTAATTGGGATTCATGTTCTTAAATTCCTGTGAAGTTGTCTTCTCTTGGTGTGGGTGGGGATAAGACTGCTTGGGAAGGGAACAGCATCTACAAACTCACCTGACAAAGACTTGATTAACTAGCTGAGGTAATGTATAACAAACTTTTTACAAAAGATATGTCTTTCATCAGTAGATATATTGTACATGTATAATATCAACAAGAATTTCTTAATAATTTTTAATTTTATATCACAATTCTGTTAAATCTTAGTAGTTGGTTGTTTTGTCATTACTGCAGTCACTAGGGTAGATGGAGTCTAGGCCTAGTGGACCCCAGGCAGCCCCTGGATGCCAGACCCCAGATCTTGTGGGGTAGCTTGTACTGCTGACTGTGCAGGTTTTTAGTAGTGTAGTAATTGAAAGCACAGTTTTATTCCTCCACCCCACTTGGCCTCTTTGATTAATTCATCCTGTGCCTCTTGACATCTGAGTGTTATGTATTCACCAAACTCATACTTACTCATAGATAGGACATTGTAGAACACGTACATTTACTGTGCATGATTTACAAGAAAGAGCGATTTTATATGTTTTTACCGTTTTAGTCAACAAGGTTAATCCAAGATGGAGGAGTTGAGAGAGAAAATCAGGTTAGGTGGGTAATCTTTTATTAATTCAGGGAGTAGTAGTGATCCTGCCTTGCTAGATAAAAGGGCACCTGGAAGTCCTACATATAATGTCCAGTTCCCAGTCTGTAAAAGTGGGATGGTGATAGGAAGGGCATCCAACCTTGAAACTTGCTTCAGATGTGTTTGATGGCAACTGGGACACCATGCCATCTGGTACTCATGGCTAAACCATGTAAACATGGAAAATATCCATAAATCAATGGTGGTGGCGATGATGATGGGGAGTTTATACTTTTGATTCCAGCCAACTGGTATCATAGCAGGAAGGGTCATGCATGAGTGGGGAGGGGGGTGAACTAGAAATCTGGGACTGAATGTTTTTTAATTTATTTTGACTGAATAGTATTGGTAACATTACTTTCAGTCCTTTTAAGATTGTGAAATACTCAATAAATTTAAGGACAGATGCACTCTATGTTTTCATTAATCATTAAATCAAAATTATTGATTTTTGTTTATAGAATAATCCGAGTCATTAATTTACATACTATTCAGGATTTAGCCAAAGGAGACAAAGTGTGTTCTGAAAACATTGCTCAAAAAGCAGAAGATGAAGAAGCTAGCATGCAACCAACCGTTCATTCAGATGATTCAGATGAAGAGCTTGAAGATAACCAAGCAGTTGAACTGTCTACAGTGAAAAATGATGACATACATGAAGTACATTTTTGTCTCCCAAAGTCTAAAAAATCATTGAAGAATCCTGACATATTAAGGCTGCTAACAATACTGGAGAAGGCTGCTGATATCAAGATTCATAGGTATGTATATCAGAATATAAACATATACTGTACAGGTGTTTCCAGTCACAAATGGGGCTCATTCCTCAGATGAAAAAGGATTCTTCAATCCTGCAACATACATGTTCAGAAGTTGTTTACTATGACTTAATTATATACAGTACCAGGTATATCTGGATTATTCCCACATATTGCTCTCTGCAATAAGGTAATACATTTTTTGTGTTTTTAATTGTATAATTGCATTAGTGGGTGTTATTGTGATTGTCAGTCTGTTTCTGCAGAAAACTGTATTGGTGTATCAGCTTTAACCTCTCTAACCATGTATTTATGTGTATCTACAGAAATAGTTCGTGTATTGCATTAAGCACAACAGTGATATTGGGAATATATTTTGTTATTTCCTATCAGTAATCAGAGTTTGATATTTCAATTAATCAAAATTTAATGGTGTCGTATGATTAGTTTATTTACTAATTTATTGCTCTATTTTTTTTTTCTTCCAGAGAGTTTCATGTGCTGTGTCCAACAGAAGATGTTGCACAAAACATAAAGATTGCAATAGAGAACTTTGTTGTACATGGGGAGAATATCAAAGTTATCAGCAAGTATAAATCCTACAGAGAGCCTGTTGTTGACCCAAAGTGGTATGCATGAGTTAATATTTCAGTGCTCTTTTTTTTATTTTGTGTGAGTGATTTCAGAATCAACCCCTCCTATTTATGACAGGTGGCATAACTTCAGAGATAACTGGCATGAGAGCTATAGGGAACTGGTTGGAGGAAGAGGAAGAATCACCTCTTGGTAATAAGCTAGACCTAAAGTTATAGCCAACTGTATCCTTTCCAATATTCATCTTTATTTATTTATATGGCTTGTACTAATTTCTTTTTTGTTTTAATTTTTCATATATTCATATCCTCTCTTTCTTTTGTTTGTTGATATTGATGCATATAACTGTATTATTTTGAAAACAACTTTGCTCTGTAAGTGGAATTTGAAGCTGTTAAACAAAGAATCACCCTTGTTACAGGTCTGGATAAAATTATTACTCTTATGAAGTAAAATTACCAAGTACTTGAGTCTCGTGGGCCATCGGCATCCTCAAAATGAATCTTTCAACTACTGTATACCATTTCTTTGCATAATTTCATTGAAGGTGTGAAAATGGTAGGGGACAAAATATTTGTAGACGGGGGTATATATTTCTAACTCAAATAATGGAGGGAATGAAAAGTACTGTATATAGAAGGAAAGAGTAAAATTGGAAGAGGATAAACTGTATCCATGATATTATTTTGTATATATTTCTAGCTTGCACATTGGAGGCCTCCCTGCAGGGACTACAACTGAGGATGTGACGAAACTTTTTCCTGCGGCAGAAAGAGTTGAACAGAGAAGTCCTGGTAATAATGATAGAAATATAAACAATGAGTAAGAATTTTTGTTATTTATTTTTTTATTTAGTTCTTAAAGTTGATTGTTAGTTGTTGATGTGTAGCACCTCTCTAGCCCAGACTTGTACTCTACCTGAGAACCTCCGTTGGTCGTAATGGAAAAAATCTAGAGAATTGTTTCAAGTTAATACAGTACATACCTCAGGGTTCAGACAGTTAAAATATACTATACCTGGTTATAGTAAGAGGTATGGGACCTTCCAACACTTGAGCTGAATTCAACATCGGTTCACTTTGGCTATGCAGTACTTGTGCCAACACAGGAGTGCCGTCCCCAAAAGAGACCTGTTATTTGTGTATGTTTATAAATGTTTGATGTCTGAATTCATTCATAATTTGAACATTGAATTTCTTATGAGCTTGTTTAACTGGACAAGTAACATCTCCGTTAGCCGAATCCCTCTTAACCGGAACTCTCCGATAACCGGAATTGAAATTAGCTCTGAATTTTCCAGAAAATTCAGGGTTTGGGAAAGGGTTTCTGACGGGCACAATTTCTGCAAAATTCTGATAAAATTTTCCTGGTACCCGGAAAATTCCGGGGATGGGGGATTTTATCCAGGTTTTAGCAAATCATCTCATGACCCAGAAATCTCTTTTTCCCGGAATTGCTCTGCACCCATTATTCTAGCTAAAAGAGTTAACAATACTATTTTTGTAGCTATACCGTAAAATATGGTACCTCGGTACAGTGCATAATTTGTTCTTACAATACTGTATATTTCGGCATACAAGGTCATGAGGTGTATAAGACGACCCCCCAAAATTTCCATTTAAAATGTAGGTTTTGAGCTATACTCGGTGTATAAGACTACCGCAAATCTGACACTTACCACTGGGAGCTTACTGCCCCAGTCGTCCTTTACCAACCATCCCACTGACCAGTGATGTTGTCAAACATACTGCTAAGCAACGCATCCTTGGTTATTTAAAATAAGGCCAATTCACAAAAAAATCACTCTAAAGGGCATAATAAACAAATAAATACTTCACCAGACCTTCGGGGTCAACTGTGTCACTCACCTCACCTCCCCCCACTCTCCCTCCCTCTCCCCCATCTTCTCAGCCAGGGTTTGGCTATTTAAAGACGGGGTTTGTTAAAGACGGCTGTTTATTTACTTCGGCGGCAGTTGCAAATGACGGGCGGTGCATTATGATACCTGTGTTTATTATTTTATGGTATGTTAGACAGATTTATAATATATTTTTATTATTTTAATATACACACTAAACCACAGGATGTAGAGGTTCGGATTTTACACCCAGCGTTTAAGACGACCCATAATTTGGGGCTGATTTTTTTAAGGTTCAAATTCCGTCTTATACGTCGACATATACGGTATTCTAATGAAACATTGTTTTAGTATTTAATTTTTTTCCCTATTATTTGTATACCACCTTGAAAAAATAAAAGCAAAAATAAAGTGAGTGTTAGTTGCCAGATACTACTTTTTGATTGAAAGCTTCTGGACATGGTGACTTCATTTATTTGGCCGATTATACATATACAGTACAGCACTGTACTGTAGTATGAATTATTGTAATGTAATTTTTCTATCATTGTTTGCATCAGCAGGTGTACAGTATGTGTATGTCACTGTATGTGGGGATACCTACTAGATGTGTATTGTAATTTCATAAAAATCCAATTTTTTTTTTTTCGAATGTCTAAGTTCCATATTTATTCCAAGCTCGAGAGGTGTTACTAAAGCACTGGTAATTTTATTTTCTTCATGGATATTGGTTCATCTAATTTGTTTTAATGTCAACACTGTCATTATTTTATGATTTACATGAAAGATCCCATTTAGGGACAAGATTGATGTTTGTGTACTAAAGAATTTTTGTGATGGATTAATAGTGATTTAAAAAATTTATATTTTTCTAGGTCCTGCTTTGTATACTTTAATAACGAGTCAGATGTTAAGAATGCAATACAGTCCAAACCATTTTACATCGATGGTAAAGAGGTGTGTGTAGATGAAGCCGTACCACATATTAAAAAAAGACCAAGACCAAAGTTTCAGAAAAGGAAATTCAAGAGAGTAAGTATCAATTTTTTTTTTGTACTTGTTTAACGAAATAAAAGTACATTCGTGTTTACACTTGTCTGTGTATATAGTATTGTGTGTGAATGTAAAGTACAATACAGTTGGTCCTCGTATTACGCGGTTAATGTAACCCGGAGGGTACCGCGGAAAGTGAGAAACGCGTAAAGTGAATAACATAACATATGGGATTAATTGAAATGGAGTCCGGGCCGATCCCCAAACTCCACTTTTTGACGACACACAACTATGTTGTAGTAAAAATATTATCTTAACTTTATGATGGCATGCACACACAATTAATAATTAAGAGAAATATCAATAATATTAGGTTTTTTAACACTTACATTAGTAGAAAAGATGGCTGGGCACACGGGGATGGGCGGTTGGTTCCGAGGCAGAGGGCAGATTATTGGCCCTCACCTGTATCACTTGTATCAATTGTATCACTATCCACCACAGAGGCTTGCAGGGCCTCTTTGTCAAACCCCCCAAAGTTCATATAAGTCCATATCCTCACTATAATTATCACTATCGCTGTAGTGGGTGGCGGGTGAAGAACTCGGTAATGTTTTGATGACTGGGCGACCTTGTGCGCACCATTTTCGCGCCTCTTACACAACATGGCGGATGGCGGGAGGTTTGGATCCAAAAATGGCGCGGCTTGCCAGCCGCTCTCCGCGTAATGGGGTTCACGACCGCGAAATGTGAAAATGTTAGGTTCTGGCAAGGCACCGCGTTAACGGTGAAACACGGATTGTGGGACCGCGTAATAGGAGGACCAACTGTACATAATAAAAAAATGGGGGGGGGGGGGGGGGGACTACATGAGATCAGGACCCTCATAGTCTCTGAGGTTGGGATTTTGTGTTTTATCTATCACCAGGGACAGGTGTAGATGGGTACTAGGTGCTGCACAGTTATGGAAGTCCCAAAAGTGAAATACTGTAGTAATGAGTTGTTTTGTTGAGGGTGCATGAATATAGTTTTTATGAGACTTTCCCATTTCTACCACTTATCTTAATTGTGAATGCTGAAATGCATGTATTAATACAAGCAAGAGAATAGATGGAAGAGAGTAACAAAAAAGGGGAGGTGAAAGAAAAATGGTAGGGTAGAGAGAGTTGTGAATGAATGAAAGGAAAGGGTAGATGTATTGGGGGAGAAGTAGAAGGGAAAGGATTGAAGGAAAGAGAGGGAAGGAAGATAGAGCAAGGGAGAAAAGAGAATAGTATTAAGGTGATGGTAAGGAGAGAAAGGATGAATCATCCTCTCATTTGATTGAGATAAGGGAAATGAGAGCTAAGAATATGACAATTAGAATGTACCTGTATATAAATGTGAAGCTTTACAGGCTGTTGCCAACTTCAAGATTTTGTAAAAAAAAATTTGGTTGCATTTCTTATTCACATACTGTAGTTGTATTTAGTCTCAAGAATTTATGCAATGGTGCATTGAATCTCCATTTGAAAGATTTTTAATATTATTGATTTATCTCTGCTAAGACTTTTATTATGACATCTTTAATGTTTTTATATATGTACAGTACAGGTACAGTGAGTTCTGCTATAACGCGTGTTTTGATAACGCGAATTTGCTCTAACGCGATTTATGAATTAGGAACGATATTTGTATAACGCGAACGCTTGTTTGCTATAACGTGATTTTTGCTTACTATTTCTCCAATTTTGTGGTACAGTGGGGTATGCTATAACGAATCTAATTGGTTCTAGAACCTTGTTCGTTATAGCATTCGTTCGTTATAGGATTAATCCGTTCCAGGCCCCAAATACAACCACTTAACACTGAAAAATATAATATAAAATTGTAAAAATTGTAAAAAAGTGCATAAATATGCATCTAAACCCCTGAAATAAAGAATATCATTAATATTTGTAATAAAGAAACAATAAATTAGAAAAAAAAAATTTAAATAATGTACGTTGTAGGAGTTTCGTTCATTATAGCATTCTCAATTTTATAGGTAAAACCGTTCGTTATAGGAATATTCGTAGTAGGATCCGTTCGTTATAGCATACCCCACTGTATTAACTGTGAATATAGTAAAGAAGAATATCAACAAGAAGCGTTCTGGTGATAGAATTCCCGGTGATGATCGTAAAAGAAAGGATATAACACTTGAAGAGAGGCTCGATTTTATCAACCTCAAAATCACCCTTCTCCCCCATCAAGTAAAGTGTTACATTTACTGTATGATTTCATTATTAGATATGAATGTAACATTTATTTAGACTGTGCTATCCTTTGTGTTAGGCTAACTACTAAATTTTTTCGATTTCGAGTAATCTGCACCTAACCCTATTTTCTCCATAAGCCCTGTTATTTCTATTACGCGATTTTCTATAACACGATATTTTGCAAGAACACAATTATCGCGTTATAGCAGAACTACCTGTACTGTATATGGTTAGTGTGATAAGCTTTGTCCTTGCAGAGATTTTATGTAATTTGTTTTGTGAATCTGCTTAGTTTTAGAAATTATAGAAATCAGCTGTACAGCGTGCCCTTAAAATTTGCGGGGGTTAGGTTCTCAAAATGGTTGCGAATAGCCAAATACGCAAATAACATTTGCTGACCCGGGGAGGGGGGGGGGGGGGTCATTTTTACTCGTGTGCAAAGAAATGTACTGCATATTCCCTTTATGTGTTTGCTCTTAGGACAATTATATCATTTACGTGTACAGTAATATCTCCGTTTGCCGGAATCCCTCAAACCCGGAAATCTCTGATAGCCATAATTGAAATTTGCTCGGAAAATCGGTCCCTAAGCCGGAGTTTTCCAAAAATTTCTGCCTTTAGCAAAATAAATTCCAAGGTTGAAAATCAAGAGAATTTTCTGAAAATGTCATGAATAAAGTTGAAAGTTAGTATTTTTGGGGGGGACGTAACCTGACTCAGTGTCAGGTGTAGGTAGGGCGAGGGATTTGTGGTCTTATATTACTGACCTTCTGATGGAATGTCAGGTCACCCTTTCTTGGCCGGGGGATTAGTGGGTCTCACAACCTGAAGATGTCTTGAATGAACACAAAACCTAAGTATTGTTTGGGAGATTGTGATAAGTATAAGTATAAATGAGCGAAGTTGTATCCCTTCAACATTACATTACCTAACATTTTAAAATATAGAGTGAGAAGGCAGAAAGATGTGGGTGATTAGAGAGATGGAGTGGAAAGGAGTGGTAACATGCACCAGTGTTGCCAAGCGATAAGTTCCTCAACAGCTGATCTTTTAATTCGCCCCGTGCAGTCACACAACAAGACCCTCACTGGATGCTTGTTGTCTTAATTCCTCTCTCTCTCTCTCTCTCTCTCTCTCTCTCTCTCTCTCTCTCTCTCTCTCTCTCTCTCTCTCTGTGTTTTTTTTTTTTTTTTTTTTTTTTTTTTTTGAGCTTACCAAGCACATTGTAGGATTTGAAGAAGTTGATGAAGAGTTTGTACAGGTGGTGAGGTGACATGTCAAGACACTTACACAGCACACACATCAAGAGCACTACTAAACCATTGTCTTATAACATTTTACATTTTAATTTCTAATTAAAAATTAATTGATAGCTCAACAGAGCTACTCTTGCACTTGGACAACTGATCAATGAATAAACCAGGGCATATGGAGACTCATACAATAGTAATGTCAAAGCTTTGAACTGCAACCACATAAATTATCACAACCTATGCTCAAATGTACTAAGTTAATTAATAAAATTATTATGTATGGTGCAAAATAAGGGATGTTTATACTCAAATTAATCACTATCTTACAAGAATTCCAGCAATGCAAGTTATATTATCCTAAGCCAAGTCAGTGGCTTTTTATAAGCAAAAAAATAAAACACCTCTGCCTTTCATAATCTGAGCATGCGTTAATCTCCCCACATTCTCCCTCCTCCCAGCTGAAGGGAGAAGGGTCTATGGGGGGGGGGGGGGGGGGGGTAAAAGTGATCCCCCTCCTCCAAAGGCGTCGCCTCACTGTCTGTCTACTGTACTGACTCATTCATGATACAATAATGTTTATTTGTTTTTCATTAATTAGTACAGATATGTTACTGTAATAATCTGTGCTTATTTAATACATGTACCCACCCAACACTGGGTGACTTGACGTTGCATCAGTTCAGGTTAGTAACGTGACCCAATAGTCTCCCACCTAATCTTCATCGCAAGTGTTAAGACATGATTAGTTATGTGTTACAGTCAATTGAGTGAAGTGTGCAACAGAGACGTGACCGATCGCCTAAGCGACTAGCGAGCCGATCACTGGTGAAGAGGATAAAAGTAACCGCTATATTCACGCCCGTAACATATAGAGCTTTCGGTTTTTAAATATATTTATTAAACCAAACTTTTAGATAAAGTATATGTAATGATTGTTTATCAGACCACAGCTTACAGCCCAGAGAAATACGACGCATATAACAGTAAGTAGATACCCACCTGGTAACCCACATAGGTTGACACACCCTACAGTGGCAGTAAGACCTGACCCAGGAGAGATCACGGACAAGGTACCCGAGTTAACCCGACATTATGACCATGTTACTCAAAAAACTACACCTGGACAAGCTGTCCAGACCTGACCCAAGATAGGTCAGTCTCATTGACCCAGAGTTCTCACCGCCACGTGATTAGCTTAACCCGGCGACATAACCGTGTTACTCAAGAAGCTACCCTCCAGCGAGCACACCTGTCACCTGACTAGTCACACACAGATTAATGACATCTTCCGGCGCACGCCAATATAAAGTCCCTGCAGCTCCTTCACGGGGCATTACTTGCACATCACTATCGACAGAAGACGGAGTCACGCTTGTCACTAGTCGAGGTCGGGAGGGAGACTTCCCTCCCCAGCTAGCAGAGTCTCCCACAGGAGACAGAGTCCAGCAGCACCTACAGATATCCCCCAGCCACTGGGCCTCCCTCAGGTCACACACGAGTTATTTGTTAGAGCGATCCAAGGGCGAGTTACTTACGGTGCGAAGTGTATCCAGTTCATGTTTGTGTCCCGACGACCAGGTCGTAAGTCGAAAATAATACATAGAAATTCTAAAATGGGTGTCTCTTTTTCTTCCCAGCACCACGAGAACTCTCACTTTTATGCTTGCCAGCCATTTTAAAGGGAATTACAAAAAAAATTTTTGTCAGTACACAGCGCGATCACTAACGTCGGGACTCGAAAATACGTAATGTGAAAAATATTTTATACGACCATAGCCGTCGTATGTCCGGATTGTTGTAAGTCGAATATGTCGTAAGTCGAGGTGAGACTGTATATTAATGTGACAAATTTGCGTGTGTGTGAGTGCGAGTTAAATATCAGCTGTTGAGTGCTTGGCAATACTCATTTCCACTCCATCTCTCTAATTACCCACACCTTTCTGCTTTCTTACTCCATATTTCTAAATGTTATGTATTGTAATGTAATGCTCATTTACACTTATACTTATCACTATCTCTCTAAAAATACTTTGGGTTTCATGTTTATTCAAGACATCTTCAGATCGTGAGACCCACTAATCACCCGGCCAAAAAAGGGTGACCTGACATTCCATCAGAAGGTCAGTAATATGAGACCACTAAACCCCCACCCTACCTCGACCTGACATTGCGTCAGGTCAGGTACACGAGACCCACTAATCCCCCACAGCTCCATGGGAGTGGAAAATACCAGTCTTTGCTGTAAAACATAGCTTCATTCATGCCCATATCATATAGAAATTTTAATTTTCAAATATATTTATTTTACCATACTTTTAGAAAAACTATTGTGGATTATTATAGTAAAGAAGTGGAGTTTCTAACTTAATTAGAACTGCATTTACAGACTCCGGTAGTTTAGACTTGAGGAAAACATCCCCAGCACCTAGAAACATTCTGGGGAAGTTGGCTAGTGTCTGTGTGTGCAAGATGCCTAGCTTAGACACTCAGAAACTTTTCCCAGTAACCGGAAAAGATTCCGGGGATAAGGGATTTTTCCGGGTTTGAAAAAGTCGTCCGGTTAGCTGGAAATCTCTTTTCCCTGGAAATGCTCTGCACCAATTGTTCTGGCTAACAGGGATATCACTGTATTGTATATTTGTGTGTGTGTGTGTAGATGCACACACACAAAACACATACATATAAATAATAATTGGAAAATCCTCTCACAAATAATTAGAAAGAAATGTATTAAAAATGTGAGTCTACCCTCACATTAATAACAAAGCACAGAGTGGACCTGAGGGTAGACTCTCTTATTTTTGATACATTGGTTCTTATTATTTGTGAGAGGATTTTCCCATTATTATTTATTTGTATATGTGTGTCTACACACACACACTCATACATGCAATACAGGTAAAATAAATTACTGTCCCTAGAACGAATGGGTCCCAGTCACGGCTGCAAAAATTCCAGCAGTTTTAAAACTATCCTTGGATATTCTTTGGTACATCCAGGGTGTCATCCTCGAATAATCAAAGTCCTCAAATTGTCAGGGCATGCTGTACTGTATTTCCATATGACCGATTAACTTTTGACAACACCTTCAGAATAAACGTTTTTGTCACCGAGCCAATGACTATCATGATTTCTACCAGAGCAATGAGCAGCACTACCGCCAAGATAAGTATCAAAACCCCCATCGCAACTATCGCGATGAGCAGAAACCAACAACAAGTAACAAAACATCACTTAGCAGATATGAACAATTTACTGCATACAACTGGTACGTTGAAAATTTATTTTAAATTCTGAGTGTGTGTACATATGTACAGGTAAATGTTAGTGCTGTAAGTGTGAATCAATCGGCTAAAAACAGAAATGCATATGGTTATGAAACAAAATAGTTTATGGAAATAAATACTGTATGAACATTCCTCTAGCAAATTAGGGCTATTTATTTTTATTGTTAATATATCTATTAAGCAGAGTGTAGGAGGGTTAGGCAGTGGAGGTGAGAGTGGTGGAGGAGGCCTGAGAGAGGGAGTTGACGAGTATTTCACCTTTCCCCCACTACAATGAAAAAATCTGAATTGGTGAGAAAACGGGAATTTTCAAACTGGATTACAGGGACCACGAGATACAGACAAAGGAAAAATAAATAAGAAAATGGATAAGGGAATCCACAATAGTACTAGAAGGCATATAGTTTATATGACCCCAGTAAACAGTTGGGGTGGAGGTGAGCAAGCCCTCCTACGCTCCTGAGATGTGAGATAGAGGCTGACGGGGAGGGAGAGACAGGGATGATAGTGGGGACTAAGGGGAAGGGCCACTAGCTTAGCTTAACCCCTTGACCCATATACCAAAAGTGAAAAATAAAACATTAAAATAAAGTTTATATAAAACATAATAAAATACAATTAATTACATATATTATGTTTACAAAAATTAGCTCCTTCTCCGCTCAAATCATTCTCTGGGTGATGCAACACAGTTTAGTCAGGCAGTCACTCAGCTGACTCAAAGATTAGGGGAGGCAGTGCGACTGGGTTGGTGATGCAGTTATAGTCTACTGCCTCCTCACATACAAACCCATGCTCTTCATTTTTTCATTTTATAGTTTTATTTTATATTTTCTTTATTTCTAAATCACCTTAGCATATTGTAATGATTTTTCCACTGGTTGCAATATATGACATGTAACAATGGCAACATGTGTAGCCATCTAGCAGTTCACCTCATCCTACACCAGTCTATAAAAACCAGCCTGTATTGATAAATACAGTAATACCCCATTTAGCGCTCAGGATACTTTCCTGGATAATAGAGTGCTATTTTTTTACCTATGAGATATATACAGTATTGTATATGAAGGGTATATGTATTAATAAATACATACAAATAAACAATATTGTATCATGAATGACAGTCACTTGATGAATAGTAATGAAGTAGTAGACTGAGTGAGAGATGCAGTGGGTGGGAGGGAGGGAGTAGGGAGACAGTGGATATTGTACGGCTCTGCTCTGGCTAAAGCTAATCCATCTCTGCATCACTGAAATTATGATTTAGGTGGTGATAATAGAGGTAGTGGTATGATGTTGGGGTTGGTGATAATAGTGGTGGTGGTGAGGAAGATGTGGTAAATGGCGAGGTGATGCATTTATTGGTTTCTTTGGTAACGCTGTTCCCGCAGATGCTATTGAACAGAGAGAGCCGAGAGGGTCAGTGTTTTGAGTGTTTCTTGATATGTGGAGTAGGAGGGGGAGAGAATAATCTTGCATGCACTTTTTTTTAGGTGTTTCCATTTTGTGGCATTAAAGAGGAAGACCAGGCAGGGGAGGCATAGGTGATCTTGAGAAGTATGAGTGTTGACCGAGGAGCTCGGGCGCAGGAACTCCGGGGAATTTAAGTCAGCGGAGGAGGTGGAGAAGAAACTGGAGGATTTGACAGTTGTACTCACCCAGGTTATGCTGACATATCCTTCTTAAACTGACACCTAGTCACCTGCAGGCATAACTAAGAGAAATAGTTTTACAGTAGAGTTGTTCCTTAGTTATAGTTCAAGATTTAATGCAATTTTTAGGTTGGATTAGACATGGTTTTATATTTGTGTTCTTTTCATTACACTTTGTATTTACTCAGTGTATTGACAGAACATAAGGGGTGCCATTGCAGTTAATAGTAATAGAAAAGGGAAAAAAGTGAAAGTGTGTGGATGGAAGGTAATCAAATACTGTACAGCATGATAACAATTGACTATTTGAGTCATCTTCGGACTTGCAACTTATGTCTTTATTGATATGAGTTTTGGCTGGTGACACTCTGACTTTGTGGGCCAAAAAAAAATATTATTACAGCCTGCAACATATGATGGAAAGCATTTTGAAAATATGTGTTGATGGAAATAAACTTGTAAAATCCCTCACTATTTTAACCAATTGTGCATTTTGTAATAAAAGCACCAAATTTGGCACACATGTTGACTTATAGTGAACAGATCTGGATATGGTCCCACCGCAGATTTAGCTGCCGGTGGTCGTTGCAGCCATTATCCAAAATGGCCACCAACAATAACTGATATTTTGCTTAATTGCCCTGCTGGGTGTGACTGTATGTTGGGAGTGGAGTTTAATTCACTGCAAAAGAACTAAAACTACTAAGCGAATTATTATATTCGTATAGAAATGATAGAGTAATTAAACTAATTAGTGCTGCGGCACTGTATATTCTACAGAAACGTGCCTATGATTGCTTCTGCTTGCGAGAAGTTGACCAAACCAAATATCTGCCCAAGTTCAATGCCTAATGCAAGAAGAGAGAAGACACCTCCTTGTCCCAGTACTGGGCAACAGTGCTCTAACTAGAGCTGTCTATACTGGTGTATGTGCGTTCTCTGCGCCAATCCTCGTTCACCGTGTATCTTGATGCACTGACGGGACTGGTTCCATGCCCTAGACCACACTATGCAAGGTGGGTCCCTGTTAACCTAAGGGACTTGACAGAACTTGAAAAAAAGCACCCAGATGTAGTCAGAGAGTTCAATGCAGGTAACTTCACGGTGCAGAAGACGAGGAAGGTATTCTCATCAATCTCGATTGATCAGGCTCACGAACAGAACAACGCCTGCATCAAAGGAGATGGAGGAGCTGTGGGCCTGACAAACAATCCCAGTGCCCTGCGGTGTTGGATGGCTTCGGGTCCAGAAGTTGCGAGGGTGGTAGAAGAGTTCAAAGATGAGCACCGGTACTGGAGCAGGCAAAGAGACACTCACCGTCATAACCAGATTCCCAGTGTGCAAACCCTTTTGAGGAGGAAAGCCTGAATCTGGTGGCCCTTCACACCAAGGAGATTGCCAGTCCTTCTGCAGCAGAGACTGTCAGAAATGCGAAGAGCGTTGGCCAAGACCAGTTCCAGACCTTCACCAGAGAACGTCTGATGGAAGGAACCAAGCCCGCCGATGCTATTCTTCATCGAAGCAAGCCGAAGGTGTTCAGTGCTTTCATCTCAAGTAAGGGAAGCAAAGGAAAGGAGCAGCTGGCCTCTCTCAAGCACGATGTGAGCCTTTTCTCGTGGCTGTATATTGGCTGCGAGACAAGGGATGGAAACCTCGAAGAATTCTTTCGTCACGAAGATCAAGCGTGTCCTCCTGCGCTCTCTGATGGAAGTAGCATCTGTCGATGTATGAAGAGTGACCTCCTTGCATGCTTAGGGGATCTCACTGTTGCCCAGACAGAAGCTCCTCCTGCCACCAGTGTAGTTCTTGATGGAGCAGCTGTTCTCCAGATGTTCAAACCAGCAGCAGCCAAGAACTTTTAGGAATATGCCCAGGAGGTCATCATCCCATACATGTCAACAAAGCTTCAAATTGCGTCACGGCTTGACCTGGTGTTTGACAGGTATGTTGCCGATTGACTGAAATGTACAGCGAGAGCAAAACTTGGACAAGGAGTCTGCAAACTTGTGTTGGGTTCAGCTACCATACTAGGAGACTGGCAGAACTTCCTCAGGGTGGACAGCAACAAGACGGAGCTGTTCAAGTTCCTGTCAGACGCCCACCTCACGTGGTTTGACAAGGAAAATAAGCAGCTTGTCATCACCGATGGACAGGCAGTCCTCAGCAAGCTAGTGCTCCCCGATTTGGCATCGATCGCCCCATGCAATCACGAAGGAGCAGACAGTCGCATGTTGCTGCATACATCCCATGTAGCCCAGCATGACCACCAGCAGATACTGATCCGGACTGTGGACACAGATGTCGTGGTTTTGACTGTCTCGGTGGTCCAAGGGATGCATCAAGAAGA
This sequence comes from Homarus gammarus, assembly GCA_958450375.1. Classification (NCBI taxonomy): domain Eukaryota; kingdom Metazoa; phylum Arthropoda; class Malacostraca; order Decapoda; family Nephropidae; genus Homarus; species Homarus gammarus. The sequence goes on along the minus strand of CAUDMG010002285.1, from coordinate 85,717 downwards.
TGAACTGTGGTTGGCATTTTGCACTGGCAAGAGTTTCCACGATCTCGCAGCCCATGAAATGGCAGCCTGTCTGGGACCCGAGAAGGTGTGGGCACTGCCTATGTTCCATGCCCTGAAGGGTGCGACACTGTGTCCAGTTTTTCTGGTCATGGTAAAAAGACTACCTGGGCAAATGGGCTGTCTACCCAGAACTGACAGAGGCACTGCTGAAGCTTTCTGCTGCATCAAAAGTCATACCTGAGGATGTCATGCACATCATCAAGAAGTTTGTTATCCTCCTGTATGACAGAACCAGCTCGTGCATGGACATCAACAAGGCACGAAGGAAGCTATTCGCCAAAAAGAACAACGTGCAGCTGATTCCACCAAGAAAGGCAGCCTTAGAGGAGCATGTCAAAAGGGCATGTTAGGGGCCAAACCCTGGTACCATCACCACAGCTGCCTCTACCAACCAGCTGGGGGTGGACAAAGAATGCAGAAGGCTTGTACACACCGTTTTGGACGACACTACCCGGGGCTGCCCACACCTGTTATGAGCTAGTCTCTTGCAGATGCAAGAAGGGATGTGTGAAGGGTTGCTAGTGCAAAAAGGCTGAACTTGAATGCACAGTACTGTGTGTGTGTGTGTAAAGGACTGCTCCCATCATTGACTAACTAGATTGGTGAATACTGCTCCACAACTCGCTGTACTTGCAAATCCACATACTGTATTCACCAAAGACGTAATAAAACCATGTTTAATTTTGGTTTATCTCCTTTGTCCTTGTCTTTTAACACCTTAGAATGTCAACTGTGACTATTTTAGTCCACAATATGTCTTGAAGTGACTTTTCTGGATACCGCCATTTTGGAAAATGCCTGCCACGGCCGTCGGGAGCAAAATATGCAGTGGCACCATATCCAGATTTGTTCATTATCTAAAGTCAATAGGTGAGCCAGATTTGGTACTTTTATCACAAAATGCACAATAGATTTGCTATGCCGCCCCACTATAGTATTATTTGGTAGTTACTAATGACAGAAATTAGAATAATTTGGAACAAAGTCATTTTATGTCCTAACATACTACAGAACAGGTATTACAGAGCATCAGTGTGTTATATGGAAAAAATTAAAGATGAATTTATTAATATTATTTTAAATGTTAGAAATCTTATCTGAAAAACACTTAATATTATTTTCTTTTTCAGGTAAATTTGTAAAAATCAAACACTTTGCTGTTGGCAAAGAAGATACCATTAAGTAGCAAGATGGGGAAGAAAGTGGTGAAGTCTAATGTGTTGTAGATTCATTTATCTCAAACAAAATTAAGTGATGAGTAAATAGGTGGTATATTGATTTTTCAGCAAGCTTGGGATTGAGAGCAAACTTGATACTGCAGTGAAATATCCCAAATTTTAGAAATAATATGTCAAAGATTATACATGAATACCTGCATCAAATAAAGTAATGGAAAATATGCCAAATGCTATAGGATGCAATCTCTAGATGACCCCAAAATGATATATCTACTAGTTTTTGTTAGTAAAAAACATGGAATCAAATTTTAAATTAAAGTGAATCATGTAATTGCTTTATAATACAGTAGCTATATTTACCAAAAAGATACTGGTAATATATTGCATTATGTACAGTGAGCAAAATGGTGGTCTTGGGGTGTATTAATTAACATAACATATACTGTACAGGCTTAAGTTTGTAAACTATAATGCAGTTCAATATATACTGTGCAATGACAAAAAATACACAATGGTAAGGGTGTATATATTCATGCATTTATGTGTACATAATACTTGTGGATGTTTAGGAAGGTCTATTCTGCCATTGTCAAGTCAAACCATAGATGTAGTGGGTGTTGAACCAATTCCGTTTTTAGAGGTTGTACATAAATTGGCTCTTTGACTTATAAGTATAGAAAGTGTTTAGAGCTAATTTCTTTGAAGTAAGAGTTGTGAACTCTTGATATAACTTGCCAGAGAATGGTGTGAAAGCACTAATTGTGAACCTTTAAGTCCAGACTTGACCTATACTGGCACATATTCAGACATATTGAAGAGCCTGTACATAACCAATAACTGACAATCAAGCTGGCTAGTAAGTTGACCTGTGGTGAAGAGGATAAGGGCATATTCGCACACAAATTTGTTTGTAGTCTCATCTGCATCCAGTTGCTGCACTATTTCTTGTCTTGCTTATTGGTAATGTAACTGTTCTTGAGTAGAAGATGCTGGAGGCATTTATTGATTATTATTTTTTAGATGCCATAGGTATCGTGGGTGCAGTTTTACTGCCATTTTTTTAAACACTCGGGGCAGCAAGCCCGTAGAGCAATCCCGAATGTCGGGTTACTGTTTGGTAACCCGTCAAATGGATTCGTCAAACTCGAATATCAATCCCGAACATCGGGTTACTATTAAGTAACCCGAATGTCACAACTCGAGAGGGTTGGTATGCCTCATCCAAGATAAATATAAACAAACCAGGTCGATCTGCGTGTCAAAATTGAAGTAGAAACATGAGTTGTGGAGATAAAAGTTCATCTTCAAGGAAAAGGGCAGATTTCACAGCCAATTATGCCAGCGTCTGCACCAGCAGGAACACTTAGATCAACCGATCCAACATCAGGATCACCCGTGCCACCAACAGCAGCAGCATCAACATCCAGTCACGGGGCAGAGAAGGAAGCAGGTGAACAAGAGGAATGAATGCTTCATTGCCATTATTAAGGACAGTACACAAGAACCGAATGGTGCTATATTGGAGGCTCTAAAGGCCTTCACTAGTATGTACAGTACATTATCAGCCCAATCTGTGCGTAATGTATTTAGAGCAAGCATTAGAGTTGTTGACCAGTGGCATATGTCAAGAGTGCAGCCATAATTCCACCTCTGGCTGTGGGCAATCAAGTTAAATTGTGGAGACTTTGCCATCAGTGTCATAATTGATAATGTATTAACTGTGATTTTTTTCTATCTCTCTCTCTGTTTAAAATGTTTTCTTAGGTACTTAATGGAGAATATGAAATATTTTTTGTTTCAACACTCATGTTTTTTTTGTTTTTTTTCTTTTGTGAAAACAAATAGATTCTTTCAACTTAATTTGTGATACAATGTCAGATACAATTAACAGTACTGTGATACTGTGTATTGTACACTCATACTTATTGGAGAAATTTAATTGTCTTTTTTTTTTATCTCTGTTTACTGGGTTTTTTTTGCACAGTGGAAATGAGAAATCATATTTTATATGATCAAATATTTATGATTTTTTATTATTTTACTTCTTGTGAAACCAAAATAGATTCAACATATTTTTTGCGAGAATTTCTTATACTGTGATACTGTGTATTATACAGTGGTCCCTCGTTTAACGAACACAATTCGTTCCAGAAGGCCGTTCGTTAACCGAAACCATTGTTTCAATGGGATTTTGGGTAATTGGTTCCAGCTCACTGAAAATTACATACAAACTAAAAATATATGCAGTAAAGTACACTTACATTGAGGTGTGCATGTAGAAGGCTCCTGGTTGATGATGACGATGATGATTGGAATTAGAAGTGGGGGTGGAGAAGGGAGAAGAGAAGGAAGTGGAGATGGAAGAGAAATCACCCCATGCTTCATGCCGCCATTTCACCCATAAAATTTTAAGTTCACTAGGTGTAATTCAAGATTATTTTCTTTAAATCAACACTGCACTGCACTATATATTGTCAATATGTAAAATAAATTTCAGAATGACCAATAATTGTACTGTAGAAACGTATAAATAGTTTATGTTCAAGAGAGTCTCAAGCAAGATGTTACCTCCACTGAGCAGAGACACAAACTGACGCCTGCTGGGTGAGTCAAGTGGCTGTTTGGCACGCTAAAAACTAGTTTCCTGTACTAAAATTATGTTCAATAATTGTTAAAATTACGAAAAATTTTCATATTAAAGTTTTAAAATTATTGAATAGTACAACCGTTTTCATATTTACTCAAATGGGAACGAATTTAAGCCCTAGAACCGATTATTGTATTGGCGGATTAATATTCCAGCTGGTGAGCAAGCGAAGACATGTTGAGAAGAATTCGTAAGAAATTTATTAACCGAATTTTTTTCGTTAACCGAATTAAGACTCTTATGGAAGGTAATTCGTTAACCGAAATTTCGTTAACCGAGGGACCACTGTGTATTTATACCTATTTTGGAATTTTAATCATCCTTTTATTTCACATTTCTTTTGTACTTGAATTACAATTTCAATACAGGTACAGTACAGTACTTCTAAAATCTTTCAAGAATGATAATTGCTATAGCTATATTTGCATTTTCAAACTAAGTATGATTACTATTAATTTATATACAGGACTGTACAGGTACTGTGATCAATTTGGTTTTACTGCTTGTTCTTATTTAGAGGAACTAGAATTGTTATGGATTTGTCTGACACTTGCAAACTATTTCAGTACAGTATAGTACTTTGAAGCCTTTAAAAACGTGTACATTTATTATTTCAAGCAAAATACTAAACTGTTTGAATGATATAATTTTACGTACAGTGACCCCTCCGTTAACGAACTCAATCCGTTCCAGAAGGTCGTTCGTTAACCGAAACCATCGTTTCAATGGGTTTTTGGGTAATTGGTTCCAGCTCACCGAAAATTTCCTAAATTCAACAAAAATGGTAGAAAAGTTCACTTACTTTGAGGTGTGTATGTAGAAGGCTCCTGGATGATGATGATGGGATTTAGAATGGGGGTGGAGGAGAAGGAAGAAGAGAAGGCATTGGGGTGGAAGAGAAGTCACCCCATGGCGCCATTTCACCCATAAAATTTTAGCTCTCTGGTGTAATTCAAGATTATTTTCTTTAAATCAACACTGCACTGCATTATATATTGTCAATATGTAAAATATATTTCAAAATGACCAATAATTTGCTTGGAAACACAGAAAAAAAGCGTTTAGTTGAAGAGAGTCTCAAGCAAGATGTTACCTCCAGTGAAAACAGAGAGAGAGAGACTAATTCCTGTTTGCTGTGTTAAGAGGCTGGATGCCGCGCATTAAACTAGTCACTTTACCTTCAATTATGTTCAATAATTGTTAAAATGACTAAAAAATTGAATATTAAACTTTTAAAATTATTGAATAGTATAAACTTCTTGATATTTACTAAAATAGTAAGGAATTTAAGCCCTAGAACCGATTAATGTATTGGCGGACTGATACTAAAGCTGGTTGCCCGGTCAGTGCAAGGGAAAACATGTTGAGGTCAGTTCGTAAGAACTTCGTTAACCGAATTGAAGATCCTTATGGAAGGCAGTTTGTTAATCGAAATTACGTTAACCGAGGTGTTCGTTAAACGAGGGGTCACTGTATACTGTACTGTACTGTAATATATTTTTCTTTAGTCATGCCAGTGTAATTCCTTTTTAAATTTGCTTGAATTTAAATACTGTTTCAAGTTGTACTATGATAATGTTTGGAGGAAATAAAATATGTTATTTAAAGCCAAAAAATTTATTGGAAAATAACCTTGATAATAAAATTATCTAAAACAATTTTTTTACCAAACCAATAATGCTTCCATTTGCTCTAAAACTTGCTCTACTTTCAAACAAACTGCATTATATAAATCAAAACCATGTATCAATTACACCCCTTTCTACATCAATGTAGTTAAGCTGTGTTCCCTCCAGGGCTTCTAATAGGTATTTGAGACCCATCAATGCAGCCAAATGCACCAGACATCCCTGCAATGGTGTGAAATTCATCTGCAAGTTTTTGAATGTTGTTTGATTCTGGAAAGTGGATGTAATCTTTTGCTGTAAGGGTCAAAATAGTTGCATAGCTTCTGACAAACTTTCAAACTGATGAGACAGAGATCTTCAAGCATTTTGCCATACTAATTTGGAAGCTGCCACTGCTAAAGTATCTCAATGCAGTTATGAGTTGCAGGTGTGCAGAATACTGCATCCTGTAGGATATATATATATATATTTTTCTTTATTTACTGTTTTGTCTAACATTGCTTATCTTGATTATAGTAAACAACAGGTCTCCTATGATGATATATATTACTGCGTTACATTTTAAATTTTTCAGAGAATCGCCCTCCGTAAAGTGCAACACACAGGTGATATCCCCGTTAGCCGGATTAATTGGTGCAGAGCTCTTCCAGGGATGAGAGACTTCCAGATAACAAGACTCTCAAACCATGAAAAATCGCCACATCCCTTGAATTTTTCCGGTTACGTTTAAAAGTCTCCAAGTTTAAACATTCTTACATCCTCCGAGACCAAGGAAAAAACTCGGAGAGTTTCAGTAAGTTTTCATAAAAATTTCCAGAAATTGTGCCTGATATTTAACCTCGAAATTTGCTCCAAGGCCTGAAATCAAATTTAAGAGATTTTTTGGAATTAACCCCCCTCCCCCCCCCCCCCCAAAAAAAACATTTTCAACCTTAAAAACTCATTCACAGACCCGAAATGTTGAAAATTTTCCTGGAAAAACTCGCAGCCAATTTCAATTCCGAGTATGTATTGGCGAATTCTGAGTAATGAATATATTACGGCACTGTAATTATGGCCTGGTGGTATTATTGTACATGGGAGGTGGGATTAGGGGTTTTCATGGGTGCCGAGTACTGTACAGGTACTCCCCGACTTAAGACCGACTCGACCTATGTCCATCTGCACTTACGACCGTCCGCACATACGACCGCGCAGTCGGGACCAAAAATTTTTTCAAATGACGCGCGCATTTTCTATACCGAAACATTTCCGCCCTGGACGAGACCGTGGCTTGGGTCACCGCGTGGGTACAGCTCCCTCTCAGTAGAGCGCTTAGTTGGTGTTTGGCTGTCGTATCCTATACCGATCGCGCTGTGTACTTACGTTATTATCGTATTTAATTGACTTTATAATGACCGGAAAGCGTACAAGTGAGAGTGCTGGTGGTGCTCAGAAGAAAAGGAGACAGGCAAAACTGCAGCAACAATTTCACCCGACTTAGGCTTCTCGCACTCGACCATATCCACTATTCTGAAGGACAAGGAACGTATTCGTGATGTAGTGAAAGGAACATTACCTATAAAGGGAACTATAATTACGAAGAAAAGACAAGGCCCCATTCACGATATGGAAAAATTATTGGTGATATGGATAGAAGACCAAATATAGAAGCGTGTACCCTTAAGCCTTCTAACCTTACAGGCTAAAGCAAGAAGCCTGTTCCAAAGCCTGAAGGAGCAGGCAGGAGATGAGTGCAACCAAACCTTCACAGCAAGTCATGGGTGGTTTAACAGATTTAAGAACCGCTACAGTTTACATAATGTTAAGGTGAGTGGAGAGGCAGCTCGTGCTGATGTTGGTGCTCTGAGTATATGTGTGATGCATGTTATGGGAAATGGTGGTAAGGTGTGTTTAGTATTAACCAAGTCCAGGTGTGGAAACAGCGCTCCTCGCGGTTGATTTTCACACGTGAGACGTAAGAATTCCTATCCACAGTTGTGAAGGACTTGTCAGTGCCTTAAAAATATGGGTGCATTCGGAACCTATGTGTGAGATTGAGAAGCATGTTTTACGGGTATTGGTGGAGAAAAACATTCATGACTCCTGAGATCTAGAGAAAGTACTGACAACAACAGCGGAGCACCCGCCTGCCTGATGGGTCACGAGTGATTTTCTCGGGTTTCTTGTAAATGCCGGCCTCCTTGGCAGGCTAGTAGTTACACCCTTCGGATTATTGGGCAGTTAGGATTGTAGTAGTTGTGGGTCATCCCAGACAGGCTATGATTGATCCATGTGTGTGGTTAATATTTCTTAATATTATTTTTTATACCATTTCTCAGTGACTGATATTATTTTGTTGAATGCCCTTAAGGTATGTTCATGTGTGGAGTTAACAGTTCTTAATAATTTTGATACTGTTTCTTAGTGACTGATATTATCTCTGCTGTGTAGTTAATATTCCTTAATATTGTTGATACTATTTCTCAGTGACTGATATTATCCTGTTGAATGCCCTTAAGGCCTGTTTATGAGTGTAGGTAACATTTCCTGATATTTTGATACTACAGTATTTCTCAGTGACATATTATCTTGTTGGGTGTAGTTAATATTCCTTAATATTTTTGATACTATTGTTTTCTGATGTTTATGTGGCCCTAAGGGATGTGAGATAACGAGGAACTGTTTTCAGATGAGCTCCTCATTCTGGTGTAAGTAGCACTGTTACCTTAGTAGTGCTCATAAGGCATTTAATATTTCTACCTATTTTTGATATCATGTATAACCTTTGTTCTCCAGTGTAGTGTTTTAAGCCAGGCTAATAGGTGCACAAATGTTGGTGTACCATTATTGATTGTGGGTGTAGTGTTGGAGGGAATAGAAGTGTAAAATTTTACAGTGCGTCTCATTCACCCCAATCACAGTTGCTATCTTTCCACGGGTCACGGAGAATATTTCAAATTAATTGTGTTTGTGCTGGTTCAGGTTTTTCTCAGGGGGCGCTTCCACTGCATTACCATCCGCAGGTTTAGCATAAACGTCATTTCAGCAAAAATATTACATTTCCATATTTATTTCTGAGAATATATTCATTCAGTCACAGCTAAGGTAAAATATACTTGTGATGTAATATTTTAATGAAAATACCCGGTATTTAGAAATACGGAATCGTAGGTTTCTTTTGTTTCAAATTTAATTAACAAAGATTGATGTTTCAAATGTAATGAAAAAAAATTTATGTACAGTATCTATAAATAAACGTTAAAAAATGAATACTTTATGTTTTACATCGTCCTGTGCATACCATACCATGCATTTGGATACTTTGGGCTTGCTATGATGACGCAAGAGATCTGCCCTGGCAACTGCACCGACACTCACAGCTGGTGGTGCGTTGGTGCGTCGTTTCCATTGTTTACTGGTAGTTACTGGTAAATATTTTTCAACCTAATGAAACTATTACCCGTTTAGAGGTCGACCCCCAATTTTTTGCCAAATAATTTGGTCTTAAAAACTCGAACTACACACAGGTATATACTGTGCAGTAAATAAGGACATGGAGGACCAGGGTTTTTTTTTGGGGGGGGGGGGGGGCAGCAAAAGTACACAGATTTTTAACATTCACGGGTACTCTGTTAGCTAACCCCCGTGTATGTTAAGGGCAGACTGTGTGTATATATACACCTAGACCCCGACTTACGACGGGGTTAGGGACCCAAATCCAGGTCGTAAGTCCGACATGGTCGTAAGTCCGACATAGATAAAAAAAAAAAAAAAAAAAAAAAATTTTTTTTTTTTTTAATACAAAATCTACAATGAAATACAGTACAGTAAAAGTAATGAATAATGATGAATGGATACAGTACAGTGAAAGTAATAAATAATAAGGAATAGATACAGTGTGACTGAGCACTTAACCTTTAATGTAGTCAGCTGAATGCACATGGGGCCCCCATAATTTTCTAATTCTACATGGAGACTACATTAACTGGAAACGTTTCGGTATAGAAAATGCGTCTGTCATTTAAAATTTTTTTTTTTTTTTTTTTTTTTTTTCAATCTATATCTGAGGCGGTCGTAAGTCCCGACGGTCGTAAGTCCACGTAGTTGTAAGTCGGGGTCTAGGTGTACTGTATATATTAAAATGGTCATATAAACTTACATTTATACTGTATGTATTAAGCAATGCAGTTACATAATGAACCTAGTATAGGTATATAAATAATGTACATAGTCATACAAACAATGTACTACCACAGATAATAATGGATCAGCAATGTTTCGGTAACGTCACTTCCTTCAGGGACTTTTCATAAACACAAACAAAAATGGCCCCTTACAACTGTTTCCCCTTGTACACTCTCCCTCTTCCACTCTTCTTAGTGCTGATACACTCAACGAAGAGTCCCAAGATGAAACAAAAAGTATGGATGAAAAACCCATCCCCGAGAAGGAGGTCCAGAAATCCCCCGAGAAAAAAGTCGAAACTAAAATCGAGAAAGAGACGTAAGATTGAAGCTCCATTATTGGCTGCTTTATCACTGTGCATAATTTATCTTGCATTTAAGGGCACTTCAGTTAACAGTTAAACATATTTTTTTTTTATTAATTGGTCATTTTTTGCATGGGTGATGAATGTCATTGTTTCATAACATTTACAGTGAGTTTGAGCATCATTTAAAGATTGTTTTAATGCTATTTTTCGTCAGTTTTATGACGATTAAATGGTGAGAAATGGCCGAATATGTGAGTTATTTTTATTTGAGAAATGTGTCGTCTCCCTACTTTTCCCCTTCCCCCCACCCTCTATTCAGTTCACTGCTTGTACTGTATTTTGTTTTCAATTTAATGGGAATGTTGGATGGCTTTCAGCGTTTTATTTCTGTATTTATTGTACCGATAATCTTAAAGGTACTGTAGTTTTAGTACAGTAAATGCAGCTCGGTAATTATACGCCAATAATCTACGTTGAAGTAGTTTGATGCTCTTTAAATGATGTGGTTATTTATTATTATTATCATGCACTTTAAACCACACTATAATTATTCTTTGATACTGTACTGCATATTGGTACTGCATGTGAACGTTCTAACCTATAAACTCTTCCTCTCTCGTTCTCTTCTTACCTCACTACTTCCCCCCCCCCCCCCCCCCCCCCCCCCCGACTTAAATGATGACAAACATGAGGGGAATGGTCAAATGAAACCTCAGAAGGTAGGAAGATACCAAACAGGAACAACTGAAGTCCGAGGAGAAGACCAAGGATTTCACTGAACCCACGGAAACCACTGCCACGATTCAAGGGTAACGCTGTCTTCCTCCTCCTCCCAGCATCCCTAAGTCTCCTCTCCCGCGTTGATGTGTCGTCCATTTGTCTCTATCTCTCGGTCTGTATCTCTCGGTCTGTTTCCCTCATTTATTTCCCCCGTGATGCATGTTCTTCGTAAAGCTTAAATCACATTGTATTGTACAGTATTATGCATGAATGGTGTTCCTTGTTCTTTAAAGTTAAAATAAAATTACGGCAGAATATTAAAACCACGACGTTTGATCTTGAGGAAGTTTTGTTTTTAATGCTTGGAATCCTAAACCCATTGATATTAATATTGCTTGTTCTTCTGATAGTGCATGCTTAAAACTACACAAATTTGGCATTAACAGTTCGTAAAGGTAAAGAGACTTATTAATATACCACTTATAATATGCATGCCAGTATATTAATAACTGTTTCTGTGTGTTTATTATCAACAAAGCCATTCTAATCTATAGGATTTATTTTTTTACTCTTTTTGATCAAATTCTCTGGTAAATCTTATCAGGGATTATGAAACAGTATTTTAATTAATGTACAATACCAACAACTTACAATGTTTGCCTTCATAAAGAGGATCAAATGTTGGTATCTGTGCAACATGTAATACATAAATATTAAACAAAAAAAACAGCATTATGTAGAATTGGATTATAAAAATGGTGTACGAATTGAATTTAGAAGTTTATTAATATTCAGCCTGTGTTGTTTAGTAGTGTTCTTGCAAATCCTAGTGTTGATTGGTCCTGAAGTCACGTAACCTGATGTATCTGAACCTAGCAACCATTTGGATGGGGTGCCCAGTTCTAATAGGTTATGGTTGTGACAGGCTGGTGATAGATTGTATTAACGAGGTCTATTAATCTTAAGGATAAATAAACGGGGGAAAATATTAAGGTGATTTGAATATTTTGTCGTTAGTGAATGAATTGCTGTCGGATGGAGTTAGTTGTCTCCGTGTGTGTGTTTCTGAAATGCCATAGAGGTAGTTGTCAGACGTATACATGTTAACTATTAATAATTTTGCAATGAAGAGCATTCTGACCTTACCTCACCTCAGCTCACATTACCTTACCTTACTTAAAATGTTGAAATGCTTAAGAAATCGCTCGCCATTGCCATAAGATACATATTGTCTGTCAGTTTATATGTAAGTTACTGATTTATGTGCAATATAAGTTAGAGATCACTTGAAGATTAACCCCCAGCTTATTTCACCTCAAGATTACCCCCTCAGCTTATTTCACCTCAAGGTTACCCCCCCCCCCCAGCTTATTTCACATCAATATTAACCACCATATTAGTAGGTTAACCCAGCTTGACCTTTTAATTCAGGTAGTTTTAGGGGAGTTATGTATTGTATGTCAAGGAGATATTGTTATATAATGTGTGTGTGTGTGTGTGTGTGTGTGTGTCAGAATCATGTAAAAAAAAGTTCTTTGTACAGTAAGTCCCCAAGTTACGTACATAATGGGGACCAAAAGGTTGTACTTAACTCGAAATGTACGTAACTCGATAATTTCCGCGAGTTTCTTTGGAAAATCCTGTGCTGTTTTCCAATCAGCACTCGCCGCCTCACCAGTCACTCGAACATTATGCAGCTTATTTCGCACCTTGAATCGGTTAAACCACCCATTGCTAGCATTGAATGTCACAGTATCATCAGGGTGATCTTTCTTTAGGTCGTTGAAAAGACTTAGGGCTTTCTCCTGAATCATACTGAGACACAGAGGCTTACGTTTTTGTGTGCAGTCCTCGATCCACAGCGCAAGATATTTTTCCATTTCTTCCAGAACCTTCCCTCTTCTTTTAGTTATAATCGTAGATTGCATTGGCACTGCAGATTTCACATGTTCCTTGATCTTTTCTTTGCCCTTATCAATTGTATTAACAGCTGACCGACTCAGGTTAAATTTGCGGGCAACATTGGTCAACTTTTCACCACTTTCAAGCAGTTTTATTATATCCATTTTTACCTCTAGTGAGATTGCTTGACGTTTCGTAGCACTCCCACTGGCTTCACCACTCTTACGCTTTACACCAGTCATTGCACACAGAGTAAAGTGTACAAAATAGGGCAGAAATTCACAGGAGAAGTACTGTATGCACAATGACCACACTTGTTGTTTTGGTGCGTCTAGCGTGTCGTCTGCATGGTCAGTGATAGTGGCGGCGCGGTGCGGCTGGCACGCAAACTATACGCTCGCCCGCCAAATTTAAAAATTGCTCGCCCTTTTAAGACAATATTTTTGCAATTAAAGACTTCAGAAACAATGTATGTATCGGCCGTTTGTACGTAAGTCGGATGTACGTAACTCGGGGACGAACTGTATGTGTTTGTGATATACAGTACAGGTACTTAGTAAAATATGATTGTTGATGTTTAAATATAAAAAGCTATGTGATTCTTCCAATTTGATATTTTAAACTAAAGAATTATATATATATACTGTATGAGTCAAATATACTACACTATAATTTCTATTTTGATCTTGTTAGAAATTTATGATAGATTGTATTCATGGTTCATTCAATACTTAATATTTTCTATGTAATGTCTGTTTAGCAATGTACTGTATTTGTGGGTGTATCATAAATTATTGTATTTTTGTATATTTGTGGGTGTATTATTGTATCACTCTATGACCCTGTGAAACATTGTTTTTGCATTTGGTTATATTCAGTTTATTCAATAGTCATCATAGAATTATTTTATTTAACTATTCAGTGATGATATTTTAAAAGTGAAGTCATGTATATTTTGTATAAGCAAAAATTAATGTGAGTCATTATACTTTTAGGTTCATTATGGAAGGTTTCAAAACACTTGTACACACACACACACTCACTCACTCACTCACTTTACTGTCATGCACACATACGTAGGTACATACATGCACCTAATTCAAATAGGTTTGGTTAGGTTAGGTTGGGTCCCAGTTGAGATAGTATTTATACTAAGAATATTTGAGAGAGAGAAAGAGAGCAGTATTTGTTTCACATCTGGGCTTTGAATACACACTTATTTCATAGCTATCACATCCTGTCTTTAAAATAAGCAGTACTGGACAGATTAGACAACAGAAGCAGTACTGGACAGATTAGACAAAATTAGCACTACTGGACAGACTAGACAAAATAAACAATACTAGACAGATTAGACAACATAAGCAATACTGGACAGATTAGACAACAGAAGCACTACTGGACAGATTAGACAACAGAAGCACTACTGGACAGATTAGACAACAGAAGCACTACTGAACAGATTAGACAACAGAAGCAGTACTGGACAGATTAGACAACAGAAGCAGTACTGAACAGATTAGACAACAGAAGCAGTACTGAACAGATTAGACAACAGAAGCAGTACTGGACAGATTAGACAACAGAAGCAGTACTGAACAGATTAGACAACATAAGCAATACTGGACAGATTAGACAACAGAAGCACTACTGGACATAATAGACAACAGAAGTACTACTGGACGGATTAGACAACAGAAGCAATACTGGACAGATTAGACAACAGAAGCACTACTGGACAGATTAGACAACAGAAGCACTACTGGACAGATTAGACAACAGAAGCACTACTGAACAGATTAGACAACAGAAGCAGTACTGAACAGATTAGACAACAGAAGCAGTACTGGACAGATTAGACAACAGAAGCAGTACTGAACAGATTAGACAACATAAGCAATACTGGACAGATTAGACAACAGAAGCACTACTGGACATAATAGACAACAGAAGTACTACTGGACAGATTAGACAACAGAAGCAATACTGGACAGATTAGACAACAGAAGCACTACTGGACAGATTAGACAACAGAAGCACTACTGGACAGATTAGACAACAGAAGCACTACTGGACAGATTAGACAACAGAAGCAATACTGGACAGATTATACAATATATCCTGTAATTTTCCCTATGTAGGCTTTAACACTGAGCAATTCATGGCAGTAGAAAGTCATGAATAAATTAATAAACAAAACCAATCACTTACCTGAAGATTAGCCCCCCCTCCCTCCCTCCAAACATATCTCACCTTGATATTAATTTCCCTAATGCTAAGCTGACCCCCCCCTCTCCCCCCCCCCCCCTCCTTGGGTAACATAAGGGTGTATAACTATTAGGTGAAATAAACTGTGGGGCTAATGTTCACATGATCCCAACTGATGCATTTGGTTAATTCCTTTGGCTATGTTGGTCTTTGTTATTTGGTAGTTACTTAACCAAACGACCAGGGGTTAGTTTTCGGTTAGGTTAGTTTACAGTAGACGAGGTTGGGTTAGGTTCACGTTAACAGCCATCATAAACTACAGTATTTAACACGTCAGAATTCATCATTAGAATTTCAAAGAGACACAAACAATATTTTTTTTGTTCCCTCCATAGTAACAGTTTTATATTTTGTTGTATTTTGCTTACCAAATTTCAGGATGTCTCTACACGACAAAAATCAAGTTCATAACAGTCGGCAAAATGTACAGAAGCAACTTCATGAGGGACATGAGAGCAGGGAGAGGGATAGAGTACAGTTACTGAATAAGAATAACTCAGAAAATCAGTTTTCACATCAGCTGACTGAGCCTAGACACTCAGAGATGATCCCAATCCAAGAGAATAATATCAGAAGTAGAAATATCCACTCGTCTCAGCCACAGATTGTACAGGTACTTACCAAGAAGAGAACACTTGGAGATATTGCCTATAGAATAAACGGTCACCCACGAAGTATGACAATGGCCGTCGAGAATCCCGTCTTAACGTTCAGTCGCACGAAAAACGGCAAAAGTACGCCCATCCTAGATACGTCTCTCGGAAGGTTCCGTCTACTCCCAACCGTCACTCAAAAAAGTCGGTCGACACACAAATCGCCTCGACGAGAAATGCCAGCCTCCACCGCTGCCACCCAGAAGAAATTCCAATACAGGGGTCTGAAATATGCAGAGATGAAGGAGTCAAGAGATCCTTTCTGAAAGTCGTCAAATGAATCTGAGAAATGAGAGTCCTCATTATGTCTCGGCCAGTGGAGAACCACCGTATCGGGAAGCAGAAAGTCCCTATTATACGTTGCCGCCCGAGAGGCACTAAATCAGACGCCATCAACTCCCTATAATACGACACGAAGTCGAGAGAGGCGCTGGACCAAGGCCCCAGTAAGCCTTATTATTTATCAAAAAGTATGGAAGTACTTCATCAAGAACCAGGAAATCCTTATTATACAGCAGCAAGTAGAGAGGCACTAAACCGAGGGCCAAGGAATCCTTATTGCTTGTCAGCAAGTAGGGAGGCCCTGAACCAGGCACCAAGAAGTCCTTATGCCTTGTCAGCAAGTAGGGAGGCTCTGAAACCAGGCACCAAGAAGTCCTTATGCCTTGTCAGCAAGTAGGGAGGCCCTGAACCAGGCACCAAGGAGTCCTTATTTGTTATCAGAAAGCAGGGAGGAACTGAATAAGGAGCCAAAGAGCCTTTATGGTATGTCAGGAAATAAGGAAGCTCTGAATCAGAGACCAAGAGATATTCAAAACACAAGTAAGTCGGCCAGGGCACCCAGCGAAAGTTCATCGCGTACTCTGTATCAGCCACTGAATATTTCTGAAAACCAAGATGACGTTATGGTTGCATATAAAATTGCACCATATGATGATCCACCTGGCATGAGAGCCACCACAAAATGCCCTAATACTCCTGGGTTAGCAGAACAAAAGGAGGCGCCATCTGCGTTACCTCGGGAATCGACCCTTTCGTCTGCGGTGCCCGTATACGGTAGAACCCGCCGTCAGGGCCATCGCCGCTACTGCCCAAAATACCCCCGGCACCCCCTCGTGAGCCATCCCGTCGGCGCCCGCAGAGGGGCCCTCGGCACCTGGAGCGAACGCAAGAAGAAATTCACCGACGACGGTAACGACAATTTACTCGAAAGAAAATCCCAGATCCCCAAGTCACAGTCGGAGCACGGACCATCTCGACGGACCCCTCGATTCGTCTCTGCCGCCGGGACAGACGTCGTCCTTCGCCCCGTCGTCGACGAGCTCTGCAAAATTCCTCGGAAGTTTAACGGAGGCATCCGCGTCTCTTCGGTCAACCCGCCCTCGTCTAAACCCGTGCACGCTTCGTCTTGGGATTAGAATGGCTTACACATTCTGGATGATGATGTGAAGTATAGTATGTTTTACAATTATGTATTACAGCCATTGTCCTTTTTTTCACCTAAACTATTTTGAATATTTGGTTTATGAATCGGTCTGTCGACACGAAATTAATCTGTAGTTGCTAGTTGTATATAACCGAGTATCCTCAAATATAAAATTTGGATAGGGTATCAAAGAATTGTAATTTTCAGCGATTGCGCTAATTTGCCACTAATTTTACGTCGAACGAGAGCTGCAAGGCATTAACGTAATTATTTTATGCAAGTTACTGATTCGCGATACTATTTTTACAGGGAGAAGGACGACAAGGAGGCCATATTGAAAGAGGAACAGAAGGAAAAAGAAGAGGAGATGCTGAAGAAAAGTGAATCCAAGAGCAGTGTTACAAAGGACTCCCCAGTGTAAAGCTTGATACAGCACTAGTCTTATTAACAGTTTGAATACGCTGATTAGGAGACTTATTTTAGTTTCCTTCGTGTGTAACAAGAGAATAGAAATTACCGTAGAGAATTTTCCATAACAAACCATCGTGATGTGATTTGTACTAGAGAGGTCGTTTGGGGTATCGGCATCACGACACATACGATTGAGGCAGCCAAAGAAATCGTAAGAGTACGTCGAACCGTTCACCCGGCAGAAAAATTCGGTCGGTCTTTGCCGTCGTTCTGCGGCCGTCGCACGGAACGGAAGCACCTCGCGGAAGAGTCCATACGGGAGTTCTCACGGCTGCGACGCATTCCGCGACGTCGACGGCACGTACGACGGAGATATCGAATGCCGGGCGGGCATTTAGATCGCGAGCGACCGTATTATTCCAGTACATATAAGTTGTGAGCGAGAAATTTGCATGTTCCATCATCCAGGGGGGAATGACAGTCCGTGATTGTCATAGTGCAGAGACCAGAGCGAAAAGTGTTTTTATTTCCTTCCCTTGTAATTTTATAAAATACCTGTACAGTATATATACTACCGTATATGCATATACAGCTCCTCCCCGACTTACGACCACCTGCACTTACGACCTACCTCGGTTGTACCAAAACTTGGTAAAATTACGTATTTTCGAGTCCCAAAGTCGGTACACACAAAATTTTTGTTTGTAATTCACCTTAAAATGGCTGGCAAGCTTAAAAGTGAGTGTTTTGTGGTGCTGAGAAGAAAAAGAGACTTTTATTTTCTATGCATTATTTAAGCATTTCCGACTTACGACCTGGATTTGGGTCCCTAACCCCGTCGTAAGTCGGGGAGGAGCTGTATATGTATAATGAATATATATAGTATTTTATATGTAAGTGATATACACTAGAAATTATTATTCCTTTTAAATGCAAGTTATTTTTACCAAAACTGTGCAATGCATGTGCGAATGTGCACGAAAGATTTTGCCGTCCGTGCCTTGCCGATCGTAGCCTTATCACGGAAAGTATAATTACTTCAACGTTCACAAACTAATTACTATAATTGAATTTAATGTATGGGACGAGTAATTAATGTGAATGTAACGTAAACTCGGTATTGCCTTAAATGTACGTTTAAGCTACTTTATGTTTTGGTCCTCTTTTGTACCTCTGAAATTTTAGGCGACAGGAACCCGAAAGAGACTTAGGGACAGAGAGCCCTCGGCAGTCGGTCACACATTTTTATGGAAGGGAGTTTTTTTCATCAGCTAGGCCTAGTCATAATGCATAGCCAAGTAAGGTACACAAATGTATGGTTTTCATTCCGTAGTTATTGTAAGACAAGGCTGTAAACTCACTGTAATAGAAATGTAATGTTTGTATAGTTGTGTGAGTCAACAAGTGAAACTTGGCTAGATATAAACACTGTTGGTAATACAATAACACTATATTTATTCTGTGTAATATTATTCCTTTATTTTTGACATAATGTAGGTGCAATCAAGATACTACACTATGGTTATACAATAGTAAATATTTTGGCAAGTTTAATAAACCAGAACATAAATTTATAGGTCATTATAATCATACGTTAATGGATATTTTCCATCGATTGTCAGTTATTGTACAAACTCCTTTTCTGCTCCAGTCGAGCTTTTATCAATTACTTTTCGTGCGGGCGTCGCGTCGTCCCCAAATACCCGTACTAATACGGTAGGTCGAAATTAGGTCTGGATTCTTTAACAAGAAGTAAGTTCAAACGATAGAAGGAAAGATCATTTACGAGGGTCTGCGTTCTCGTAGCAAACTTAACGCGCGACGAGCAGACGGGACGCTCGTAACGGAGAACGAGAAAAGGCGAACCGCGTGGATCGGCCACTCGACGATTCGCGACAGCTATCGCCGTTTTTGTGGGGTCGACGTTACACGAAACATAACGGAGATCTCACGGCAGAAGAGCGTAAAAGTTTTGTAACGAAAACCCGTTAAAAATTATTAGTTTTGTGAACCGTAGTTAATTGTGAAAGGGAGTTACTGTGGACTAGTGGAAATAGAAGGTTCCCCAACCTGTCATTCCAGCGTAATACGGCGAAACCTCCACATACGGACCTCTCTCTCCGCATAATCCATCCGACGGGGGTTTCACATCCAACGGCCTCGTCTCTTCGCACGGTCCGTTAAATACGGGTTTCACCGCGTTCGAGTACTTACCTCCGCTCGAGTGCCATTTAAGAATTTGACTGCCGTACGGCTCGCCATTTTTGCACGAGACGGCGTGTCGAAGGATTTGTTTATATTTGTAATATTAAGAAAAATCAGGGATCACCGGCAAACCGGTATGGGCATCACACTGCCGTAGAAATTAACGATTTAGTATAATTTCACGGAGATACGATTTTTCAAAATTCCTAAATAGTTACTGTACTTTCATAATTTCAAATTTATTGACATCTTTCTAACTCACTTTCACACTTAATTATAGAGTCATAGCTCTGTCTTTAATGTAGCATTTAAGATAGTCCGGGGGCGTGTCCGCCCAGCCAGCGCGTTAACGCAAGGTCGGCTTTTTTATTGCGATTAAGTACGACTAAGCTCGTCTCTACTCCAGTGTGGTAAAAATAAAATGTCTGCTATTGTATTTGGTTATATAACCCTTTTGAGCATGATGGTTTATAACAATTTAACCCTTTCATGCCAGTCGTTCAACCCTCCGAAGATGACGGATACCTACACACTCGTTCGACGACAGAGACACGGTGCGGAGAGGCATACACACGCACCGGAAAGGCGATACAGACGTACGACTTTTTCGACCATTAATGGGACAGACACGAACGTTGAAAGAGGGGACAACTACAGAAGTACACAAATAACTCTTGTATACTGTGTGTAACAAAAATAACAGAGGTGACACTACTATTTCTATGTTAGTGTAAAGTGTAGTACTATTTCCACTCTTAGGCATCATGACACATACAGGAGTTCCGACCGAAAACCAAGTCCCAATCACGGAGTATCGACGCTACCGAGGCGACACGCACTCGTTCCGACGACGGTATGTATTAACCTCGTATCTGCGTATTCGTCGGAGACAACTCTTCACGAATGCCATAAGTTACCACTCGCGTATCGAGTGCACAAATTATATTCGACGTTTGAAACCCCGTACTCCCTCTGTCGATAACCGTGCAAGCGATATACGAAGCGCACGTTAATGAGGATTTAATACGAAGGCCACCCTCATGTTCTACTTCTCTCTGTCTTATTTCATTCATTTGTTCTTTCTAAATATTTCAGTTCATAGTTACTTCATAACCTCAGTTCTTTTGGTAGCATGGCGAGGGTAGGCACATGGGTACTGTAATTCTGGTTACAAGGTCATTTGGACAGAATAAAGGTGGATACTGGGAAAAAGAAATACCCCTAATAGACTCCAAGAAAAGGTTTATTAATATGAAATCAAAGTAGGGAAAAAGATGGCATTAACATACAACTCCAAGGTGCAACTCCTTGGCTTCACTCGATTGCAATTCACTTTTTTTTACGGTACTCTTACTTCTCACAACCTTACTAGTGTTACGTTACATTACCAGACAAACTTACATCTGATACTTCACTAGACTTTAGTTAGTACATATGAGATGCACTCTCAACACACAACACGGTAATACTGATACCAACAAGTTACGTGGGTTCACTACCCAACATGGGATAATTATATTCCAGATAATTATCCCCAATCGTTTACAACAAACGCCGTGGACCGTATAACTGTACGGCGTGTCCCAGGGTAGGACGCCGGCGTCGCGATCGGCGGCAGTCGAACATGCGGCGAGAGTCCGGGGTCTAGCCCCCACGATGCACGTAGCAGCTTAATCCTGCCGAATCGGCGACATCGTCCATTACAGCTAACCGTCAGGTATCCACCGACTCCGGGCAGCCGGTGGGGCGTTCAAACAACCCACACCGGATCCGAGAACAAATTTTCAGAAGCGTCAAGGGGAGGCCGATCCTCCACCTCGCCGGGGTTTTTATACCCGTGAGTTGCCAGAGGCGGCTACTCACACAATGACGACAATCACATACAAATCAACTGTCACACATTCAATGTTGACACGGGTCTGGCGTATTACTGAAGTTCATTTACATAAACTAATTCATGATTGAGCTTGCCAGGAGAAAGTGGAATATACACGTTGACAACCGCGTACAAAAGGCGGGGCTCACGGAGAGGAATTCCCGGTGCAAAACGCTTTTCTTCCCGGGGATGTCTTGCGGACGTGAAGTATAATAAGAATCGACAGGTTTAAAACAGACCAGCAGTCAATGCGACCACGACATTACGCTGTCTCTTAACCTCTCGTATCTTCACACACAACAGGGCACACGGTAGTACTTTTCCGAGCGACGTACCGCCGCTTCGACGAGTGCACCGCTGCCGGCGCCAAGGCCAAATCAAGTATGTTTTATGTTCCACTCAGTATCACAATATAGATGCCGTCCTCTGAAGATTCTCGTCGGATTTTCTCGTCGACGGGAGTGGGATCGAGGATGAAAATTGTGGGTTTCTGTTGGTAGATGTGAATGGAATATCA
The DNA here is from genome assembly GCA_958450375.1 of Homarus gammarus. Classification (NCBI taxonomy): domain Eukaryota; kingdom Metazoa; phylum Arthropoda; class Malacostraca; order Decapoda; family Nephropidae; genus Homarus; species Homarus gammarus. Next base: position 63,752 of record CAUDMG010002285.1, on the reverse strand, counting down.
TTGTGTTTTGTCTTTTCTTTTCTTGGTACAGCTCACAGATTCGTCTTCTATCCCAGTGGTGAATGGTTATTGGAAATCCTATTATTATATATTAATTCCCAAGTGAATCTTAGTCTTGTAGTTGGTTTTGTTAATATTATTCCTCTATATGAAAATAAAGGCCCTTTGAATAAATCCTGTTTCTTTCTTAATGTAAGATGCATGTAATTGGCTGTGGGTGTAGTGGTACTTCTTGGGGGACCTCACACACCAGATAAACCCACAGAACAATTTTAAAACCCATCACTCAATTAGATGTGTTTTAGACTTATCTACTTGACTATTTAGCTTAGTTCTGCCTAAATGAAAAAACAACAAACATGCTGAATGTGTAATGAGGCGAAATTTTAGGTAAAGTAATTCCTTGGCACTCTTCTGCAAGCACTGCTAGTAACTACATGCTATAGAAACAAACTAGGACATTCCTTGTTCAAAGGTTTAGTAACCACACGATCTCTACCTACTTTTATAACAATACCCATGAAAATACCTTTAACAGGTACGGAATCCTCCACCCCCACAGTCGCCGGTTGGAACGTCGGATCTGTCGTCGCTCGCTAATGTCGGAGCAGAACGGTAACGGAACCATCGATACCAGACAAAACCTTTTACCACAACACCAAGAGGAGCCTACATCTCAAGATACTCAGAGATGCATTAGTTTATCCTCTGCGCCATTTGAGTGGTCGGTTCACGTCTCTGTAATGCCACGTCGGTAATTATCGGGCCGTACAGTTTGCACAACGTACGAGAGAATCTGCACCACCGTCGATCAAACGTGGCCTTTAATTCACACTCGTTATAACATTGGTAGGTTTTCCAGTTCACAAATACCCAAGGAGTCTTCAGACACTCATTTTTTTTTTAGATTGCCCCCGAAGGGGCTAGTTTATTGGGCACCCCCTTGTGGGAGACTCAGATGATGCTTCCAATCAGGGGTAAAGGAAACACACTGGTGTCAAGTTCGTAAGTTCTATTTCTGGGACAAACACACAAAAGGAGTTAAGACAGGGTAAACAGCGTCCTGTCTTGGAATCTCTCTGGGTATCTCTCTCTGCGCATGCGCGTACAGCGCGCATGTGCTCAAAGTCTGAACTACACTCAGTGACAAAAGGGGGTATGATTATAACATATAATACAGAGACCTGAATCAATAATGGTAAATAATACAGTTACATATTACAGCATATTCGGCTCATATATCTACACCCCTTACATCCCTTGCAAGGCGAAGCGCAGAAGCGTTTACAGCACCCATCTGGGAAGCGTGCATTAAGGGCAAATTAAATAAAGCGACAGAACGACGAGTGCGGGGGGCAATTCTCTGTACAATTTATCAGTTTATGGCAAAGCGTGGCAGGTCCTTAATAATGTCAAGTGCCAGGCCATAGGCACGGACAATGTCGAGGGACACGTCTTTTAGTGCGACGGCGCGTTCGTCGGCTTCAAGGGGGACGTCGAGAGGTCGGCAGGGGACGTCCTCCGCGTAGATACGTAGTCCACCTGCACGTCCGCACGGCGGTCAATCGACGCGGAGAACCGGAGCGGACGGGCCACAGGTGCCGGCACGGAGCCGGGGGTGGCATCCTCGGGTCCACGAGCAGTTGCCGCAGGCGGACGGGGGCAGGCCCGGTAGCGTGGACGCCAGCAGCGATGCCAGGCGGCGGCAGTGTAAGCCGCTAGCAGGAAGGGCACACGGGGGGGTGGGGGGGGGTTGTGACTGGGTAGCAGCTGGAGGCAGGGGTAGTCTGTTAAGGTTGTATCAAAGAGTCTTTTCAATGCAGTTGGTAAATTCGATGTGATGTTTGGGCATCAAAATTACCTAATTTCAGTAGTACTTAGAAACTCCTGGCTATCCCCAAGGACATGCCAGACTGGACAAGTTTTACTAACAATAAAGACGGTTGAAGCTTTCAACATCGCTCAATGGATCTTGGATGTTCCAACTATAATCAGACACATCTAAGTTGCCGTAACATCAGTGCCGGATTTAGACCTGTGGAGGCCCCCCTCATTATAACTACCCAAGAGGGTGGGGTGGCGAGTGAAGCGAGCCTAAACATCTGGGAGTTCTGGGGGGCGTTGTAAGCCCCCCCCGGGAAAAATTTTGAAATTTGAACACTTCTTTGGAGAATTTTGAAGCCATGTGCAGTTATATTGAGGAAATTTGAACATTGAGAAATGTTTAATTAACTGTATGTTTATTGATAGTGTACAAATTCCCAACACACACACACAAAAGTGAGACCTGACTGGAGTCATTCATGTGGTTTCAAGTCGACCAGCCCTGCTATACGGTTCATAGGAAAACCAGGTTTTCATGAATTTCAAGGAGTAGCTAGCCTAACTTCTATCACGCTTCTTGCTGAACATAGTTTTACGTGATGGAATAGATAAACATGAATGTTAAAGAATGAAAATAAAAATAATCCAAATGAATAAACAAATAAATAAAATATTGTAATATGTGGAGGCCCCTGGGCAGCTGCCCAGTCCTGAATCCGGCCCTGCCTAACATATACCACCACAGTTGTAATTTCAAATTCGGTGTCACGCTTAAGCCCCATCCACACGATCGAGCATTGCCCGACGGGCACTCGCTTAATGCCCGTTGTTCTGGCAAACCAACGAAGTGCCCGTGGTCGAGCGAAATCACCAGATAAGGCCGTCTGCCTGGTGGTTTGCTGCCGGGTATGGATGGACGACCCTGCCAGACAAACGAAGTTAACCTTGGAACCCTGGCTGCCAGTTTTTCAGTCTCGCCACAAGACACCACTGGAAAATGCCTGTTCTTCCGTCCGCCACAGACCAAGGAAACATTCATTGGTCTAGAAAAGAGACCATGGTGTTGATTGAATTCTATCGTCAGCACCCTTGTCTATGGAATGTCAAAGTGGACATGTACAGGGATAGATTACAGAGGACATGAATAGAAGCGGGACTACAGTTACCACAAGTGATGTGAAGAGAAAAATTGAATCACTTCGAAATCAGCGTAGACGGGAACTAAGAAAGATGCAAAAATGAAAAAAGTCTAATTGAGGACATTTATATTCCCACATTATGGTGCTTTGATGCTCTGCGTTTCTGCATTGATGGTGACAATTCGACAATCTGTGTCAAACATGGATACTCAAACTACAGAAGATATGTCCGAGGTACATTCTGATCACGAGGTACGTATGCAAGCGTTCTCTCTCTCTCTCTCGTCCGTAATATGTATGTATATATTTTTGTGTGTCCCTATTAACAAAGGGCTTGTGTATATTTGTTTTATTTATAGATATTCAACGATCCGCTACTGCTGGGACTTGATGATAATCCACCAGCCACTGTCACTGGTTCGGCCACGCCCACTGTCTCTCGTTCGGCTGCAGAATCGAATACTCGTGAACCCTCACCACCTGCAGTCATTATCTTCCTCCGAAAATATTATAAATGATGCAGACAGTGATTTTGGTCAGGTGGTTTCTAACGATCTTCGACAGATGAGCGGTGAAAATAAAATACATGCTCAGAAACTTATATATGAGATCCTTTATCTGGGGAAACTAGGTAGGCTTTCCTTATCAACGACTATTATGTAAGGGTCATTTATTGAATGAGAGTGTTGGATATGCGTACTTATAACTATTGATGCGTCATTAGTGGCAAACGTTGATAACTGTTGTTAAAACATACTCTAGTATTTTATTTTTATTGACGAATATGCATGTTGGTTTGGTTTACACGTCTTTATTGTTTGGAGTGGGTCTTCAGATATTTAATTTAAGACTACATACGCTAGGGAGTATGTAATTATGTTAAATACAGTGTATAATAAGTTGTCTATAGCGTTTTGGAAGCAACCTTGTGTCCTAAACAGGTCCATCATGTGTATGGAGAGTTATCCCTTTTACAAAAACAGCGTTATTTTCATTAATAATCGATAAAAACCGGAAACCTTACTATGTCACATAATAAGACCTGTTACACCATGGGAACCTCTCGTGACCGTCAAAATTGAATAACTATGTATACTACAAATCTCACCTGCAAGTAATCCTCCTTGAGTACTTCATATATGGCTTGACAACTTGCAGGTATTATGGTAGACAAACTTTTAGATATCCTCGTTGTATACTGAAGCAACGTGTAGGAGCACCCAGTTGAAAGAAATATAAGCGTAGCCTCTAGAGATATGCTCTGCCTCATAATGGTAAAATTTTATTGGTTACATACTGTATAATCAATATGTACACATTTGGCTTTACTTGGACAGAATATAATGCAACACAGCTCTTTACGGGGTCTGGGTGGAGGTTGAAGGAATAACAAAGTTGCTGGAAACCAGCTTTTTGAAGACAATGCTTGTAGTTTAACACTTATTTGCTAGGAAACAAGAATCTCACCCAAGTTGTGGGAAAGATCCACCTCCCACTAACATCGGTAGAGCTCGAGTAGGAAAGTAATTCTTCCGATGTATTCTCCAGCAACAGTTGAAAACCAAGATAATTTTGTAGACTCTGCCAAGTGTTGTGATGAGCAGCTTAGTCGGTCAATTAGACTAGGTCGCACGTTTGTCTAACGAGCGTGTTCTAAAAATCAAATAAAAGGCATTAAGACTAATGTAGCTTCAGCCTGGTGAAATTGTCGAACACAAAACTTGATTAAAATGTTTAGTTCTGTTAATATCCAAAACGCTAATAAAATTTGCCATTTTTGTCAAGTAAAATTTCAAACTATGGCTTCATATTCACAGACAAATAATTTATAAGAAAAATATTTCAAGGCACACTTACAATATCAAGCAGAGTTTAACACTACAGCATCAGAACCTACATTAGATGTTGTATCGTCGTCGTGCACCAGTGTTCTGTGCTCACGTCGTTGTTGTTGTTGTTGAGATTGTCGGACCGTAGTCCGACACGGGCCTTTGCCTATAGGCGGCCCGTTTGGTGGTTCCGGCTGGAGCTCGAGGAGCAGCCAGACCGGATTGGGATTGGAGTTGGTCCCACCTGCAGATGGAAGGATACTGCAGGTTGCAAGTGTGAGCGGACCCCCGATCAGTGGACGCTTACCACCAACCCCCACTCTTGGACGTGGTCAGTTTCGGAGTGGCGCGCCCCCCGAACTGGGGTCCGCACTTGCTGGGAAAGGATGCTTTCTAAGCTATCTGGGTGGTGGGTATCGTGTGATGACCCGGAGTAGGTGGTGAATGTGGTCTGTATGGGCCTTTCGGGTTAGAGTGGCCGCTGGTGTTGTGTGTGTTTCTGGGGAGATCTGAGCTTTGTTTCGGAGGCTTTGTGTGACCTCGCAGTCGAGGAGATAATGCTCAAGTGGGTTGGCTGCTGGCTCCTGACAGTAGGTGCAATCCATGACGTCATTGCCGATCATCTGCCAGGAGCACTTGTACCCTAGTCGTAGTCGATGAAGGCTGACTTGGGTTTGTCTTGGGGTTTTCCTGTCGGCGAAAGGTGGTTCCCCTTTTGTGGCCGCCAGGTACCATTTGGCTGATTGGGACCCGGCGTTGAGTGCATGAAGGAAGCTCTTTTTGATGTGGAGCTTGCTGGTCTTTCTGAGGTGATTCTTTATCTGTTGCACACTTGCTGGAACTTGGATGTGTACGCTACTAGAACGTGTAGCTGCCTTGGCTGCTTCGTCTGCCACGTCGTTTCCTCCGATCCCTACATGACTGGGAATCCAGTGTAAGACGACTGGTCGGTTTTGGCTTTGGAATTCCTGTAGCTGTGCGAGGATCGAGGTGATGATGTGGACGTTGTCTCTTGGTTGACTGTGTTGCAGCGCCTGCATGGCCGATTTCGAGTCCGTATGAATTATGATGGACTTGTTGTGTTGGGTTGCAGCGTTTTGTAGGGCCTTTGAGATTGCTACCAGTTCTGTTTGTAGGGTGGAGCAGTCATTGGAAAGTCTCCATTGGAGGGTCTGACCTTGGGTGTAGAAGGCCGCTCCGGATCTATGATGTTTTGGGTCCACCGAGCCGTCTGTGAAGTATGATGCTGCATCAGCCGGTGTCTCGGTGGCTATGGCTTTGAGAGTTATTTTTCGGAGGTCCTCCTTCTGGAAGTTGCAGAAGGAGCGCATCACCATCCTGCTCACCACCAATGCCTCCAGCACTTGTAAGCTGAAGTTGTCTCATCCACAAAGCCCGCAAGCTGCATGCCTACAAAAATATGGACATGAGCAAGCTAAATGTCCATTGGCTAACCTCACGTAAGGGGTGGATGTTCACTGGTCTGTCCCTCTCCTGGTTTGACAACTGACATGAAGAAACTCTGCGAGCAACATAATGTTCCATTCAACATTTTGTTGATCCATGACAAAGCACCAGGGCACTCACCCCTATTGCTGGATCGTCACCCCAATGTAAAAGTGGTCTTCCTTCCCCCTAACACTACGTTGTTGATCCAGCCCATGGATCAGGAGTTGATATGCGACGTCAAGGCTGCTTTCTCCGCAAAGAAGTTTTGGCTCCTGAACGACTTCAACACCAAGGATGAGTTGCAGGACCTTCTGAGTGGCATCGATAGCAAGAGCGAGGACAAGGATCCAGAACAAGATTTGGCGGACCATGAAGTGCGAGTTAAGCAGTTCTGGAAACTTTTTAACGTCAAGAAAGCTGTTGATTTCTTGGTGGAGGCATGGGGGCAGCTGTCTGTGGCAACGATTCGTCATAAGTGGCGGCATGTGTTGGAGGGTATCCCAGGTGGGAGGCAGAGTCAAGCGGTGGCTGGTGAGGTTCAGTCTGTTGCTGTGGCATTGGACATAGCAAGAGAGGCTGCTCTAAGTGTTAGAGCTGCAGGCCTTCTCCGAGACCACCAACGATGACATCCTGGAGGTAATCAAGCAACCTGAGGTTGACTGCAGAGATGATGTTAGAAGGTGATGACGTCAGTGAACAGCCAGGTGTTACGGAAGAACAGGAACAAACTGACACATAGTGATGTGAAGGAGGTCATCGAGTTTGCTGAGAAAATCAAGCTCATCCTTGCCTAAGACCCAGTGAATCATCGCTATGAAGTGTCAAATAACCTTCTGTTGAAATCTATGGAGCTGTATGTCCAGATGTATCACGACCACATCAATGCTAGCTGTTAACGGAACATTACCGAGTTCTTCACCCGCAACCCACCACAGCCAGCCCAAGTCAGTGATAGTGAGGATATGGCCTTTGAGGGGTTTGACAAGGAGGCCCTGCTAGCCTCTGTGGTGGATAGTAATACAGGTGATACAAGTGATACACTTGAGGGCCACTAATCTGCCCTCTGCCTCGGAATCAACCTCCCATCCTCGTGTGCCCTGCCATCTCTTCTACTAACGTAACTGTTAAAAAACCTAATATTACTGATATTTCTCTTATATATTAATTGTGTGTGCATACCATCATAAAATTAAGATGTTATTTTTAATACAACGTACAAATTGTGTCTGAAAAAGTGTAGTTTGGGGAGTCGGCCCAGTCTCTATTTCAATTAATCCCATATGTTCTGTTATTTCGTTTACGCTTTTCTCGTTTTACTCGGACCTCCACGGTTTCAATTGACCGTGTAAATGCAGACGATACTATACTATATTTTTAACCAAACAAAGTTACCAATAGTGTAGTGTGATAATGTTTTCTCTGTAGCATTTTAATACTATGAGGTATTTGAGTTTTCTACCTTATTCTTTGTTATTCAGACAAAATAATTAAGTTGATGGAGAGCATTGGCATCAAGTGGTGGTTGGGGAAGGGTATGCTGGTGGTGGTGTGTGCTGCAGGTTTGTGTGAAGTGACAGTAAACCAGAATTGGCTCGTTGTTGAAGTGAAGTGCCCTGACAGCTACATCATTTTACAACAGTGATAATGTGTGAGTGTTTTCTCTTGACACTGGCTACTTTGCTGTCAGTGGAAAAAAGGCTTGAAATAGTGAGAAAAAAATCTGATAGACATTCTACCAGCTAAAAGGTTTTGGTGTTGATTTTAACTTGATTAGTTTTAAATATGAATAAACAATTTTGTTTCTTTTTGTACTATTAGGCAGGTAATACATCCATTTGGCTTTCACAGGCCTTACAAACGATACACCAAAGAAGAAGATCTTGCCATCATTCAATACATTGGCCACCACCAACTACACAATAAAGTCGGTGGTAGTGTAATGTGGCGAGACTTGACACAATCAGGAATACTTGAAAGTGAGTTTTCAAAATACCTGTATATAAGTCCTTTTGTAGTCTTTGTGTCATAGTTAGATCATTTAATATTTTGCCATTTACAGGGATTGATAAGTGTACCCACCTCTCGTTGTACACGAGGTTATGTTCTTGAAAACCACCGCTTAATTAAAACACGCAAATTAAACATTATTTTCCCATAAGAATACATGTAAAAGGTACAGATTAGGGGGACCTTTTTTTTTTTTTTTTTTTTTTTTTTTTTTTTTTGAACTACGGTGATTATCCCACCCAAGCACAGGTCACTGATCCACATCGGGGCCTAGAGGGCAAAAATTTAATAATAATAATAATAATAATAACCATACAGAAATACAAAAATGAAAAAAGATCAAAAGTATGTATGTATGTTGTGTTGTCAACAGTAATAGAAACAATTGAGACCCTGCAATTGTATGTAAATGAGGCAGAAAGTCAGATCAGCAACCTGGTCACAATTTTCGTGATGCTATATAGCAGTGGGTCTACCATAGACCACATTATGCTTCCAATATCTTTCCAGGCGGTAGTACCTCCCTGTTTGGTAGCTGCCTAATACGTACTACGTACCGCACAGGGTACGAACAGTGCTCTCACTTAGACGAAGCATGCGGCCAACATTCGACACGCGCTCTCCTCTCTGAAGGCGGGCGATCACATTTAATTTCACATCCATTGTGATTGTTTTTTGTGCCTTTTTAGCTTTAGGCGCCCCAGAGGAGGCAGATGGAAGTTTTCCAGACATGCTTGATGGAGGAAACAGCGTTTAACACTAAAAAGGTACGAGATAAATACACAATGCAAATGAGAGCACAGAGAAAAAGTAGTGCTGGTGTGAACTGAGAAAGTGATACACTCCTGTGTATCACTTGATGGACTGAAGATGCTACCTGACCTACAGTAGCTTGGAGAAGGACGTGCCCCTAAGTGCTCGTGTTAGTGACCATAAGAAATGGCCGCCGTGGATCGTTGTGTTATGGGGGAAGAGGGACGGTGTGTGAGGGAAGACGACCCCTTGGCCACTCTGTTAAGTCAGCTGGAGCAGTTGAGGAGTGAGATAGACGCTCTAAAGGGGGAGAACGAAGCCCTCAGGACTGAACTTTTTCAGGTTGGTGCCCTGCCTGAAGGAGGAGCAGGCGTGGAGAGTGGTTGTCTCCAAGGGGACTAATGTCAGACTCAGGAAAGCTGACCAGGGTGTGGAGTGCAGTAACCCCTACCAAGTGTTGAAAAAAGCTGGCGAGGAAGAGAAGAGGCAGGACAGTGTGGTGCCAGGTGAGAAAAGGGCAGTTGTACAAACCCTGCCCAGTGGTAAGGTCGGGGTAGTTGGGGACAGCCAGGTGAGGTTTTTTGATAGGACTTTTTGTGCAAGAGATAGGAAACGTAGGACTAGGGTGTGTTTTCCTGGGGCTGGGATAGGGCATGTAGCTGAGAGGGTAGATAGGGTTTTGTCAGGGGAGGGTACTAAGCCAGTAGTGTGGGTGGTAACGACATAGGAAGGGTAAGGGGTGAGGAACGTTGCAAGAAGTTTAGGGAAGCGCTACGGAAGGTTAGAGATAGGGGAGGAGATCCTGAAAGTATGCGTGTCTTGCCTAGAAGAAACATAAAAGAAATAAATAACCTAAATGCAAACTTGTACTGTACATGTACTAAATGATTATGGTACTAAAATTGCTGTGTATAGTGCATTTTATAGCTTGTATATATTCAAATTAATCACTATCTTACAAGAATCCCAGCAATGTAAATTATATTCTCCCAGGTCATTTTTACTGGTATTTTATAAGAGAAGCTTAGTCACTTAAGGACTGAAAAATAAACACACACATTAGACCTTGGGCGCCACCTGTCAAACATATCACCTCACCTCCTGCTCCCTCCCTCCGCCCATCCAGGGTTTTAGGCTTACAGTCTTTGTCTTATATAGTATCTCAGACTAAAGTTAGGGGAATATAATTTGCATTGCTGGAATCCTTACTAGACAGCGAATAATTTGAATATAAACGTCATATATTTTGCACAAGGGATAAAAATTAATCACCTGTATCACATTACAGTAGTGATTTAAGAGTAAGAGTATATATTTATATACAGTATATAGTTACAAGTCACACCATTACCAACAACTATTTTATATATTTTAGTTTATTTACTCGTGGTTTTCATATGTTTTGTGTTACTGGTTGAATCGGTGAACTTTTATTAATGTTTGGTGTTTTAAAACATTTGGACCATTTTACTGTATGTAAAGTTTTTGTGTAAACTTTATACTGTATTAATAATTTGTGATCAATAAAACATCTATTTATATCTATCTATCTATCTGTCTATATATCTACCTACCTACAGGAGCATTTAAGTCACCTTCGTCATCTGGCCTGGAGAACCTCTCAGAGGCAGCGGGAGCTACGTCGGCCGGTAACGTGTTATGTAAGTCACTATATTGTTCTGTACTGCCGTCTCTCCTTCCCCCGTTTTCTCAGCGCTTCAGGACGCCTGAGTCTGCCATTTTCCCTCGATCTTGAATGTACCCGAGACTTCATTATTCCTTAGTAATGACAGAATTTGAAATTGCAACTGTGGTTGCAATTGGTGAGGCAAGCTAGATATGTCTGTTTACAGTTGGAACATTCAAGGTCCATTGTGAGTGGTGTTGAAAGCTTCAACTGTCCTTATTGTTAGTAAAACTTGTCAAGTAAGTGAGTGTTGAGTTTGCCAGGTAGAGTGGCATATTTTATGTCGTTCTTGGGGATATCCATGAGTTTCTGATCGCTACTAAAGTTGTATTGTTTTGTTGCCCAAACATCAGAGAATCTGATGTTTATAATTTAGTTAATGTCAGTTGTCTATTTAAGAAAGTCATTAATCTCCTGAACGTTTCCTGTTAAACTCAAAATTCTCCAAGACTTAACGGCTGTTTCGGCCTGGGCTGTGGTTTGCGGTCAGGCGAGGAGAGTTATTAGTACATACATAACTCCATTTCACCTCTTTCCCGACAAACTCAATCTCTGATTAGATCATAAAGATAGACCTAGAAATTAGCCTGATCTGTGACACTGACGGTCACAGCTAGGTGTCCAACGACCACTTTGAATAGAGGGTCTATTGTTAGTAAAATTTGTCTTCTAGTAGGGATGTGCCCTCAGGCCCGTATATATGCCGGCGCGCGAGGAGAAATCATTCCCTCTGTGATTTCTCCTCCACGTCTCCAGATATGTAGATGGTTGTGTTTCGCCGCCGTGTTAATTCAGTTTAACTTAGTCGATTTTGTGAATATCAGTGTTCATGTTTTAACATGGTAACTTCCGTGCCAATTGAGTCGAGTAAAGTAGAGATCTAGCTATCGTCTGGACCGGTGCCAGGCGTATGTTTTGTATAGTGAAGTTAAATATTCACTCCCTCTGTGATTTCTCCTCCACGTCTCCAGACGCTGTTGTGGGGGTTAGCAACACTCCTGAAGTTCGGGAGCCGTCTATGGGCACGATGTCTCTCGAAGGATGTCTTTAAGGTGGCGAGATTAGAATCCCAGGGCGAGATTCCTTGGCAGACGCCACGGCCCACCGTCACGAGTCGACCCTTTCCGGGCCAGGCGCTCCGAGCTAGCGAGAGAGCCTGTAAACAACTTTGGCCCACTGACTCTGTCCTGTGATTGTGGCCCATCTACTGTTCTTGGTTATATGTATGGAGCCGAATTAACATCCATGCTTGGGGATGACTAGCAGAAATATAGTCATCCCAGGTTAAGTATTGAATCCATGAATGTTGGTGGTTCTAGGGTGATTGTTATTCTTGGAGTCGAGTCCACCAATCCACTGAATACTCATTAAAGTGTCACGTTAATCATTCCTGAATAACATGCTGTTATAAAGACTATTTTAATTCGGGATAATATCAAGTGTGTCATATTATTCACTTGCAGTGACAAAGAAATAATATAATGATTGTTAAATGTTGTAACCTAGGATTGAAGATGTAATTTGTTACTTAAAAGTACGACCTGTGTGTCCAGTGTTATCTGACCGTGTGTAGTAACTCCTGAATCTCATTTGTTGGAGAAATAATACCACCGTTCTCATGAGGCAATGGGTATTGAAATAGTTAAATGATATACCAGGTACTTGGAGTTGTCTAATGAGTTAATAAGTACCTGAAGTGTTTGATGAATTAAGAAGTAATTTGGGTTCTGTTTTGACAATGGTACAGTAATGTGAGGGCGTGTGTTTTTCCATCACCTACACCATCTTACTTACTTCTCTCACCTACTGGTGGTACGTGGCATTACAGTACAGTTACAAGACTTTACTCAATATACTCGTTAATAATGAAACCCGCCGATACATGGGGTCCACTACCCAACATGGGATAATTATTTCCAATTAATTATCCCTAACATACATATTACCACACCCTCTGTTGACATATACTTCCAGGGAGGGTCTCAAGGTGGAACACTGGGGTTCACGACCGTTGTTATTGTGTGGTAGCCAGACACATGCCGAGTCTGGGGTCTGGCCCAACGAGGCAATGGAGCATATTAATCAGGTCGCATCTGTGCCATCCTCTCATATATGGTCCCTACTGGGTATCTACTACATCCAGGGCAGTTGTTGAGCGATGCAAGAATCACAATGGGATCTGGAACAAACGTTGGGGCGGCTTCAGTCGACGGACTGGGAAGCATGACAACACAAACAACTCTCTTGTCTAGACGACAGACGTATTTACGTTATATTACTTCTTACACTGGGTGAATGACAATTCAACTGTTAAAGCATGAACACTGATGAACACTGGTATTCACTACAATTGACTGAATTAACTGAATGGCTACACATAAACATACCTGGAACAAACATTGGGGCCGCGTCAGGGGACGCTCGCCCTGCGATGCACGGGTATATATACCCCTGAGTTGCCAGTGATCGCTACTCACGCAATGACAATAATCACAAACAAACTAACTGTTACTCATTCAAAGATGACCCTCAGTTGACAAAGGTCTGGCGAATTACTTGAGTTGATATACACAGACTTATTCAAGATTGAGCTTCCCAGGAGAAAGTGGAATAACAAGCCATTGATAACTGTCTTCACAAAGGCGGGACTGGGAGGGAACACAAGTGTAGCGTCTATGGGGAAAAACACGTCTTCTCGGGGGTTGCTAACTCACTCGTGTTTTGCGGTCGTGGAGTTTAATAAGAATCATTAGTTAAATAGATCAGCAGTCAACGTGACCATGACAGTAAGACCTGAGAGTCCAGTTTTGTCTGGGTGAATCTTAAATCACAGCTTATTCACTCACTGTGTTCATAAATATTGAATTGGTAATCTACGAGTATTACCTCTCTACTCCTTCTAAACATTGGTTCCCTGAAAATAATACTTACTCACGTGACTATACATCTACCACACTACCCATAAGCTTTCCATGAGATATGTTATATTCTAACCCCAACAGTCTGGTGGTGGCAGCCTATTTGTAAGTATAATAAGTGTACTAAGAATAACATGGTTCCCAGACTAATCCATGTATGAGAATAGACGTAAAACAGTATACTTCAGAAAGTACAAGAAAAGAAAGATAAGACATGTATGTACATTGTGGAACTAAAGCCACAGCATATAAATTAATAAATAAATACACCATGAAGGTTTAATATACATACATAACTGAGGAGATAATTACTTATATAAGAATACTAAACAAGAATATAAAGTATATTTATAAATAAAGAATTGAAGAATAATAACAAAAGAATATCTGGATGGAAAAATATGAAGTAAAGAGCTCGGCCCAGCTTAGACGGAATATTAAAGTGAAATAATTCGCGGCCACTACAAATGATGGCAGATTAGGTGGGATATAAAATGAGAAGAACTCGGCCCGTTACATCGGCACACTTGTTTCCACTGCCCTCCCCCTGAGTATAACCCACGTACACCTGTCCCCATTCCTCCTTGACTCCTCCCTCTTCTGCTTCAAGTCCTGCAGGAGGTTCCTGTGTTGTTCCCTCTATATTACCGTGCGATCTGGGTGAATGAGTACATCCCGAAATGCCTCACTCCTTGCTAAGTTTTTTGTCTGCCGAATAACCTGCCATTTCTCCTCCTCACTCACTAGTGTGATCCTGAGGGGGCGAGGCTTAGCCCCCTGCTTTTGTCCCAGCCTCCTCACATCCTGAGGGGTTGATGGAATCTTCAGAACCTCTGTACAAATATTTTGAAACGGCATCTTATCGTGTTACCCTACTCACAGTTCCCTCCGCCTGGCTCTCTGGGACTCCAAAAACTACTACAGTGTTCCTGCGCTTGAAACGTTCCTGGTGTTCCTCCTCTCCCCTAACAGTAGGTCCGTTAATTTTCATTTCTTCGACACACTTCTTCAGAGTCCCAGTCTGCTGTAGAACCTTTTCTGATCCTGCATTAATCCCCGCCCCCCTCCCGTGGCCCTCCTAATACGTCAGCATAACTCCTCTTAGCAATCACCTCCATTCTGTCGGCTACTTCCTCAGTTTTAGCAAGGATCTCTTTCCCAACTTGCTCCAGTTTGTCAACCAGCAGGGCTCCAGCTTCACCTCTTTTCGTCCCTAGAGAACTCGTTCCCTTATGGCTTACAATCGCTTCATTCACCTTGCCTATGCAGCCAGGGCAATACCAGCAACAGCCATCATGCTTTACGACAGTTAGTAACTTCCTAAACGTTGCATTACTCAGGCCTGTATCCTCCATATCCGACGTCTCCTTGCAGTAATCACATATCAAACTCATGGTTGTTGTTGCTGTGTGGGCGGGGAGGGGGGGGGGGGCGGGTGCAGACTGTGTATAGATCTACACCTATTTCACTGTAGGCATGTACTGGCTCTCTGTTACGTACTGTTATCACTGTGGGCATGTACTGGCTCTGTTACGTACTGTTGGCACTGTGGGCATTTACTGGCTCTCTGTTACGTACTGTTATCACTGTGGGCATGTACTGGCTGTGTTACGTACTGTTGACACTGTGGGCATGTACTGGCTCTGTTACGTACTGTTGGCACTGTGGGCATGTACTGGCTCTGTTACGTACTGTTGGCACTGTGGTCATGTACTGGCTCTCTGTTACGTACTGTTGGCACTGTGGGCATATACTGGCACTCTGTTTGGAACTGTTGGCACTGTGTTCATGTACTGGCTCTGTGTAACATACTGTTGGCACTGTGGTCATGTACTGGCTCTGTTAGGAACTGTTGGCACTGTGGACATGTACTGGCTCTCTGTTAGGAACTGTGGGCATGTACTGGCTCTCTGTTAGGAACTGTGGACATGTACTGGCTCTCTGTTACGTACTGTTATCACTGTGGGCATGTACTGGCTCTGTTACATACTTTTGGCACTGTGGTCATGTACTGGCTCTCTGTTACGTACTGTTGGTACTGTGGGCATGTACTGGCTCTGTTAGGAACTGTTGGCACTGTGTTCGTGTACTGGCTCTCTGTTAGGAACTGTTGGCACTGTAGGCATGTACTGGCTCTCTGTTAGGAACTGTTGGCACTGTGGGCATGTACTGGCTCTCTGTTAGGAACTGTTGGCACTGTGGGCATGTGCTGGCTCTCTGTTAGGAACTGTTGGCACTGTGGGCATGTACTGGCTCTCTGTTAGGAACTGTTGGCACTGTGGGCATGTACTGGCTCTCTGTTAGGAACTGTTGGCACTGTGGGCATGTACTGGCTCTCTGTTAGGAACTGTTGGCATTGTGGGCATATACTGGCTCTCTGTTAGGAACTGTTGGCACTGTGGGCATGTACTGGCTGTGTTAGGAACTGTTGGCACTGTGGGCATGTACTGGCTCTCTGTTAGGAACTGTTGGCACTGTGGGCATGTACTGGCTCTGTTAGGAACTGTTGGCACTGTGGGCATGTACTGGCTCTGTTAGGAACTGTTGGCACTGTGGGCATGTACTGGCTCTGTTAGGAACTGTTGGCACTGTGGGCATGTACTGGCTCTGTTAGGAACTGTTGGCACTGTGGGCATGTACTGGCTCTGTTAGGAACTGTTGGCACTGTGGGCATGTACTGGCTCTGTTAGGAACTGTTGGCACTTTGGGCATGTACTGGCTCTGTTAGGAACTGTTGGCACTGTGGGAATGTACTGGCTCTGTTAGGAACTGTTGGCACTGTGGGCATGTACTGGCTCTGTTAGGAACTGTTGGCAACTTAGTAAACAGATTAAGACATTTAAAGATTTAAGCTTTGACGCCCAGGCTTAGGTATGAAACAGTGTCATAGAAGGTGAGGTACTTCCCCGCCTGGAGTACAGTCGCCCCTTCTGGAGTACTGTCATCCGTCTGGAGTACTGTCACTCTGTCTTGAGTACTGTCACCCCGTCTGGAGTAGTCACCCCGCCTAGATTACTGTCACTGTCTGGAGTACTGTCACCCCTATCTGGAGTACTGTCACCCTGTTTGGAGTACTGTCACCCTGTTTGGAGTACTGTCACCCCGTTTGGAGTACTGTCACCCCGCCTGGAGTACTGTCACCCCGCCTGGAGTACTGTCACCCCGCCTGGAGTACTGTCACCCCGCCTGGAGTACTGTCACCCCGCCTGGAGTACTGTCATCCCGCCTGGAGTACTGTCACCCCGCCTGGAGTACTGTCACCCCGCCTGGAGTACTGTCACCCCGCCTGGAGTACTGTCACCGTCTGGACTGCTGCCATCCCGTCTGGACTGCTGCCATCCTATCTGGACTGCTGCCATCCCTTGTGGAGTACTGTCACCTCGTCTGGAGTACTGTCACCCCATCTGGAGTACTGTCACCCCGTCTGGAGTACTGTCATCCCGCCTGGAGTACTGTCACCCCGCCTGGAGTACTGTCACCCCGCCTGGAGTACTGTCACCCCGTCTGGAGTACTGTCACCCCGTCTGGAGTACTGTCACCCCGTCTGGAGTACTGTCACCCCGTCTGGAGTACTGTCACCCCGTCTGGAATGCTGCCATCCCGTCTGGAGTGCTGTCATCCCGTCGGGAGTACTGTCACCCCGTCGGGAGTACTGTCACCCCGTCGGAAGTAGTGTCATCCCGCCTGGAGTACTGTCACCCCATCTGGAGTACTGTCACCCCTATCTGGAGTACTGTCACCCCTATCTGGAGTACTGTCACCCCGTCTGGAGTACTGTCACCCCGTCTGATCCCCGAGATATGCTAGGGACTGTCTGTTGATTGAAAATGTCCAAAGACGAAAGCTTAGGTGCTCCGTTTCTCTTTCCCCGTGATTTTATCAATATATATATATATATATATATATATATATATATATATGTATATATATATATATATATATATATATATATATAATCAGCGGTAACCACCCAGTAAGGTGCTCTAACTACCATTATTGTAGTTGGGAAGTATTTCGTTTATATTTTCCCACGAAAAGTTCTCTGAGTTAAAGGCTTAGTTAAAAGTATTATATTATTATTAGAATAAAGTAAATGTGCTTGTCATATTAAAGTATTATGATATAATTAAGTAAATCAATAATGTGGGCAGCTCCGATTGGTCAACACACCAAAGACTATATACGAAAGACAGGAATCTAAACGAATCGCTGTGTTCATTAGCTCTACAACTGCTGGATCAGCTCAATATATGGCAGGTAGTGAGCACTAAGTCGTTTGCTCTGTTTACATATACTATGGCTTGTTTACGTATACTGTGGTTTATTTACATATACTATGGCTTTTTACAAATACTATGGTTTGTTTACATCATCTTACGGGTGAAACTCAAATTCAAAACAAACTTGATAATGAGTAATACCACATTTAAAGCGTTTCTCGTATAGTAACGGGTCAGCTCAACAGATGGCGCTGCTAGGATCTAAAATATCAAATTTTTTTATCGATGTAGATGGTAACTTTTCCGTCCTACACAAGTGTATCCGAAGCTGAACAATTTAGAGTAATGTACAGTATTATTTCTGTTTATTTTTCCGTAAAGTTTTCTTATTGTTTCTTTTCTTTATTACGATATTAATTAATTTAACCTAAAATTTGAATTAAATCTTGTATGTTCTATTAAGGTTGGATTTATTTTTTTAAGATAACCTTATTCGGATACGGTTTTTGGCGGGAAGAATACTAGACAGGCGATTGACGCGTCAACGCCTCAGTTCCAATATAGACACAAGGGGGGAAGGTGCAGTCGGTCGTCTCTCTCACTTACCAGAACCTTCGTTTGATAGTAAGTGTTATTTTTAATGTATTTAATTGGTTAAATTTATACTTGTGTAAAGGACGATATATTAAGGTTATTTATTTGTACCAATTTATTTTAAAAGGAAACACTTTAAATGGTACAAGAAGCACTAGTGAACAAGCATAGGTTAATGGTCGTTAACTCTCGCATTGACAAGTTACCTTAAAGAATACTTAACAATTTTAGCTCGATGATTTTATTTAAATTAATGAAATACGATTAAGTTTTGTCCAGTTCATAGTGACGTTCACAGTGGCTGTGTTCATACCCAAGTGACTGTCTTGGTCTTCTATGTTACAGGATTTAACTTAAAAGTATTTCTTACTCGTAAGATTTTCGGTAACGCTGGACCTTTGGCTGAACAAAGGTTCCCGCCATGTTCACCCGAGGTCTTACTCACTTGGTTAGGTAGGTTGGTTGGTTGGTTCCTTTGGTTTGTGTATTTCTGGCGTTTTACTCAAATTTGACGTAATTTTTTGTGTAAATCAGCAGTTTGTTAAAAATTAATGTTCATTTTTTGCAGAAACCGATAATTTGCAAATGAAATAAAGGTCAGATTTGAGTAAAAACTGAATAAGTAAAAAAAAAATTCTCTTGCCAAAACCTGAGGACAGCCAATGGTCTAATATTAGTTATCTTTTCTTTACAGATGGTGGTATCCAGTTGTGTTAAAGGCCAGTTTGGTGCATCAGTGGTCGTCAGCGTGGATAATACAGCACCACCTTATTTATTGAGGTAAGTTATATTAGATACGTTTTCGTTAACTACCAATCACCTTTTTCCATATATTTTTTCTCTAGTTTTCTAGATTTGGAAGATTAACATTTATCTTTGGGGCGAATCACTTATTTTATTCCCACCTCGGTGATGTAGGGGGAATTACTAACAATATTTGTTTTTTTAAAGTAGAGGGAAAATGTGGAGTAAAATACTATTTATAACGCCAAACAACTCTTATAAAACCTGACCTAACGTTTGCACTTCTAAAAATCCAAAGGTAGAAGTTTATCTTATTCACGTTTTTGGTGTTTAGTAGGTGGTAAGATGAGGGATTTATAAATTAAGTGATTCCTAACATTTTCTCAAGTTAGGAAACATTAGGTCAGGTTTTCAAAGGTTTGTTTGGTGTTCTTTTTAGTATTTTACGAACGACAGCGACGTTTGTCACCATTACATCAAATTAAAATTCATTACCACAAATAAATCGTGGATGTTGTGTTTAATTTTGGAATGCCGCTAGATTAAAGTATACATTAGTTTCTTGATCTATTATTTGGTGTTATTGTTATTATTTGGTGTTATTATTTGGTGTTACCGCCACAGTAAGATAAACATGAGACAGAGAGAGAGGTTGAGATGTTACTGCTACAGGAAGATAAACATGAGAGAGAGGGGGAGGGTGAGAAGGGGAGGGCAGTGCTGACAACTTGTTTGTTGGTCGTCTAATATAAAACAGATGCTCACGCCTAGGGCTGCGATTGGATGATGATTGCTCACTAGTCTACCAATTCTTGCAGTAGAAACAACACGCTGGTCAAACCCAAGACCCTAAAACGTAAATATAAACTCAAAATAACTTTAATAAGTATATTTATGTACTGTAATTTGATCATGTTATACAACTTGTCTCCTGATATATCACCCAAAAAAGTCTTGTCGCGAACCATGATTCAGACTCGTGAACCCGAAGCAGTAGACAGATACATTATTCTGTCCATAAATGCTTCGGATTCAAGAATCTGAATCTCGGGGTTCATGGTTCGCGACAGGACTTCTTTGGGTGACTGTACAATCGTTAGTACATAAGAGGTAGTGTACTTTACTCTTTGTTCAGTTTGTTTATATCATGGTGTAATATTTCAATTATGTAGACAGTGTTTACATGTAGACATTTTTAATCGTACACCTGGCAGCAAAACACTCACTCGTTGCCACAATAATTGTACACCTGGCAGCAAAACACTCACTCGTTACCACAATAATCGTACACCTGGCAACAAAACACTCGCTTGTTACCATAGTGGTTGTACGTCTTGCAACAGCCGTAGCAACATCTGGCAACGTGGTGTAATACGCAACGCTTCATTTCTTGTGACACCGGATGTGACTTGGGAAAACTTCACAAGTCTGTCAGGTAAATGTATTACAGGTAGATAATTACAGGTAGAGGCCAAATGGGATCATTCTACAGGTAATAATTAAGAGTAACAATTAAATATCACGGAGACATTAATTACAGGTAAAATAATTCCTGTGTCCACCCAAATGCTACCTGGTGAGTTAGGGAGGTTAATCTCCAGGTGAAATAAGCTGGGGGGCTAATCTTCGGGTGAGAATCAAACAAACTCACAAGCCAAGTACCAAGCTTAGTCTTGTTCTTGTCCTCTTACTGGGATGACCTGACCTGATCCTGTGAGAGGATGTGACCTGACCTGACCTTGTGTGAAAGGATGTGACCTGGGGTTAAACTGGGATTCCTCCTTCAAATTGTGATCACTGTCTTACTGAATTACGTGAATGAGATGAAAATTATTGACCTTGTTTACGGAGGGGGAGTAGTCATAAGTCTCATGGCCACAGTAGGGTGATTAAAACTCCCCCCTAGAAGGAACGACTCCTACCTACTGGGGAAGGGGGAGAAGTGTTTTAAAAATACCAGTCATAATACCCTGACTGGGGTGTGACCTGAGCTGACCTGACCTGATTTGACATATCATTAGGGACACTTTGAACCAACTAATGTGCTTACCAAACAATTACACAATATTGAACTAATTTTTTGTCACCTTTCCTCCCCCACCCCCCCCCCCCCCTTTTGACTAACGTACATCCTGACCTTGGTAGGACGAGTCTAAAAAGGTCAGTATACGTGGAAACCGAATTAACATACCTTACTTTAGCCTACCCAAAGAGAGATGATGGTGGGGGGGGGGGGCGGCATCAGGCTGACCTCTGACCCTTTACGGGGACTAAAGGGGACGAGTCAAACACGTTAAAATATATGAATGGAGGCACACGTAACAACCCAACCTAGTGTCGTTAATTGTTTGTCTGTCTAGGTCAGGGGTCACCAAACTACGGCCCGCGGGCCGGATCCCAAGTCCTTCCCCGGCTCGTGGTAGCTCAAAACTACGCTCTGACGTTACCAGAGCTTTCGTTCTGGCTTGCAAGTATTGAACAGAATGATTATGCGGCCCGCGCTCGTCATTCTTTCAGTTATCCGGCCCACTGTGAAAAAAGTTTGGTGACCCCTGGTCTAGGTTAATGGTTAAAAAGACTAGTTGACCGCGGTTCACCTGAAGGTTAACTACCCTAATACTACCTGAGGGATTAGGTTAGGTTGGGTTAATCTCAGGTTAGGGCGATTAATCTTAAGCTGGGGGGGAGGGGGTGATCCCAGGCCACTGTATTGAAGTCAGGTGGTTGGTGTAAGCATCTGGTATTATCTGGTAACTACACACGTGTTGTAATTATACAGGTGTTGTAACTATAAAGGTGTTAAGAGTATTAATTATTTGTATAATCAATAGACAAAAGTGCTTGTCTGGTTAACTTCAATAAAATCACTACGGGAAGGAAAGGTCGTCGCCTGAAGATTAGCCCCCAGCTTATTTTACATTAATAGCCCCCAGCTTATTCACCTGAAGATTAGCCCCAGCTTATTTTACATTAATAGCCCCCAGCTTATTCACCATAAGATTAGCCCCCAGCTTATTCACCTTAAGATTAGCCCCCAGCTTATTTTACATTAATAGCCCCCAGCTTATTTCACATTAATAGCCCCCAGCTTATTCACCTTAGGATTACCCCCCAACTTATTTTACATCGAAGTCTTTAAACTGCTAAGAAAACATATGGGCACGGGGATGGAGGAGACTGCAGTGGGAGCGGGTAAACAAAGTGAAAGACTACAGGGAAATAGTGTTAGGAATGATGACAAAACTAAATTAGACAGGGAGTTTAAAACTAAACGCGGTAAGGGGAGGACTCAGAACATGACTAACTTAAATGTATACTACGCGAACAGTAGAAGTATGAGAAACAAAATGGATGATATTAGGGCCTTGGTATGTACCGAAAAAATAGATATAATTGCATTCACTGAAACATGGATCAACCTAGACACACGTGAGTTACCAGTCGAATCCCAAATTGCGGGTTACAAACTGTTCCATACCGATAGGCAGATCAGGAAAGGAGGCGGAGTAGCAATCTATTTTAGGGATAATCTGAAGTGTGAAATAAATAAGGAAATAAAAACGGAGGAATACAGAAACAATTTGGATAGAATTAAGCGACGGTCGGGAAAAATTAATCACAGGAGTAATATATAGACCCCCCCAATCTTGATAGCGTCAATGAGCGACTTGTGTGGGATGAAATGCGCAGGGCTTCCATACACAACAAAGTCTGTATAGTAGGCGACTTTAACCTTGGCCAAATAGATTAGACTGTCCTTACAGGTAACTCAGAATCAGAGGATTTTCTCGAGACGATCCAGGACTGTTTCCTAAGTCAACATATAACTGAACCCACACTGGGTAATAATATACTGGACTTAGTTTTGTCGAACAGAGAAAACCTAATTTCCAATGTCGAGGTAGGGAACGAACTTGCAAACAGCCATCACAAAGAAATTCGATTCCAGTTAGATTTTCAGGGCAGACGTAAGGAAAATTCCACTTAAGTACCAGATTTCAGAAGGGCAAACTTTGACAGTTTAAAGAGGCAGCTGAGAGAGGGGGTGTCGCGCTTGGCTGTGAACCTAAACAGATGACACGGACCTGATAACGAGATCTGAGATTGCCGAGTTCCACGACAATTTAAATAGTGAGTTACTTAATGCACAAAGGCAGAACATACCATACAAAAAACTCAGATCAGACAACAATGACCCTAAATGGATAAATAATTATTTAAAGAACATCATTGGCCAAAGGAAAGCTATAGGTAGAAGGATAAATCGTGGCGAAATTCACCTCCGGGACTATTATAGGGTATTGGCGAGTAGGGTTAAAACTGAGATAAGGAAAGTAAAGAGGAATAATGAGCTAAGGATAGCAAGGGAGGCGAAGACAAACCCCAAAGGATTCTACCAAATGTATCAAACTAAAACACGAGAAAAGATTGGACCAATACGGTCAGACTTCGGCGAGCTCGCTGATAAGAACGGAGAAATGAGCAATAATTTGAATAAATATTTTTCAACAGTTTTCACCACCGAAAATTTAAAAGAGATACCCGAGGCACCGACTATTCAGAGATAGTGAAGAAAACAAATTAAGTGAGATTAGTGACTAGTAACGATGTTAGTAAGCAAATAGACAATCTAAAGCCTAATAAGTCACTTGGTCCCTATGAGATATTTGCATTTTGATAAATAAATGGATACAAAATTATTTATTTTTTGTGAATTATTAGAATAATTTAATACGTTATACTGTAGTGGTCAGCTAATGGATCTTGAGGTTACCTACCAAAAATGGTAGACATTTTATTTTCTGTTAAAATTATGCATCCATGCCGGGTCAATTGAATATGGGGTAGGAGAATATATGTGGGTGGATGCCACCCTGCACTTGGACTTTAAAGGTAATTTTGATGGTCAAGCAAGCCAAAACTGATCAAAATAGGTATTTTGTCACTTTAAGGAGAATTCTGCACAAGTTTTCATGAAAACCAGTTGTATTGTAATTGGATGTCTATTGCTATGTTATACAGAGCAGTTACACTTTAACTTACACCAAGATGTGTAGGATTAACAGAATCAAACAAAACAGTACTCTTGTATTAGAGTACAACATAAGGAGAACATTGCTTCTGGGAATGAGACATTTGGTTGAAATGCTGGCATGCATTTTATAATGTTCAAACATGTACAGTGTTGTAAATGTTCACCAGTCAGTGGTGTCACAGCCAGGGGTATGCTTCAGGTCCCACCTACACTGTAACCTTTCCACACTAACCTGGCTTGTGAGCCACGTCTATAGCTACAAATAACAGATTGGTTCCCCCAAGCATTTTACCTCCTCCCCGGACTGTGTGTATATAGGCACGTATTTATATCGACCTTTTATAATAAATATGCAATAATTTTCCAACTTTCTCTGAAGTGCTAATGCCTTGAAATGATTTGCATTATGCAAATGGGGCATTATTTTAAATAATATGACTGCTTACCAATTGTGAACACATTTGGGGTTCTAGGACAACTGCCCTCCCCCCCCCCCCCATGGGACAATTGCCCCCCCCCATTGCTTCAGTGAATCTTCTGTACAGCTAACCTAGTCAAACCAAACCAGACCAAATGCAACCAAACCAGACCAAATCTAACATTACCAACGTCACCATCAACCAGATTATTACAGGAGATCCAACACCACCCAAGAGGAAACGTTTATCATGATTCAACAGCCAGAACAGCAACCATCGTACAAGACTTAGAGAATTGCTGTGTACTGTACATAAGCCAATAAATATAATTCTGAGCTATTTTCTCCTCTCTATTTAGTTAGTTCCATGTTTTGTGCCAGTTAATCACTGGCACTGGGTGCCACTTGTCCAGGGGGGCAGTCCTGATACCCACATTTAGTTTCAATTTTCTATGAACCAATCGGCTATTAGTATAGAAGAGGGGCGTGGCTTAAGGGCCAGGCTAGTGTGGAAAGTGTTAGGTTCTGAATAATAAGTTCTATATACAGGAGAGAACACAAGCACCTGTATAGTTTTGTAGGTTCGGTTTACTGGATAAGAGTATGTACACAGAGGAGAGCAGCGGTCTCCCTGGCTAGGCTCCTTGTCAACTGCTATAGGCGACGTATGGCAAGTGATACATTAGCAGCTTCCATACGTCGCCAGGCACATTAATTAAGCGTGTGGGATATGGTAATAACATTGCCACACGCTGCTAGCTAGGCTGAATAAATAATACATAAATGGAGCACATACATAATATACATACATGATATATAATCCAGCATACATAATATACATACACCTCCCTCCCCCCTATACGCTCATAGCAAAGTCTTGAGCGGACCTTTTCTTTTGGATCCGTTCTGAGCGTCGAGGGACTTCATCACTGGGAAGGGTATGGGACTCAACACTGGTGGCGGGGCCAGCAGAAGGCATTGTTACGGGTCGGAGAAAACGGCGGTTCCTCCACCACACACGACCACTGGGTAACCGCACCTGGTAGTCCCGTGACCTGCCGAGACCCATGACTACGCCTACTTTGTCCCAACGTAGGGAGGTCGGGTCCTGAACACGGACTTGGGTGCCGACACTCAACCTGGGGAGAGAACGGGCGTGGTCATTGTAGCGGGCGACGACGTCCTGAACACGTTCGGCGGCTCGGCGATCACAATCCTCTCTCTTGGCCTGCCACTCCTTGGAGAAGGATTGAGGGTGAGCAGGGACACAAGAACGAAGGGGGCGTCCATACAAAACCTGGGCAGGGGAGCGTCCGGTGTAGTTAGGTGTGTTGCGGAGTTCAAGAAGACCCCTGTCGAAGGCCTCGCAGTCACTGTTCCCAGAAGGGGCCACCTTAAGGATGAGGTGCTTCAGGGATTTGACAGCAGCCTCAGCGTGGCCGTTGGACTGCGGGTAATGGGGCGATGACAACACATGCCGGACTCCCCATCGGTCAAGGAACACAGCAAAGTCCCGGCTTGTGAACTGAGGCCCTCCGTCGGTTCGCAGGCGTACAGGAACGCCCACGTCACGGAAGTAGTGGCGGAACTTGCTGATGGTGGCGGCAGACGTCGTGTCATTACCGCACTTGATGACAACCGGCCAACCAGAGAGACGGTCGACGATAACGAGGAAGGACTTTCCTGACACACAGAAAAAGTCGGCCGACACAGACTCAAAGGGGCGGGTGGGGTTGTCGTCACTCATAAAGGATTCCTGCTGCTGGCTGGGTTGTAATACGCGGCGGGGCTTACACACCTGGACAGCATTGGAGATGTCGGGGTCGATGCCAGGCCGGAACACAGTCTGTCTTGCACGCCGTTTGGTGGCCTCGGCTCCACAGTGACTGTCGTGGAGGCGAGCCAAGGCGTGGAGACTTGAAGCAGCAGGGGCAACTACCGAAGGAGGGGTGTCACTGGCCAGAGGTAGGGGTAGGGCGGCAGCAGGGTAGTTGCTGCTCCCTTCGTGCACCCTGTTGGCGTGTTTTACCTCGAGAATCGGTGTTGGGAAGTCCTGGGGGATGATGGCCAACTCTTGGCAATGTCTGTAGGACAGCAAAGGAGTCGGGACGCCATTATGCACATCAATCCAGGCTTGACACGACATGTTGCCGAAGGTGACGTGTGCATAGAGTGAACCTAGGGCCGGGGTCATCTGTGAACCATCTGCCATAAAGCGGAGATCCTTGGGGGGCGGTCCTAGATCACTTGGAGAGAGCCCCAAGCATTGCAAATGCTGGGGACCGATGACTGTAGCATCAGCGCCGGTGTCGGGCAACATCTGAAGACGGGATGACACACCGCCGTAGGTCACGATGACGCTGATGTACTGGGGGACTTTGGTCCTGGGACGCGGGGGGGAGCACACATTCCTAATGTGGCTCGAGCGTTGTCAGGAGTCGTCGTGCCTCTGATTGGAAGGCTGTGGGCGGCCCTCTCTGGTGGAAGGGGGCTGAAGCTTCCGCCGACGCGGTCTCTTGGGTATGTTGGAAGGGCAACACTTGTCATAGTGGCCCAGACGACCACACACATTGCACTGGACGCGTTTGGCTGGGCACCATACTGTGAGTGACCAGTGGCCCTTACGGTCACAACTGTTGCAGGTAGACTGAGCAGCTGGACACACCTGTGTTCCGTGCTGCTTACCACAGTTGTTGCAAAATAAACCGGGCGTGGACGTGGTGGGCGAAGGCGTAGGAACAGACTTCTTGTCCTTGTACCGGGACACAGCGCGTACAGCTGTAGGGGGAGCACGGATGGCAGAGGTGGCACACCTGGCAGCCTCATAGGAGCGACATATCGTCAACACATCCTTAAGAGAAGAGGAAGAGTCGAGGGAGGTGAGGCGTTGGACAAGTTCCTCGTCCTTAACACCCATCAGGATCACCTGCCTCAACTGGGTCTCCTCGCACTGCTGGTGGTGGCCTGGACATATATCTACCTCTTCCGAGGCTCTCTTAAGACGCACGTAAAAGGCATCAAAAGACTCACCCTCCATCTGTCTGCAGCTAAACAATTCCCTCCTGCGCAGAGCTTCATTCTGCTGTCCTTTGATGTGCCGTTGTAGAACGTCCAGTACCTCCTCTACAGACAGCAAAGAGGTTGGGGGTACCTGCAACGTATGTTCCAAGACACGCTGAATTTCCAAGGACAGGCACATACGCAGCTGGATGAGTTGTTTAGGCTGTGACAAACTCTGGAGATCCACCATTGTAGAGTAATCAGTCCACCGTCGCCGCCATTCACGAAAAGTCTGGAAAGTCTCATCAGGCTTCAAGATGGGCGGCGTTTGAGCTGCTGCTTTAGGTGGGGCTGGGGGGGCGTGAAGGAAGCATGGATGAGGTATCTGAACCAGTCAGTACCTAGGCAGTGTTAGAGCCTGGGGCTTGGCTAACAGTGAGGCGAGATATCAAGGCTTCAAACCGTTCACTGTCTTCCAATCTCCGTTGGTTGTCTCGTTCTGCCTCTGCTTGCCTTCTGTGCTCATCCGCCAAACGTCTGTGGGCTTCATCCTCGCGTTTCTCATCTCTCATAAACTTCAGTAAAGCAATTATCTCTGGAGACAACGCTGAATATTGAGGTGAGGGACTGCGCGATGTGGGGGCTGGAGCGTCGTGGCCGGCCTGGTCATCCATCTCTGCGGGGCTATCACCCGTCTGAGTCATCCAGACGCTGGGTCCACGGCTACGTAAGGCGTGAGACATAACTACTTCCTCTGTGTACTATGTCTTAAATCAGTGTTGACCGGTCAGCCCGTCGTATCAACAAGATTTCAGACAAAAAATTAATTAAATACACAGATAAGTAGGTTATATATATAAAATATATATAAGGAAGCCGCGCGGTCAGCGAGTGTTAGTACGTGTATGTGTGTGAGTGTGTGTCCCGGGCCGGCAAAGCGTCTCGCCCCAGCTGTGAGGGGGGGTGGAGGCGGCGCTGTGAGGGGGGGGAAAGGGAGAAGCGCGGCGACTCCCAGTCAGTCCAGTTACCCTCAGAACGCGGTCAGAGACGGGTGCACTGAACTCTACTCCCCACAAATGCCCAGAACATGCCGTATACCTTGGGAATCCTTTAGAACAAGGTCACACATGAATGGCACGAAACACACAATGCACTAAACACTTCACAGAAAATCACTGACACTGCTCAAAGTTGCTGAAATTCTTCGAGGAGAGATGGCGCGGGAGTTGACCCAAGCGAGAGTCCATAGAGGCCATAGCCGGCTTTCCACAAAGTTTGCGCTATCACTCGTAATTATCCAGTAAGATCGGATCACTGCGCCATGTTAGGTTCTGAATAATAAGTTCTATATACAGGAGAGAACACAAACACCTGTATAGTTTTGTAGGTTCGGTTTACTGGATAAGAGTATGTACACAGAGGAGAGCAGCGGTCTCCCTGGCTAGGCTCCTTGTCAACTGCTATAGGCGACGTATGGCAAGTGATACATTAGCAGCTTCCATACGTCGCCAGGCACATTAATTAAGCGTGTGGGATATGGTAATAACATTGCCACACGCTGCTAGCTAGGCTGAATAAATAATACATAAATGGAGCACATACATAATATACATACATGATATATAATCCAGCATACATAATATACATACAGAAAGGATATACAGTCTCTCCCCGACGGGACCCAATTCCAGGTCATAAGTCGAAAATGCGAAAATAGATAAAAAATCTAAAATGGTTCTCTTTTTCTTCTCAGCACCACAAAACTCACTTTTAAGCATGCCAGCCAATTTAAATGGAATTACAAATGAAAATTTTGTATGTACACAGCACAATCACTAATGTCGGAACCCGAAATTACATACAGTAATTGGACAATTTTTTGGTACGACTGGGGCGGTCGCATGTCTGGGTGGTCGTAAGTTGAGGAGTGGCTGTAGTCAGTAGTGTCAGTCATGGTTTTTCAGTTTTGCCCTGCAATTTCCCTCCTCGTTCATGCCCTGCCCACTGTGGGTCATTTATGATCGTAAGGTGGGGGGGGGGGGGCATAATTGAAATAAAAAGCCATTACCTTTTAAAAATACAATGCCTGTACTTAATATTGTACATTGGTAAGGTGACAAGAATATCTGCGGAAAAAATGGACGAATTCGAATAGCCTCTTCTGGTGGTAATGGTATTCTCATAAAATACCATTAATACCTGTACAGTGGTCCCTTGGTTAACGAGCACAATCAGTTCCAGCAGGTTGCTCGTTAACCGAAAATCTCGTTAACCAAAACCATTGTTTCAATGGGTTTTTGGGTAATTGGTTCCAGCTCACCGAAAATTGCCTAAATTCACCAAAAAAGGTAGAAAAGTACTTGCTTTGAGGTGTGTATGTAGAAGGCTCCTGGATGATGATGCTGATGTGAATTAGAAGTGGGAGGTGCAGGAGGAGAAGGGAGAAGAGAAGGAAGTGTAGGAGCATTTTACTGCTTCTTGGAAGGCGAGTCACCTTCCATGAAAATGTCAGGAACATCTGGACAGAAATTTTCTCCACCATGAACATCCTCTCTCCTTGAAGTGGAAGGCTGAGGGATAGCATCGTGTTCCCTCTGCCTTTTTTGAAGAAAGTGTCAATTGTGGTCTGTGGGGCATCTCTCTTCCTCACCATTAACTCATGTTTAAAGGAGACCATTTAGTCCTCAACATGACACAAAGTTCAGTTTTTTCCACATCTGGGTGCTTTGAAGCCAGTTCCCTGAACTTCTCCCAGTGGTAAATCACATCATTCAACTCTTTAGTTGACATATGGTCATCACTTTCAATTTCCTCCTCACCACTGTCAGCCTCTACCTGTAACATCTCACCCCGTTGCTTCAAGTCATCAGGAGTAAGTTCCTCCTCGTGAAACATCACAAGCTGTTCGACATCATCCTCTTCCACTTCAAAGCCCAATAACTGACCAATGGACACAATCTCCTGGTCCAACTCTGTGTCATCCTGAAATCCGTCAAAATCATGGACTACTGATGGCCACAGTGCTTTCCATGAAGAATTGGGGGATCTAGTGGAGACTTATTGCCATGATGACACAATCAATTTTACAGCCTCCAGGATGTTGAATTGTGTCTTCCAGAACTGTTTCAGTGTCAGTTCAGGATCAGTGGAAGTTGCCTGATGACACCACCTAAACATTTTTTCATGTACATCTTCTTGAAGTTGCTGATCACATTTTGGTGCATTGGCTGTATGATTGATGTAGTGTTGGGAGGCAAAAAAAAAGACTTTCACAAAGTCAAATTGATACTCCAAAGTTCTGGCAAGTTCAGGGTCATGACCAGGAGCATTATCCATGAGGATAAGAGCCTTTAAAGGGAGTTTATTGGTGGTTAGGTAGCTCTTGACAGAAGGGCAAAACACCTCAACAGCCCATTCATTAAAGAGTCTTGTCACCCATGCCTTACGGTTGGACTTCCAATAAACTCCAAGCTTTGCTCTTACCACTTGCTGTTGCTTGAACACCCTGGGGTTTTCAGAGTGGTAGACGAGCATAGGCTTCGGTCGGAAATCCCCTGAAGCATTGGCACCCAGTACTAGAGTGAGGCGGTCTTTCATGGGTTTATGCCCAGATAAAGAGGCTTCATCTCTGGTGATGAATGTTCTTTTGGGCATCTTTTTCCAGAACAGCCCAGTTTCGTCCACATTGAACACTTGCTGTGGAAGATAATTTTCTTCTTTCATCAGTTCTTTAAATTCCACTAAAAACTTTGCTGCCCCTTCCTTATGAGCATTAGCAGCTTCACCATGCCTAACAACACTGAAAATGTCGCTTCTTTTCTTAAAATTTTCGAACCAGCCTTTGCTAGCCCGAAAATCTTCAAATTCTGTGCCTGAAGAACCAGGTTGATCTGTCTTTAAATGTTCGTAAGTCTCCCTGGCTCTTTCACAAATGAATTCAGTAGAAACTGAATCACCTTTCATCTGTTTTTCCCTAATCCAGATGAGAAGTAACCTCTCAGTTTCTGCAATTCGGGATCTACTTTTAAACATTCTGGTAGATTTGTCTCTCACTTTCACTTCTTTAAATTTGTCTTTCTGTGCAAGAATTGTCGACACAGTTGATGTCGACATGCCATATTCTTTGCACAGCGCATTTGTTCTAATGCCTTTTTCATGTTTTTTTTTTATAGTTTCTTGCTTGGTTTGGATTGAAATCGCTTTTCTTGGTCTGTTAGGCCCCATGCTGGATTCAAACAATGTCCACACGTGATTTTTTAAGTTAAACTAGCTGTAAATAAAGAATATTTTCATTAAAATAACACTGCACTGCGCTATATTTTGTCAATATGTAAAATAAATTTCAAAATGACAAATAATTTGCTTGGAAACACAGAAAAAGAGCGTTTAGTTGAAGAGTCTCAAGCAAGATGTTACCTCCACTGAAAACAGAGACTAACTCTTATTTGGTGTGTTAAAAGGCTGGATGGCGCGCCAAAAACTAGTGACTTTACCTTCAATTATGTTCAATAATTGTTGAAATGACTAAAAAATTTAATATTATACTTTTAAAATTTTTGAATAGTATAAACTTCTTGATATTTACTAAAATAGTAAGGAATTTAAGCCCTAGAACCGATTACTGTATTGGCGGACTAATAATACAGCTGGTTGACCGCCAAGTGCAAGCGAAAACTTGTTGATTTCGGCTCGTAAGAAACTCGTTAATCGAGGGATTGCACGTTAACCGAAGTTAAGAATCTTATGGGAGGTAACTCGTTAACCGAAATCTCGTTAACCGAGGGATCACTGTCACTTCATATACTATATTGTATATACTGTATATCATAGGTAAAAAATAACATCAAGAATGCATTTCCATGTATGCAACGGTACAAAATAAATTTCGCTAACACAATTAGAGCAGATTTTATGACAAAGTTTATACCCGTACACTTTTTTGCTAGCAGCCTTGCGCCTCAAAAATACCTTAGCTCATCATTATTGAAGACATCTTCAGGTCATGAGATCCACTTATCCCCCACCCAACAATGGGTGACCCTGACATTGCATCAGATCAGGTCAGTAACATGATAGTGTACACATTAATCCCCCACAGCTGCACGTGAGTGGAAAATATCAGTCTTCACTGTAACACAGCTTCATTCATGAGGCACCTCACTTGCCTGTATCACAGAGTTGTTTTTCTTTTTCAATGTATTTCTTTAGCCAAACTTTTAGATAAACTATTCAGGATTATTCTTGTAGCGAAATGGATTTTCCAACTTAATTTGAACTGTATTTACAGACTTTGGTAGTTTAGACTCTTGAAAACCCTTCCCCACCACCCAGAAAGATTTTAGGGATGTGGGCTAGTGTGTGTGCAAGATGCATAGTTTAGTCTCTTGGAAACTTCTACCAGTAGCTGTAAAAAGTTCCGGGGATGAGAGATTTTACCGGGTTTGAGAAAGTCGTCTGGATACCGTATGGGGTACGAGTTGTTAGTTCTAACTCGGGATGGAATTGAGAAAGGAAACTCACAATGTGCTCTCTGTATACCGTACGTATTGTATTGGATGTACAGTGCAGCTTGGTGCTGGGAAGTGGCAGCGTGGTCACAAGCGTGATGTAGAGAGAGCTGGTTGGTGAGGGTGCTCAGAGGAGGCCAGCTTGTGGGTTGCTGGGGGGGACCGAGGACTGCCAGGCAGGAGGGGAGGATGAGGTGTTGCTTGCTGCCGCTGTAGGTAGAAAGAGAGGTCACCACGAGGTCTGGCCTTATATAGCGGAGGTAGGCGTGGCTTAATAGTTGACCTCCGTCATGTAAGGCATTGCTGGTTGACCAAGACCACGAGGCGTACACTGGGGAATTCGCGGGGCCGGCTACTCAGCGACAAGCGTTTGTACCGGAGAAATCCACTACAACCATACTGGAAATCTCTCATCCCGGAAGTGCTCTGCACCAATTGTTTCGGCCAACCGGGATATCACTTACAGTATATCAGCATTGTTAATGTGAATGGACGAGTTGTCGGTCAGAATTTTTTCATGAGATGGCAGGTCAATGGGTAAAGAAAACATTTAAATTCACTATGGTAATGATATTTTTAAATAAATTGGGCCAACAATTAAACAAAAAGAAGGGTTAAAGTTGCTAAAAAGTCTCGTGACTGAAAAGCTGTGATTCGTTGTGATGCCACAGGTTGGCTCGAGCAGGATCCTGGAGGCAGCCAGCTGTGGTGGATGTGTTGTTACCACTAGAAATACAGGACTTGTGGCCATACCTTATGTTTAGGTTATAATAATTTACTGCTCAAGTATCATCGTATGTATTTACTTGCTGGGTGCCAAAATGATGCACAAGATCGATAACTCCAACATGGAAGTTTTCATCACTGTTCTCTATTTCATGTCTGGAAAATGTAAGTTTTTGTCACTGATGTCTATATTTAATGTGGTGGAAGGACTAGGGACGACCATGGTCAGGGAATGATCAGGTGACAGATGTAATTTACCGTGCTTCATAGTTGGATGGCGGAGTTCTTGATAATGCAGTCTCTCCTCGACTTACGACAACCCTGACATACGATCGCCATGGTCGTATAAAATATTTTTTTACATTACGTATTTTCGATTCCCGACGTTTGGTCGTAATGTGACGCCATACGACAGCTTGGGCTGGGCCGCCTTGTGGTGTACAGCACCCACGTTGTAGCCCACTCAGTTGGTGTTTGGCCGTCGTTGTTGTTAGTGATCGCGCTGTGTACTGACAATCTTTTTGTAATTCCCTTTAAAATGGCTGGCAAACGTAAAAGTAAGTTCTTGTGGTGCTGAGAAGAAAAGAGGAGTCAATTACTTTGAGATGAAAATGAAAATAATAATGCAATATGAAAATGGAAAAACGGAAGCAACCATTTCACCCGACCTTGGCTTCTCACTCAACGATATCAATAATTTTGAAAGACAAGGAACGAATTCGTGAGGTAGTGAAAGGATCAGCACCTATAAAGGGAACAATAATAACGAAAAAAGACAAGGTCTTATTCATGAGACAGAGAAATTTCTTGTGATGTGGATGGATAATCAGCTGCAAAGCATGTACCCTTAAGCCTTCTAACCCTACAGGCTTAGGCAAGAAGTCTTTTTGAAAGCCCGAAGGAGCAGGCAGGAGATGAGTGACCAAACCGTTACAGTTTGCTTATTGTAAAGGTGAGTGGAGAGGCAGCAAGTGCTGATGTGGGTGCTGCTGAAGCTTTTAAGGAGGAGTTAGTTCATGTCATCGTGGAGGGAAATTATTTGCCTGAGCAAATATTTAATGTGGATGAAACTGGCTTATTCTGAAAGCGCATGCCAGAATGGACATAATCCAGAGTCAAAAACCATGCCGGGATTCAAGGCATTCAAGGATGCAGCTGGTTTCAAGGTAAAACCCCTCATGATATACCATTCAAAGAGCCAACCCAAAGGCTTTTAAAAATGTCAGCAAGCACACACTGCCAGTGATTTATTGCAGTAATTAGAGAGCATGGATGACCCTAACACTGTTTGAGGATTGGTTCCTGAGTTGTTTCATTCCATGAGCCAAGGCGTATTGTCTGCAGCAAGGGATTACTATCAAGATTTTATTAATTTTAGATAATGCTCCGGGACACCCACCGCACCTGCACGACATGCACCCTCATGTTAAGGTAGTCTACCTTCCACCTAACACCTCTATCATCCAACCCATGGATCAAGGTGCTATTGCAGCTTTAAAAGCCTATTATTTACGTACGACCTTCGCTCAGGCTATTGCTGCTACTGAAGGTGAGAAAATGCTCAGTTTTGGAAGGACTACAACATTTTGCAATGTACAAAGAACATAGCTACAGCATGGGATGAGGTTACAGGTCAGTGCATGAATGGAATATGGAAGAAAGTCCTGAAAAGATGTGAACAGTTTCAAAGGATTTAATGAAGATGAAGCAATTTCTGTGCTTAGTAACAAGATAGTGGAGTTGGGTAAACAGCTGGAGTTAGAAATTGATAATGAAAATATTGAGCAGTTGGTGGATAGTGTAGCAGAAGAGCCAAGTAGTTAGGATCTGTTTGAACTGGAGGCACAGAAATTTGCAGAGGAAGAAGAGACAAAATGTAAAAGAACCTGCACCCCCCCTCCCCCCAAAAAAGTTTTCAGTGAAACAAGTGGCAGAAGCATTTGCTACTGTTCATAAGGGGATGCAAATGTTTGAAGAAATGGATCAAAATGTTGAGCGGTTTGCAAAAGTTGACAGACAGACCCAAGATGCACTTGCTTGCTACAGGGAGATTTACAATGAAAAGAAAAGGCAAACTGTGCAGTCTAAATTGGACGTATTTTCTAAGTCCCCCACTTCTGCCTCTTCACTCCCTAAAGATGATCCAATACCTTTAACAAGCAAGTATATTAGCCTGTCTGAAGTACGTGAACTTAATGACCCACCCAGCCCTGTCTCCTCCTCTGCTTCATCCAATTAATGTAGTTTCCATGCTTAATTAAAATATTATTTAGGCTGTGTGTGCATTCAGGTGACTACATTAAAGGTAAGTGCACAGTAACACTTTATTAATTTTTCATTATTGATTATTACTTTTACTGTACAGTACTGTATTTCATTTTAGAATTTCTATGTAGTCTCTTCTTGACTTACGACGGGGTTCCGTCCCGACAACCAGGTTGCAAGTCGAATAGGCAAAAATAATACCTGCACTGTACATAGAAATTCAAAATTGAGATACAGTACAGTATAGTCTCGGTTTACATGAATTTTTTTTTACACGGTTGGTCATTTACGCGGTCTAGGTCGCTCTTACATCACCACTGACGTCAGATGACGTTTTGGACTGTGATTGGGCCACACAGCCTTACCACCCTCGCATCCCCTCCGCCGCGAGCTGTGATTGGTCTAATTTAACCTGGCGTGCCCTGCCACCAGAGGGAATAAGTCGCTGACCTTAGATGCATCAGTCCCATTGTTCTCCGTCTGTGTATACAGTGCTTCCTTGTGCCCGCTAATCCACTCAACAATGGCTTCTGCTGGACCCTCACCCAGAGAAACCTTGAACTACCTGGCCCAAGCCGCCCCAAGCCCAAGAAGGTTCAACGCGCCTTAAGCTATGACATTAAGTACAAAATCGTCCAGGACTTAGAGAAAGGCACAAGGCAGGTGGATCTCGCCCGACAACATGGCGTGAATGAATCGATGATCCGCACCATCAACAAAGATGCTGCCAAGATCAAAGAACACATGAGCATCACAAAGTCTGCAGGCGCATTGATGGTGAAATATTGCCACAATAAGGTGCTGCTAAAGACTGAAAGTTTGTTGGTCAGGTATTTGATGCGTTAGTCAAGTAGGAGCATGGCGGTCGACACTCGGGCATTGCAGGACTACGTGAGAGAACTGTACGTATCAGTGGCGAGAAAGATTGGAGTTGCAGAGCCCAAACCCTTCACTGCTTCCGGTGGGTGGCTGCAAGGGTTTCAAACGTCATAAGATAACAAACGTTGAAATTATTGGTGAAGGAGCAAGTGCTGACCGGGCTGCTGCTATGAATTTTCCCCCATTCTTACGAGAAATTATGGAGGAAGGACAGTACACCGACGACCAAGTATTCAACATGGATGAATCCGGGTTGTTTTGGAAGAAATTGCCATCCATGACCTTCATAGTCAAGTGTGCCAGCAAGTGTTGGGGCCGGAAGTTGCAGAAGGAGGGCATCACCATCCTGCTCACCACCAATGCCTCCAGTACTTGTAAGCTGAAGTTGTCTCATCCACAAAGCCCCCAAGCTGCATGCCTACAAAAATATGGACATGAGCAAGCTAAATGTCCATTGGCTAACCTCACGTAAGGTGTGGATGTTCACTGGTCTGTCCCTCTCCTGGTTTGACAACTGACATGAAGAAACTCTGCGAGCAACATAATGTTCCATTCAACATTTTGTTGATCCATGACAAAGCACCAGGGCCCTCACCCCTATTGCTGGATCGTCACCCCAATGTAAAAGTGGTCTTCCTTCCTCCTAACACTACGTCGTTGATCCAGCCCATGGATCAGGAGTTGATATGCAACGTCAAGGCTGCTTTCTCCGCAAAGAAGTTTTGGCTCCTGAACGACTTCAACACCAAGGATGAGTTGCAGGACCTTCTGAGTGGCATCGATAGCAAGAGCGAGGACAAGGATCCAGAACAAGATTTGGCGGACCATGAAGTGCGAGTTAAGCAGTTCTGGAAACTTTTTAACGTCAAGAAAGTTGTTGATTTCTTGGTGGAGGCATGGGGGCAGCTGTCTGTGGCAACGATTCGTCGTAAGTGGCGGCATGTGTTGGAGGGTATCCCAGGTGGGAGGCAGTCAAGCGGTGGCTGGTGAGGTCTGTTGCTGTGGCAGTGGACATAGCAAGAGAGGCTGCTCTAAGTGTTAGAGCTGCAGGCCTTCTCCGAGACCACCAATGATGACATCCTGGAGGTAATCAAGCAACCTGAGGTTGACTGCAGAGATGATGTTAGAAGGTGATGACGTCAGTGAACAGCCAGGTGTTACGGAAGAACAGGAACAAACTGACACATAGTGATGTGAAGGAGGTCATCGAGTTTGCTGAGAAAATCAAGCTCATCCTTGCCTAAGACCCAGTGAATCATCGCTATGAAGTGTCAAATAACCTTCTGTTGAAATCTATGGAGCTGTATGTCCAGATGTATCACGACCACATCAATGCTAGCTGTTAACGGAACATTACCGAGTTCTTCACCCACGACCCACCACAGCCAGCCGAAGTCAGTGATAGTGAGGATATGGCCTTTGAGGGGTTTGACAAGGAGGCCCTGCTAGCCTCTGTGGTGGATAGTAATACAGGTGATAAAAGTGATACGCTTGAGGGCCACTAATCTGCCCTCTGCCTCGGAATCAACCTCCCATCCTCGTGTGCCCTGCCATCTCTTCTACTAACGTAACTGTTAAAAAACCTAATATTACTGATATTTCTCTTGTATATTATTTGTGCATACCATCATAAAATTAAGATGTTATTTTTAATACAACGTACATAGTGTGTCTGAAAAAGTGTAGTTTGGGGAGTCGGCCCAGTCTTTATTTCAATTAATCCCATATGTTCTGTTATTTCGTTTACGCTTTTCTCGTTTTACTCGGACCTCCACGGTTTCAATTGACCGTGTAAATGCAGACGATACTATACTATATTTTTAACCAAACAAAGTTACCAATAGTGTAGTGTGATAATGTTTTCTCTGTAGCATTTTAATACTGAGGTATTTGAGTTTTCTACCTTATTCTTTGTTATTCAGACAAAATAATTAAGTTGATGGAGAGCATTGGCATAAAGTGGTGGTTGGGGAAGGGTATGCTGGTGGTGGTGTGTGCTGCAGGTTTGTGTGAAGTGACAGTAAACCAGAATTGGCTCGTTGTTGAAGTGAAGTGCCCTGACAGCTACATCATTTACAACAGTGATAATGTGAGTGTTTTCTCTTGACACTGGCTACTTTGCTGTCAGTGGAAAAAAGGCTTGAAATAGTGAGAAAAAAAACCCGAGACATATACTAGCTAAAAGGTTTTGGTGTGGATTTTAACTTGATTAGTTTTAAATATGAATAAACAATTTTGTTTCTTTTTGTACTATTAGGCAGGTAATACATCCATTTGTCTTTCACAGGCCACACAAGAGTTATTCTCAAGACCGCACCATAATATAATGCATAGACCACCACGGTCTGCACCACAAAGTCGGTGGTGTAGCCATGTGGCGGAAATTGGTGCAGTGTGGAGCTATAGAAAGTGAGTTTTCAAAATACCTGTATATAAGTCCTTTTGTAGTCTTTGTGTCATAGTTAGATCATTTAATATTTTGCCATTTACAGGGATTGATAAGTGTACCCACCTCTCGTTGTACACGAGGTTATCCCACCCAAGCACAGGTCACTGATCCACATCGGGGCCTAGGGGGCAAAAATTTAATAATAATAATAACCATAAAGAAAAAATGAAAAAAGATCAAAAGTGAAAAACAATATGCTGTATGTATGTTGTGTTGTCAACAGTAAGAGAAACAATTGGACCCTGCAATTGTATGTAAATGAGGCAGAAAGTCAGATCAGCAACCTGGTCACAATTTTCGTGATGCTATATAGCAGTAGGGTCTACCATAGACCACATTATGCTTCCAATATCTTTCCAGGCGGTAGTACCTCCCTGTTTGGTAGCTGCCTACTACCTACCGCACAGGGTACGAACAGTGCTCTCACTTAGACGAAGTATGCGGCCAACATTCGACACGCGCTCTCCTCTCTGAAGGTGGGCGATCACATTTAATTTCACATCCATTGTGATTGTTTTTTGTGCCTTTTTAGCTTTAGGCGCCCCAGAGGAGGCAGATGGAAGTTTTCCAGACATGCTTGATGGAGGAAACGGCGTTTAACACTAAAAAGGTACGAGATAAATACACAATGCAAATGAGAGCACAGAGAAAAAGTAGTGCTGGTGTGAACTGAGAAAGTGATACACTCCTGTGTATCACTTGATGGACTGAAGATGCTACCTGACCTACAGTAGCTTGGAGAAGGACGTGCCCCTAAGTGCTCGTGTTAGTGACCATAAGAAATGGCCGCCGTGGATCGTTGTGTTATGGGGGAAGAGGGACGGTGTGTGAGGGAAGACGACCCCTTGGCCACTCTGTTAAGTCAGCTGGAGCAGTTGAGGAGTGAGATAGACGCTCTAAAGGGGGAGAACGAAGCCCTCAGGACTGAACTTTTTCAGGTTGGTGTCCTGCTTGAAGGAGGAGCAGGCGTGGAGAGTGGTTGTCTCCAAGGGGACTAGGGTCAGACTCAGGAAAGCTTACCAGGGTGTGGAGTGCAGTAACCCCTCCCAAGTGTTCAAAAAAGCTGGCGAGGAAAAGAGGCAGGACAGTGTGGTGCCAGGTGAGAAAAGGGCAGTTGTACAAACCCTGCCCAGTGGTAAGGTCGGGGTAGTTGGGGACAGCCAGGTGAGGTTTTTAGATAGGACTTTTTGTGCAAGAGATAGGAAACGTAAGACTAGGGTGTGTTTTCCTGGGGCTGGGATAGGGCATGTAGCTAAGAGGATAGATAGGGTTTTGTCAGGGGAGGGTACCAAACCAGTAGTGTGGGTGGTAACGACGTAGGAAGGGTTAGGGGTGAGGAACGTTTCAATAAGTATAGGGAAGCGCTACGGAAGGTTAGAGATAGGGGAGGAGATCCTGAAAGTATGCGTGTCTTGCCTAGAAGAAACATAAAAGAAATAAATAACCTAAATGCAAACTTGTACTGTACATGTACTAAATGATTATGGTACTAAAATTGCTATGTATAGTGCATTTTATAGCTTGTTTATATTCAAATTAATCACTATCTTACAAGAATCCCAGCAATGTAAATTATATTCTAGGTCATTTTACTGGTATTTTATAAGAAGCTTAGTCACTTAAGGACTGAAAAATAAACACACATTAGACCTTGGGCGCCACCTGTCAAACATATCACCTCACCACCTGCTCCCTCCCTCCCTCCCTCCGCCCAGCCAGGGTTTTAGGCTTACAGTTTTTGTCTTGTATAATATCTCAGACTAAAGTTAGGGGAATATAATTTGCATTGCTGGAGTCCTTACTAGACAGCGAATAATTTGAATATAAACGTCATATATTTTGCACAAGGGATAAAAATTAATCACCTGTATCACATTACAGTAGTGATTTAAGAGTAAGAGTACATATTTATATACAGAATATAGTTAAAAGTCACACCATTACCAACAACTATTTTATATGTTTTAGTTTATTTGCTCGTGGTTTTCATATGTTTTGTGTTACTGGTTGAATCGGTGAACTTTTATTAATGTTTGGTGTTTTAAAACATTTGGACCATTTTACTGTATGTAAAGTTTGTGTAAACTTTGTACTGTATTAATAATTTGTGATCAATAAAACATCTATCTATATCTATCTATCTGTCTATATATCTACCTACCTACAGGAGCATTTAAGTCACCTTCGTCATCTGGCCTGGAGATCCTCTCCGAGGCAGCGGGAGCTACGTCGGCCGGTAACGTGTTATGTAAGTCACTATTGTTCTGTACTGCCGTCTCTCCTTCCCCCGTTTTCTCAGCGCTTCAGGACGCCTGAGTCTGCCATTTTCCCTCGATCTTGAATGTACCCGAGACTTCATTATTCCTTAGTAATGACAGAATTTGAAATTGCAACTGGTTGCAATTGGTGAGGCAACCTAGATATGTCTGTTTACAGTTGGAACATTCAAGGTCCATTGTGAGTGGTGTTGAAAGCTTCAACTGTCCTTATTGTTAGTAAAACTTGTCTAGTAAGTGAGTGTTGAGTTTGCCAGGTAGTGGCATATTTTATGTCGTTCTTGGGGATATCCATGAGTTTCTGATCGCTACTGAAGTTGTATTGTTTTGCTGCCCAAACATCAGAGAATCTGATGTTTATAATTTAGTTAATGTCAGTTGTCTATTTAAGAAAGTCCTTAATCTCCTGAACGTTTCCTGTCACTCAAAATTCTCCGAGACTTAACGGCTGTTTCGGCCTGGGCTTTGGTTTGCGGTCAGGCGAGGAGAGTTGTTAGTACATACTGTACATAACTCCATTTCACCTCTTTCCCGACAAACTCAATCTCTGATTAGATCATAAAGATAGACGTAGAAAATTAGCCTGATCTGTGACACTGACGGTCACAGCTAGGTGTCCAACGACCACTTTGAATAGAGGGTCTATTGTTAGTAAAATTGGTCTTTCTAGTAGGGATATGCCCTCAGGCCCGTATATATGCCGGCGCGCGAGGAGAAATCATTCCCTCTGTGATTTCTCCTCCAGGTATGTAGATGGTTGTTTCGCCGCCGTGTTAATTCAGTTTAACTTAGTCGATTTTGTGAATATCAGTGTTTTTTTTTTTACATGGTAACTTCCGTGCCAATTGAGTCGAGTAAAGTAGAGATCTAGCTATCGTCTGGACCGGTGCCAGATGTATGTTTTGTATAGTGAAGTTAAATATTCACTCCCTCTGTGATTTCTCCTCCACGTCTCCAGACGCTGTTGTGGGGGGTTAGCAACACTCCTGAAGTTCGGGAGCCGCCTATGGGCACGATGTCTCTCGAAGGATGTCTTTAAGGTGGCGAGATTAGAATCCCAGGGCGAGATTCCTTGGCAGACGCCACGGCCTACCGCCACGAGTCGACCCTTTCCGGGCCAGGCGCTCCGAGCTAGCGAGAGAGCCTGTAAACAACTTTGGCCCACTGACTCTCTCGTGTGATTGTGGCCCATCTACTGTTCTTGGTTATATGTATGGAGCCGTATTAACATCCATGCTTGGGGATGACTAGCAGAAACATAGTCATCCCAGGTTAAGTATTGAATCCATGAATGTTGGTGGGTCTAGGGTGATTGTTATTCTTGGAGTCGAGTCCACCAAACACTGAATACTCGTTAAAGTGTCACGTTAGTCATTCCGGAATAACATGCTGTTATAAAGACTATTGTAATTCGGGATAATATCAAGTGTCATATTATTCACTTGCAGTGACAAAGAAATAATATAATGATTGTTAAATGTTGTAGCCTAGGTTTGAAGATGTAATTTGTTACTTAAAAGTACGACATGTGTGTCCAGTGTTTTCTGACCGTGTGTAGTAACTCCTGAAT
Source organism: Homarus gammarus (assembly GCA_958450375.1). NCBI lineage: Eukaryota > Metazoa > Arthropoda > Malacostraca > Decapoda > Nephropidae > Homarus > Homarus gammarus. Next base: position 20,463 of record CAUDMG010002285.1, on the reverse strand, counting down.
CTCATTTGTTGGAGAAATAATACCACCGTTCTCATGAGGCAATGGGTATTGACAAGACGTCGCTGAGTGTGGAGTCGAAGTGGACGTTTCGTTACCCTGAGTGTGCATCGCCGTGTTCCAGAACCTTCCCCCAGGGCCACTGCCGTAGGAAATTTGTTCATGGTTTGATTCTATAATTGTTTGATTCCATTAATTGCTGATTCCCCTTTATTGTTCGATTCTATCAATAGTTGACTCCATTTAATTGTTTGAATCCATTAATTGCTGACTCCCAGTATTTGTTTGCTTCCATTAATTGTTTGACTCCCGTAATTATTTGATGTTTGTTGAGTGGTGTCAGTTTTGTGTTATATTTTTATAGTAAAGAGATGCCAATCTCTAACGGTTGTTTGTTATTCCTCGGAAAACCATGGTCCTTGACTTTTCCTTTATTAAGATCCTGATTAGCCTGGTAAGGGATTTCTATCCCTAAGTCCTAGGCCTTTACAGTCAGTAACAGTGGTTTCAATGAATTTAATAGCTGTGAGTATGGCAACTAATTCAGTTTGTAGAGTGGATGCCCAGTTGTTAATTCTAACTCCTTTGCGATATGTGTTAATTGTGGTTAATTCCATGTTCTCGAAGATTTAATGTTAAATATTTTAAGTGTTTATTCGGACGTACTTCACAAGATTTGGTATATATTTTGGCTATAGAGACGTACTGTAGATGTGTGTGCTTATTTTATTGCATTACTTTTACTTTTATCCTCTTCGCCACTGATCGGCTTGTTAGCCGCTTGGGGGATTGGTCATGTCTCTTTTCATTTATATTCTTCACCAAAAGATCGGCTCGCTAGCCGCCCGCGCGATCGGTCACATCTGTCACGCACTGTTGGCAAATACTGGGCATGCACCGGCTCCTGAATGTACCTGAACCCGCTCCAGTGTTGAAGTCTTCTCTTGAAAGAGCTCACACTCGGTGCCGTCACAACGCACTCTGGTAGATTGTTCCAAGAGTTTACAACTCTCACTCCGAAAAAGTTTGCCCTCACTGTTTTCTGGATTTGCGGCTTCTTCAATCTTGAGCTGTGACCCCTTGTGGGGCGAGCGTCCGCCAGCTCCAAGTAAGGACACTCAACTGAGTAGTGCCCCCTGAGATGCTTATAAACCTCAACTAGGTCCCCCCTTGCCCGTCTGTAGTATAAGCTAGGCAAGTTCAGGCGCTCCAATCTCTCAGGGTAGCTGAGGTGCCGAAGTGCAGGCACCAGTTTGGTGGCCCTCCTTTGAACATTTTCAACCAACTGACAGCCCCTAGCATATCTCGGGGACCAGATGGGGTGACAGTACTCCAGATGGGGAAGCACTTCACTCCTGAAGATCGTCACGAGGGACGGACTGTCTAGATATCTGAACGACCTTCTTATAAGACCCAATAATTTATTTGCCTGATTTACCTTCTCACAATGGCCCGAGAACTTCAGCTCATTGTCAACATGCACACCTAGGTCCTTCTCACACAGTCTCAACTAGTACATTTTCTTCATCCCGTTGGGACATATGATACGCCTCCTTACCGTTGGTACGCCCCAGGTGCATCCTCTTACACTTCGTGACATTGAATCTCAGCAGCCATTCCTGGAGCCCACAGAGGTCCTTCTGCAGCTCTTCACAGTCCGCTTGGTTCTTAATTTCCCGAAATAACTTGCCATCATCGGCAAACATTTGTATGGAGGAGTGTACAACGTCAGGCATATCGTTTATGAAACAAACAAACAACAGCCGGCCCAATACACTACCCTGCGGCACCCCACTTGTTACAGGTACAGATGACGATTTCGTGCCATTAATCACCACACATTGCTTGCGGTCATGTAGAAAGTCTTCTATCCACGCTAGGACATTTCCCCGAATTCCGTACCCTTCCAGTTTGATTTTCAGCCTTTCGTGGGATACACTGTCAAAAGCCTTGGCAAAATCTAGGTAATTATTGTCGATATTACCACCCCGTTCTAGAATATGGGTCCAAATATCCAATACCTTGAGCAATTGTGTCAAGCAAGAGCGCCCCGGCATAAAACCGTGTTGGCAATCTTTTACAAGGTTGTTTCGTAGTAGATGTTCCATCGCGGCATCTCTGATAATACTCTCAAGTACTTTACATATTATGCTGGTCAGGCTCACCGGTCTATAGTTGTTCGTGGAGTGACTATCGCCCTTCTTGAAGATAGGACTCGCATAAGACGCTTTCCATTCACTGGGGACCATTTGTTCATCCAGGCATTTACAAAACCGAATCTTCAGGGGCTCTGCAAGCTCGTTGCACAACTCTCTTGGCACTCTAGGATGCACCATGTCAGGTCCAGGACTCTTATGGACCTTTAGCCTGGACAGTTTATTTCTAATACCCTCTTTTGTGAACACAATGTGGGTCAGTGCTGTGTCGAACCGTCTGTCCTCAAACGCAGGAAGGTTAGTTGCATTCTCTCTTGTGAACACTGAGGAAAAGAAGCTGTTCAATGCCTCAGCTTTATCCTGGTCAGAATCTGCGTAACTACCATCTTCAAGCCTCAGGTCTGATACTCCTACTCGCGTTTTCAATTTCGACTTTGCATAGCGGTAAAACGCCTTTGGGTTTGACTTGACCTCGCGTGCAACCAGCCTTTGGAACTCCTTTTCAGCCCTCCTACACTCTATCTTTGCTTGGTTTCTGGCTCTTGCATACATCCTCCTGTCTTGCTCATCGTTTGACCCAACCCACGTCTCAGTTGTACAAAGACTACATTACTTAATTTTTAGTTACAATATTATTCATTCCAGGACCGTGAAGATGAGTACACAAGACTGTTAGTTTCCGTTAACGGAACTGTTGTTGCACAAAATCGGAAACATTCTGCTATAACTGAAAGTACAGTACTGTAGCTGTCGTTGTGGTTTCTTAGTTTTGTTTAAGGATTTGGGTTCACCTTTAAAAAAAAAAATAGTAATTGTTAACTTATTTTGAAATAATTAGATATTTAAAGTATGCTTTGCTTGTAGGTTTTAAAAAGCCTTTATAGATACTGTACAGGGTATTCTTAAATATGTAGACCATCTTTACGATACAAAGAAGTTAGTTTTCACGTTGTCAAAATATTGATTTTTCCATAAATAAGCTTGACCTAAATCCCTTAGTCTCCAGCATTTGTAAGAAAGTAGTTTAAATTTCATACTAAGGTACTTGACACGATTTTAAATCTTGGTAATTGTGTTAATATGAGGGCAACTGGTGAACTCTTTTAATGCTGGCTGACTGGCTTTTCCTCTAGTCTTCCTACGCTGCCAGACATACCATGCAATGCCTGCCTCGGACCCAGCTTGCTGGCGCGGAGGGGTTCGAGACGCTTGCAATATCACTTCCCGTCGGCCACCTCGCGCTCGGTGCGAGTGTACTGTATATACGTTTTAAAAATACAATACTGGAAAAGACAGGAAACTGTACCAACAAATGGGGTATTTTTAGGGGGGAGGGGGTTCAGTTCAACTTAAATATAGTATTTTGCCAGTAATTTTGTGCTAAATTAATGCTGTACTGTATAATAGGTAAATGATTAAACTTGAACAGTAACTATTGTGTACCGATCAAATATTACAGGTTATAGCCTACCCACTAATTGTGCTGCGAGTGTTGTTCTCTGAATTGTTGTTATATAAGTTGATTTGTCTTGATATAAGTGGATATTTGGACTTGATATAAGTATAGTTTGTCTATAAAGGTTGACGGTTTAATGACTTATTTGAGTGGGAGGTGGATGACCTTTGTAGGATATTTGACCTTGGCTGAAGCCTTTATATACAATATACAGGTGAGCATAAATTAAGTTTACCATAGTTAAAAAGAAATAGTTTTATTGGTGAATATTGTGAGGTTCCCTCTGCTGTTAAGCCATAATGACTTATTTCAGATTTGAGTGGGAGGTGGATGATCTTTGAAGGATATTTGACCTTGGCTGAAGCCTTTATATACAATATACAGGTGAGCATAAATTAAGTTTACCATAGTTAAAAAGAAATAGTTTTATTGGTGAATACTGTGAGGTTCCCTCTGCTGTTAAGCCATAATGACTTATTTCAGATTTGAGTGGGTGGTGGATGACCTTTCAAGGATATTTGACCTTGGCTGAAGCCTTAATATACAGGTGAGCATAAATTAAGTTTACCATAGTTAAAAAGAAATAGTTTTATTGGTGAATATTGTGAGGTTCCCTCTGCTGTTAAGCCATTATTTACATGTTCGTCCAATTTGCCGTAAGTTTGTGATAATTTTGTATGTTTTTCAGTAATATTAGGAACAATGTTTGTGCTTAGTAGACTACTGCTCGTCCCAGACTTGCTAGCTAGTCACCTACGCCTACGGCGCATTAGACGAAGGGTAATTTGCGATACATTTTTGGGGAAAAAGTCTTGTACAAGGGCAAATTTTAATAATTTTTCTATAAATGTTGACGTATTTATTTATTGAAGAAGACCAGCACTTTTAAAAATTTAATTTTCTGGTTTGAAATATGTAGATATATTACTATAACTCAAATATTTTTTTTAAGGTTAGTAAGTTAGTGGAGAGTGCTAACTAAGTTCATAACTTCACTTTGTTGTTAGGGAGCTAGTTAGCACTTCTAACAAACTTCATAACAATTTCCAATTTTGTCGAGGTTTCTTTCAAAGCTGCATGAAATGGTATTTTACCTTCATAATTTTTTAGCTTGACTTGGGCGTGGGACAGATTTTTTTTAGTAATAAATAACTGATATTAATATGCTTAATTATTAAAACTCATAATCATATTTATATTGTTAATTTTAATGTTTATATTAAATTTCTTTAATTATAGCATGTTTATTAAACCGTTAAAAATTAAAAAATACTATTTGTACGTTGGTGGAAGTTTGATTCTTGCTTGGTACTTTTACGTTATAGCTGGTAAATACATGTAAATAATTGTGTGGAACGAAAAATGAGTAAATTTATTAAAAATAAGTTTAATTAGAAAAGTATAAATCGTGTTAAGAAAATTAAAATCACAGTATAAAATATTAAATTATGGGCGGTAGCTTGATTTGGTAGTTATAAGAAGTCTGACTAAGTTTTGTGCCAGCAGTCGCGGTTACACTTTAAGATTAAGTAAAAGTAATTTAGTTAACAGTTAATTAAAAATTTATAAGTTAGTTTAGTTTATTTTAATAAAAGGTAAAATTAGATTGTTAATTATTAAATTAGTATATAAAAAAGATGAAACTGTAGATGCCAGGGTATGAACTAGGATTAGATACCCTATTACACCTGGGAGTAAAATTTAAATGCTTGAATATTAATAGTTATATTCTTTAAAATCAAAGAATTTGGCGGTATTTTAGTCTTGTTAGAGGAACTTGTTCTATAAACGATAAAACACGCAGAATCTTACTTATCTTGGTAAATTTTACAGTTTGTATACCGTCATTATTAAATAATCTTGAAAAAGTTAATTATTGGGATTAAAAAAATTAAATATATTAGATCAAGGTGCAGCTGATAGATAAGTAGAAATGAGTTACAATAATATTTATTTATAACGGATTGAAGATAGAATTATTTTCAAAGAAGGTGGATGTAATTGTAAAAAAAGTTTAATAAGCTTTTTTGGTATAAGCTCTAAATTATGTACATATCGCCCGTCACTTTCATTTAAAATGAAATAAGTCGTAACATAGTAGGTGTACTGGAAAGTGTTCCTAGAAATAATCGAAATAAAGCTTTATAGTTTAGCATCTCACTTACGTTGAGAAGGTTTATCGTGCAAATCGATTATATTTTGAGTATTATAAATCTTTGCTATTGTTATTTAGTGTTAGAATATAAATGAGAAAATTATTTTTGTATAAAAGAAGTAAGTAGAAATCTAAAATTTTGAATCGAAAACTGAGATAAAGGCTAGAGTTAAAAGTATTGTAAAAGAATAGTGAAATAAATGAAAATTTAATAATAAGAAAGCAAAAGTAAATTTTTGTACCTTGTGTATCAGGGAAAATTAAAATTTTAAAAATAATTTTTTGATCCCGAAAAAGGAAGAGCTAAATTAATAAAAAGGTTATTGTGGCATAAATATCTTTAATATTAATTTAGTGATGAAATGTTAAACGATTCCTTTGATATCTGGTTTTTAGAAAAATGAATTTAATTCAGTTTTAATATTTAAAGAAAGTTAAATGTAAGAATAGGAGGGTTGAGCTTCTTATTCAAAATATAAAAAAGTATAGGAGAAATTTATTTAATAGTTGAATTAGGCTTAGAAGTAGCCATATGAATAAAGTGTTTTAACTAATTTTTAAATTAAAGTTATTTATATTCTTCTTGTAGTTGTATCTAAAAATGTTGATAATCTTTGTATCTATAGATAAAATGATTTTATTAGTAGAAAATTTTGTAAATAGTAAAATATTAAAAAATTAATAAATTTTAAATATTGGCTGATGTGGGTTAAGGAACTCGGCAAATAAAGCTTCTGCCTGTTTATCAAAAACATGTCTATATGATGGTTTATAAAGTCTAACCTGCCCACTGGGATCAAACTAAAGGGCCGCGGTATTTTAACCGTGCGAAGGTAGCATAGTCATTAGTCTCTTAATTGGAGGCTTGTATGAATGGTTGGACAAGAAGCAAACTGTCTCAAATACAATAATTGAATTTGACTTTTAAGTGAAAAGGCTTAAATATTTTAAAGGGACGATAAGACCCTATAAAGCTTAATAATTTAGTATATAATTAGACGAGTTAAAAGTTTAATATTATTTATACACTGAATTATTTCGTTGGGGCGACGATGATATAATTTGTAACTGTTTAAATTTAAAATACAGAGATATTTGTGTGTAATGATCCTTGTTGTTGATTAAAAATTTAAGTTACTTTAGGGATAACAGCGTTATTTATTTTGAGAGTTCATATCGACAAAAAAGTTTGCGACCTCGATGTTGAATTAAAAATTCGCCATGGCGTAGGAGTTGTGGAGGTAGGTCTGTTCGACCTTTAAATTTTTACATGATTTGAGTTCAAACCGGCGTGAGCCAGGTTGGTTTCTATCTTTTAAGAAAACAGAAATTACTTTAGTACGAAAGGATTTAGTAATTAAAATAATTTTTAAGTATAGATTAACTATATTACTTTGGCAGATGTGATGCATTAGACTTAGGATCTAATTAGATAGAGTTTTCTATAAGTAATAAACATTTATTCAAAAATGTTTGAATAAAACAGTTTGTGATAGCTTTAGTTATATTTGTTAGTTATTTAATTTTAATTATTTGTGTTCTTGTAGGTGTTGCATTTGTCACTTTACTAGAACGTAAAATTTTAGGATATATCCAAATTCGTGAAGGACCAAATAAAGTTGGTTTTATTGGACTGCTACAACCCTTTGCGGACGCTGTGAAGTTATTTACTAAAGAGCAAACGGTACCTGTAAAATCTAATTTTCTTCCGTATTATGCTTCACCTGTTTTTAGTTTGTTTACTGCATTAATTGTGTGGTTAGTAATTCCTTATGAAGTTGGAATAATAAATTTAAATATAGGAGTTCTTTTCTTCTTGTGTTGTTTAAGGTTAGGTGTCTATTCAACTATAAGAGCTGGTTGAGCTTCTAACTGTAAATATTCTTTGTTAGGTAGGCTTCGTGCTGTTGCTCAGACTATCTCTTATGAAGTTAGTCTTGCTTTAATTTTGCTTTCTTTTATTTTTTTAGTTGGTGGTTTTAGTTTAGAACTTTTTAATTTATACCAAGAAAGTGTATGATTTTTGTGGGTTACATTGCCGTTAGCTTTGATTTGATTTGCTTCTTGTTTAGCTGAGACAAATCGAACTCCCTTTGATTTTGCAGAAGGCGAATCAGAGTTAGTGTCTGGATTTAATACCGAGTACAGAAGAGGTGGTTTTGCTTTAATTTTTATAGCTGAGTACGCCAGAATTTTGTTTATAAGAGCACTATTCGCATTATTGTTTTTAGGTGGAGGTCCTTCTAGTCCCCTTTTTTATGCAAAGTTGGTAGGGGTGAGATTTGCGTTTATTTGAGTTCGAGGGACTCTTCCTCGTCTTCGTTATGATAAGTTAATAGGGTTAGCTTGAAAAAGGTTTTTACCAGTTTCTCTTAATTATTTAATTTTTTTCATAGGCATAAAAATATTATGTTATTGTTCTATGATTTAGTCTATAACTAATTTAGTATATTGAAAATAGAACAATAGTTAAGACGTTTTAGTGTCCTTATTGATGTTTTCAAAACATCTGTTTTAAATAAACTAAACTATCAATCAAGCAGTTTATCCCATAATAAGAGTGAAAGAGGATTGACAATATAATAAAGGAAATACACTACTGTCAGGATTTGCCCTGTAATAACAAAAGGATCTTCGACGGGTCGAGCTCCAATTCAGGTTAGAAGAATAACAATTGCAATTAAAGATCAAAATAAAATTTGATTTAAAGGATAAAAAGTTAGTCTTCGGAATTTAGAAGTATGGGTAAAAGGTAAAATTATTAAAATTGCAATTGATATAGCTAGGGCGATTACTCCTCCTAATTTGTTTGGAATTGATCGCAAGATAGCGTATGCAAATAAAAAGTATCATTCAGGTTGAATGTGTGCTGGTGTGACTAATGGGTTAGCTGGCACAAAATTGTCAGGATCTCCAAGGAGGTAGGGATTCAGAAGAGTTAATAAAATTAATACGGTCAATATAACTATAAATCCAACAACATCTTTAAAAGTAAAATAAGGATGAAATGGAACTTTATCAATATGTCTTGCAATCCCAAGCGGATTATTAGCTCCAGTTTGATGAATAAATAAGATATGGATCAGAGTTGCAGCTGCTACTAAAAATGGTAATAAGAAATGAATTGTAAAAAATCGAGTTAGCGTTGCATTATCAACTGCAAATCCGCCTCAAATTCATTGTACGAGTTCAGTTCCAATATAAGGGATAGCAGAAAAAAGGTTAGTAATAACTGTTGCACCCCAGAAAGATATTTGACCCCAAGGTAAAACATAACCTAGAAAAGCTGTTGCTATAACTATGAATAAAATAACAACTCCTACTATTCAAGCATGAAAAAATAAGTAAGATCCGTAATATATACCACGTCCAATATGTAAATAAAGGCAAATAAAGAAAAAAGAAGCCCCATTAGCATGAAGTGTACGAAGAAGTCATCCGTAATTTACGTCTCGACAAATATGGGCAACACTAGAGAAAGCTAAATCAATATGAGCAGTATAGTGTATAGCAAGAAAAAGACCAGTAACAATTTGGACAACTAAGCATAAGCCTAATAAAGATCCAAAGTTTCAGAATGTCGAGATATTTCTTGGAATAGGTATATCTACTAAAGCTCCGTTAGCAATTTTAAAAAGGGGATGGCTTTTACGAATAGGTGTCGTCATTAGTAGGATAGTCGAAGTGGTCTTGAATAAAGATTAACAATTTTTACAATAACAATAAGAGTTAATAAAAGATAAAGAACTATAAATAAAGTAAAAGATATTGTTGGTGGGCTATAAATAGTTCTTACTAGAGTAGAAGTAGCATCAAGCGAAAATATATCTGAAGAAATCGTTGATCTGATAATGGAAATATCAGGAGTAACATAAAGAGGGTCTTTTAGTATTATGAAAGCTGTTAAAAATAAAGAAAATCTTGAAATAACTATTAAAGCTGTGGCTGAGAATTTGAATGGCTCATTAGAAGCAAGTGAGGCGACATAAATAAATAATACTAATATGGCCCCCAAAAAAATAAGAAAAAGAATGTATGAGAACCAAAAAGAGTTGTTGTTTAACCCTGCAGCAAGTGAAATTATAACAGTTTGAATCAATAATGTGAGGCCTATAGATAAAGGATGAATAAGACGTGTGAAGAGTAATGAAGTTGCAAAAATAAGAGGAAGAATAAAAAACAAGATTTCAGAGAGTAGTTTAATAAAATATTAGTTTTGGGAATTAAAGATAAAAGTTTACTTTTTTCTCTGAAGTTTTAAGAAAATAAATTTCATTTTTGGTTTACAAGACCAAAGTTTTGGTTTAAACTATTAAAACTAATGTCAATTCTTAGATTAATATTTATTTTCGTTCCTCTTGTCGTTGTTTTTTGTGGGTTATGAAATTTTGTTTCTAATCGAAAACATTTACTTAGAGTTCTTCTTAGTTTGGAATTTATTATATTAGGAATTTTTTGAGTCATAGTAATTTGTTTAGCTAAAGTAGGAATCGAAGCCTATTTTACTTTATTTTTTTTGACTATGGCAGCTTGTGAAGGTGCTTTGGGTCTTTCTTTATTGATTTCTATTGTGCGGACTCACGGAAACGATTGTTTCAGAAGTTTTAGAACATTACAATGTTAAAGTTTATTTTTATAAATATTTTATTGATTGCGTTTGTTAAAGAGTGGTGGTTCATTCAAATTTCTTTGTTTTTAATATGTTTTATTTTTAGGTGTTTTATGGGGCATGATTTTTCTGTTTCAGGATTGGGATTAAGATTAGGTTCGGACCATCTAGGTTTTATTTTAATTATGTTAAGAATATGAATCATGGCTTTAGTTGTTTGTGCAAGCCAAAGAATTAAAAAAACTAATAACTCTCCTGATGGGTTTTTAGTTGTAAATTTATTATTGCTATTGGCATTGCTTTTAACGTTTTCAGCAACAGATTATCTTTTGTTTTATATCAGGTTTGAAAGATCTTTAATTCCTACTTTAATTTTAATTTTAGGCTGGGGTTACCAGCCTGAGCGAATTCAGGCTGGAGTGTATGTTATTTTATACATTGTTTGCTTCTTTACCTTTACTTGTTTCTTTATTAAGATTTTATAGGTTAGGTGGCAGGTTAACGATAGGTTTAGTTCCATGCGTTGAAAGATCTAATTTTATTACTTTTATGTGGTATTTTTGTACAATTTTTGCTTTTGTAGTGAAACTTCCTATATATCTAGTTCATTTATGACTCCCTAAAGCTCATGTTGAAGCTCCTGTAGCAGGGTCAATAATTTTGGCTGGTGTTTTATTAAAATTAGGTGGTTACGGCTTGATTCGCGTTCTTTTTTTATTCCCTGAAGTTAATAAAATATTTTCTTGATTTTGAGTCAGTGTCAGAATTTTAGGTGGGGTAATTGTAAGATTTATATGTGTGCGTCAAGTAGACATTAAGTCACTGATTGCTTATTCTTCAGTAGCCCATATAGGTTTAGTATTGAGGGGATTAGTGGTTTTTGGTTGATGAGGCCAAACTGGAGCTGTAGTAATTATAGTAGGACACGGATTATGCTCTTCTGGGCTTTTTTGTCTTGCTAATATAGTTTACGAGCGTTTAGGAAGTCGAAGATTATTAGTGAATAAAGGTTTATTAAATTTCATACCTAGGTTGGGATTGTGATGATTTTTATTAAGAATTGGTAATATAGCAGCTCCTCCTACAATTAATTTATTAGGGGAAATCAGGCTGATTTTAAGTGTAGTAAGGTGAAGAAAACTTAGTATGTTTGGGATTGGTTTATTGTCTTTTTTTAGAGCTGCATACACTTTATACATATATTCAATAAGACAGCATGGATTGTTTTCTTGTTGTTCGGGAAAAGTTTCTGAATATTTGGTTTTAATACTACATTGATTGCCTTTAAATGTTCTTATTGTGAAAACGGCTATAATTTTACCAAGATTTTAGTTTAAATAGTTTAATAAAAACGTTGGTTTGTGGTGCCGAAATTATAAGTTATTTATTTTAAACCGTGATTTGATATATTACTATACATTTAACTAGGTTGGTGTTTTTATGCAGAAGAGCTTTTAGTTGCATTTTGTTGTCTCTCATAAGTTTGTATTATAATAGTGTGACAATAATTGAATGGGAAATTATAACTTTAAATTCTTCTTCAGTCGTAATAACTTTAATTTTTGATTGAATTTCTTTTATATTTTTAGGATTTGTACTTTTTGAAGAAGACACCCCCTGCACTGTCTTTTCTTTACATCAAGACAGATAGAAGGAGACACCCCCTGCACTGTCTTTTCTTTACATCAAGACAGATAGAAGGAGACACCCCCCCCCCCTGCACTGTCTTTTCTTTACATCAAGACAGATAGAAGGAGACACCCCCTGCACTGTCTTTTCTTTACATCAAGACAGATAGAAGGAGACACCCCCTGCACTGTCTTTTCTTTACATCAAGACAGATAGAAGGAGACACCCCCTGCACTGTCTTTTCTTTACATCAAGACAGATAGAAGGAGACACCCCCTGCACTGTCTTTTCTTTACATCAAGACAGATAGGAGACACCCCCTGCACTGTCTTTTCTTTACATCAAGACAGATAGGAGACACCCCCTGCACTGTCTTTTCTTTACATCAAGACAGATAGGAGACACCCCCTGCACTGTCTTTTCTTTACATCAAGACAGATAGGAGACACCCCCTGCACTGTCTTTTCTTTACATCAAGACAGATAGGATACACCCCCTGCACTGTCTTTTCTTTACATCAAGACAGATAGAAGAAGGAGACACCCCCTGCACGCTCACTCTAGCCCCACTGTCCCTCCTTCTACGGTCATTTTACACCTGCAGGGATACTTTATAAATATTATGCCAAATTGCCTGATCATTCCTTGCATAGATCACAAACAAAACACTCAATATCATCCTCATCATCCAGTATCACTGCACATTGCTCGTGTGCCCATTTTTTACAATTGGCACAACAAACCCACCCTTCATCTCTTGCAGAATTTCCAAAGGTGTCACTGCAATATACGCAGACAGTTCCATCTCCCCTCTCGCTGTTGCTTTCATGAAGCCAGGATGGTCCAGCTTTTGCTTGTGTTTATCTTCCTTTTTTCACGTCGTAGTTGCTTTGATATGATTGCTGTTTTATTTTTGGCTTCTTTCTTTTTGCTAGACTAACCTTTTTTTCTTTTTTCTTCTGAATTTCTGTCTCGAGCTCATTCTTGTATGGGGATCCTGTCATGTTGAGGGGTCTCCCTTGAGCCCTAGGTCTTGTCGTTATGGCCACCTTGGGTGAACTACCTGGCCTGAACAGACTTGGTTTTTCAGGAACAGCACATGAGTTTTCAGATATGTCAGCTACTTCCAATTCAGGTTCATTCTCAGTGACCATGATAGGAGGGGCGACATGGTCGTTCACATCTTCCTCTTCCTGATCAGCATTTAATGGTAAGTCTGTTGGGTGGGCAGGTAAAAATGCAGCTTCTCCGAAAACATGCTTATTCAATGGGCAGATACCGGTTTTCTTAAACCCATTAATGGCTGTGTTTGGAACAGCAGCATGTAGATAGGCCTCACCAAACAAAGCACTTATTTTGTAGATTGTCACAAGCCTGCCAGGATTGTTTCAATAGCCCTCACATAGTAGGCATTCAGTGGTTTCATAAATGAAACATCCAGTGGCTGCAATGTGGTGGTAAAACAACAATCGTGACTTAATTATCCCTGGCAAGATTGATAACATCAAGATTCTTAATATGGGTCATATGTCCATCCATAATCAACAATACTGGATCATTCACTGATGGCTTGGTGTGGGCAATAAAGTGCTGAAACCATTCTGTAAAAATGGGGAGCTGCATCCACCCAGATGGATGACAGGCAAATCCGGTTCCTGGTGGAGCACCATCCTTTAGTTCTTGCTTCATACGAACCCGTGGAACAAACTGCAGAAGTCAGACTGCCAATCTGTTTTTTCCCACGCTGACCAAGGATTTTTGTAGGTTTTGTCTGCACCGTTGTAATACCTGTCTCATCCACATTGAAAATCCTGTGTGGAGGAAAGAAGTGGCCTTCCTGAACTAAGGATAAGGTGTCGAAGAACTTGTCCACATTTGTCTGATTGAAGCATCTTGCTCGAGCAGCAGAAGTTGGTTCTGGGGTCCGAATTGAAAGTTGTGGGTGGCGTTGCTTCTGTATTCCATCCCCCTCTATTACTTATTCTCACGTATTTCCGGGGCATCTACAAGGAAAAAGGAAAGAAAATGCCAAGTGTTTGTAAAATATTTAGAGTAAGGGGTGAGATGGAACCCTCGGGGTCCATCTCACCCCATACGTAAATACTCGCATTTTTAAAAAAAAAAAAAAAAGTTATATATATCATGTTATGGCACATACCTATAATACACACACGATTGGCTATATGCAGCATAAATACCAAATCATTACAGCCAGTATATCAATGCAAAAAAATAATTATCTTACCTTCTCCAAATAACATCAGCACTGTCAAAAAACACAAACCTCCAATGCTGTACTGGACCTGGCTTCCGGTTGCACCCGCGTGAGTTACAGTTGATGTGAAGGACATCTAGTGGCAACAATCTTAACCATGCCCTTTCTAATTCAAATTAGAGGGGGGGGTCCATCTCACCCCAGGGGTCCGTCTTACCCCACCTTCACCTTCCCCTACCCACCTGTAACAAGGTATGTAATTTTGAGTCCCACTCTTTCCATTTACAGAGTACTGTACAAGCCCATGATAGTGGCTCCTAAAGTAGATAAACTTCGTTGTGTGAAGAGAAAAAAGAACACGATGAAAAACTTGAAATAATTAAGAAAATAGAAGTGGTGTGAGCAATACTGTTCTAATGGAAACATATCACATTGGAAAGTCTACAATAGAATAGAATTCACAACTGTTTCTTTAAAACTGCTCGTTTTGATAAATGAAGCATGCTGTATTTGCTAATGAATAAACTATCAAAATGTATCTGTTCATCTCTCTATTCCTCCTTAAATTTGAATTTTAAAAGTACTGCCTGAAAAGCTCGAAAATCCGGACCGACCCAATCCCCAAGCAGTCTGGATTTTTGGACTTCTACTACAGTATACTGATTATATTGGACAAACACACTACAGGTACTACAAATACAGTACTGTACATCACCGCCTAATGGTCCACCCAACACTCTACACACACCCCTCCTACACCATCCACACACTACCCTAATGGTCCACAAAACCCTTCCTACGCCACACACTTGTCTCACTCGCCCCTCTAACACTCCACACACTTAGTAATTTAAAAACTTAATACAAAAGCAGTTATTTAAAAACATAGTAATATGAAAACTTACTAATATCATAAACTTAATCATTTAAAAATTATATAATATAAAAGCTTTAGGATCTAAAATTTTTGTAATATATAATGGTGAACAACAAAGCAGATCTTATACTCTGAATATCTTACTTTTACTTTCATGCTCTTCACCACTGAGCCGCTTGGGGAATAGGTCACGTCTCTGTCACGCACTGTTGGCAGATACTGGCTCCTGAAATTGCTCCAGTGGTGGTCAAGTCTGGTCTTGAAAGATGGTAAATGACATCCCTTATCAGAAATAATATCTACCCAATTTTCGTAATGAGCGCAATTCATAAATAATCTGCCAACACTAACAATATATATATTGCATTAGTATAAATATTTTGTAGACTAAATTTAATATTTTAACAAATCAAAATATGCCAGGTGACCTTTGCCAGCCACTAACACATTTGGCCGTTTTGCTTAACCTAACAAACACAAGAAACCAGGGTTGTTATGATTTAAATCGATTTAAACCAGAGTAAAAAAATCATGATTTAAATCACAATGAATTTTTTTACTAAACTCTTTTCTCTTTTTATTCTACAAGATTGAAAAGTATATACAATGCAGCAGGCTAACAACATTATTTGGATTTACATAATTATGTACTATATAGTCTGTTCTCTCCAGTTTTGCGAAACTTTGATCATATCATAAGGTCTCATTATTAATGTATATATTTACATGAAATACTGTATATTGTTACTTACGATAATACTATTGAAATTCAGTAATCATCACCTCCCAGGATCTTTGTATACAAGAGCAGGAGGAACAATGCTAGTAATGCCATCACACACACGATGGAACACAGTGACAGATTCTATTGAATGTTATTTAAATAACTGGGAGACCCTTGTCAAAGTGTGCAAATAAAATAGTGAAGACATTGATGAGAAAATTTAAAGGAAAGTTAATAAGGCATTAAAAAGAACTGCAGAAGACTATTTAGAGAGAGTTAAGCCTATTGCTGTGGCATTGGACTGTACCCAGAGAGAACATACCCTATTAAGTGATGCTGTAGAAATCTGGGTAAAACTGATATTAACGAGTATTTAACAGATAAGGAGGATATGAATAATTTTGAAAAAAGAATCAAAGTAGCATTGACACCTGCCCATTTTCTAGCTAATGTGATAGATCCAAGGTATCAGGGCAGACATCTGACTCCTGAGCGAGTCTCTTCCACATTTCCTTTCAACATTAATGTCCTTCCATGGAAGAAGTGCACCATTTAAAGAGGTCTATTTTGGTAAAGATGTTGTAAAATCTCTCTCACCCCTTGCTTGGTGGCAGCATTTTGTCAATGAAATAACAGAAAATGTAATGCATGTTCCTAGGCAATTATTTACAGCTGTTGCATCATCAGCAGGGGTTGAGAGAATTTTCCACATATGGATTTGTACACTCAAAGGTAAGAAATCGCCTAGAACAGGAAAAAGCATCTAAGCTTGTCACAGTACATAAGCCTTTCAATGTTCAACTAAGCTAATTTAAATGTTTTGACCTATCTTTGTTGTTTACAGAATGAGAATATTGTCTTGACTTGAAGTTATTACCGGTAATTCTTAACACACTATAATCCTACAAATGTAAGAAAATAAACTTGTTACCAGTATTGCTTTTTACAAAATGAGAATATTATTCTGTTAACTTGAAGTTAAGTTATTAATTTTTGAAACACTGTAATCCTATAACAGCATTTATGTTAAATTTCATTATTACGTTTGGATTTGTGCTGTCGTGGATTTCTCCCCTACAAACGCTGGTCTAGGTCAACCAGCGCTGCCATACATCACGGAGCGGGGGTCAACTACTAAGCCACGCCTACCCCCGCTATTTAAGACCTGACCTCGTGGTGACCTGTCTCTTTTTACCTCCACCAACACCACCTATTCCTCCGCCTGCCTGGCGTTCCTCGCTCCCGCCGGCGAGCATGGCGACCCACAAGCTGGTCCTCCTCTGAGCACCCTCACCAACCAGCTCTTTCTACATCACACTTGTAACCATGCTGCCTTCCCAGCACCAAGCTGCATTGTACATCCAATACAACATGTATATAGAGAGCACATTGTGAGTTTCCTTTCTCCATTCCACCCCGAGTGTGAACACAAACATCTCATCCCCACAGTGCACTCAAATGTAAGACGTTACCAGTTTTCTTTTATTTTACAAAAAGAATACTATTGTTAAATTCCATTGGTACATCTAATGCATAAATATCTTAATGCCAATTTTCTGTTTATTATCCTGAATAAGCTTTGGTTGAAAAATACTATTTTAATGCAATTCGTAAAAAAAAAATCCGATTATCATCAAATCGATTTTTTTTTATTAAAAAAAAATCGTGATTTTTTCCAACCCTGCAAGAAACAATGGTATCGTGACAGTCAAGCTGGGAAAGGAAAATTAAGTAAACCGAGTAAATTAATATCATTTATATTATTAAGTGTCGTGGTGGATAGTTGTTGGTTATTTGGATGGAGATGTTTCATTGGGGGTGGCAGTGGGCCTTCACAACACTCGTACATGCACCTTCAATTCTCCCTTAATATTACCTACGTACACGGACTAGTGCAGAATGCGTACATGTAAAACTATTTGAGTTACCCCATAGGCGTGACGATTTTCTGTGAAGCGATTCACAATACAATGGGAGACTTGGATATTATACATCATATGAATAAAATCGCAGTATTTTCTTAGAAGCAGCTGCAGGAATTTTATATGGTAGATAACCAATACTTTCCGGCTGTAAAATTTGAAGTTACTTTTCTTCTATTATTCCAAGTTTATAGTCATGACTTGTAATTGGATTTTGCTTACACTTTTTATGAATAATTTCTACTTGTTTATCTCCCTCCCTCTTGGTGTATATAACTTCTCTACAGCAACAAAACAATGTCAGCCCCAGTTAGGTGTAATTGGATTTATTTTTTAGTGTTACTGTTGTATTTTCTGCTATATAAAATGTTACATAGTATATCCCGGCTGTATCTTTATCCCCTTGTTTATCTACCTACTGTAGTATTTTTACTTTACTTTTATCCTCTTCACCACTGATCGGCTCGTTAGCCGCTTGGGCGATCGGTCACGTCTCTGTTACGCACTGTTGGCAAGTACTGGGCATGCACCGGCTCCTGAATGTACCTGAACCCGCTCCAGTGTTGGTCAAGTCTTCTCTTGAAAGAGCTCACACTCGGTGCCGTCACAACACTCTCTGGTAGATTGTTCCAAGAGTTTACAACCCTCACTCCGAAAAAGTTTGCCCTCACTGTTTTCTGGACTTGCGGCTTCTTCAATCTTGAGCTGTGACCCCTTGTGGGGCGAGCGTCCACCAGCTCCAAGTAAGGACACTCAACTGAGTAGTGCCCCCTGAGATGCTTATACACCTCAGTTAGGTCGCCTCTTCCCCATCTGTAGTATAAGCTAGGCAAGTTCAGGCGCTCCAATCTCTCAGGGTAGATGAGGTGCCAAAGTGCAGGCACCAGTCTGGTGGCCCTCATTTGAACATTTCAACCAACTGACAGTCCCTAGTATATCTCGGGGACCAAACAGGGTGACAGTACTCCAGATGGGGAAGCACTTCACTCTTGAAGATTGTTACGAGGGACGGACCGGGACGTAAGCCAGCCTCATCAAAGGCAAATATTACTAGCAAAAACTCGAGACCAAGAGATCAAGAATAGTGATGACCTTAACGGAAAAAAATAATTGGGGGTGGGGGATATTTTTTATTTACTGTACTTGTAAATAAATTTTTTCTTGTACTGTATATAAATGTGTTTATGTTTTTCCATTATTATACTACAATATGATTAGTTTCAAATACAGTAATGCCGGCACAGTGCATCAGTGTGACCACTAGGCCGTGCGTGGAGAGCACGGCGTGGTTAAGTGCATGACCTACCCGAGCTGTTTGGTGGCCACAGGTACAGCGATTCCTAAAAGAGCATTCCCGGTTTTGGCTTTTCGTGGGGGTTTCGGGAACGTAATTCGCGCAAAAAGCACTGACCCACATTCACAGAAGAGGGTATTAGAAATAAACTGTCCAGGCTAAAGGTCCATAAGAGTCCCGGCCCTGACATGGTGCATCCTAGAGTGCTAAGAGTGTTGTGCAACGAACTTGCCGAGCCCCTGAAGATCCTGTTTTGTAAATGCCTGGATGAACAAATGGTCCCCAGTGAATGGAAAGTAGCTTATGTGAGTCCTATCTTCAAGAAGGGCGATAGGCACTCCACGAACAACTATAGACCGGTGAGCCTGACCAGCATAATATGTAAAGTACTTGAGAGTATTATCAGAGATGCCGCGATGGAACATCTACTACGAAACAACCTTGTAAAAGATTGCCAACACGGTTTCATGCCAGGGTGCTCTTGCTTAACACAATTGCTCAAGGTATTGGATATTTGGACCCATATTCTGGAACGGGGTGGTAATATCAACAATATTTACCTAGATTTTGTCAAGGCTTTCGACAGTGTACCCCACGAAAGGCTGAAAATCAAACTGGAAGGGTACGGAATTCGGGGAAATGTCCTAGCGTGGTTAGAAGACTTTCTACATGACCGCAAGCAGTGTGTGGTGATTAATGGCACGAGATCGTCATCTGTACCTGTAACAAGTGGGGTACCACAGGGCAGTGTATTGGGCCCGCTGTTGTTTGTTTGTTTCATAAATGACATGCCTGACGTTGTACACTCCCCCATAAAAATGTTTGCCGACAATGGCAAGTTATTTCGGGAAATTAAGAACCAAGTGGACTGTGAAGAGCTGCAGAAGGACTTCTGTGGGCTCCAGGAATGGTCGAAGAAATGGCTGCCGAGATTCAATGTCACGAAGTGTAAGAGGATGCACCCGGGGCGTACCAACAGTAAGGAGGCGTATCATATGTCCCAACGGGATGAAGAAAATGCACTAGTTGAGACTGTGTGTGAGAAGGACCTAGGTGTGTATGTTGACAATGAGCTGAAGTTCTCGGGCCATTGTGAGAAGAAGGTAAATCAGGCAAATAAATTATTGGGTCTTATAAGAAGGTCGTTCAGATATCTAGACGGTCCGTCCCTCGTGACGATCTTCAGGAGTGAAGTGCTTCCCCATCTGGTCCCCGAGATATGCTAGGGACTGTCAGTTGGTTGAAAATGTTCAAAGGAGGGCCACCAGAGTGGTGTCTGCACTTCGGCACCTCAGCTACCCTGAGAGATTGGAGCGCCTGAACTTGCCTAGCTTATACTACAGACGGGCAAGGGGGGACCTAGTTGAGGTGTATAAGCATCTCAGGGGGCACTACTCAGTTGAGTGTCCTTACTTGGAGCTGGCAGACAC